>JAEQBH010007121.1:0-165452 GCA_016808115.1 Tetrastigma voinierianum | reverse complement strand
ACCTAATAAATGTATTAAAATTAAAAATTTATTGAAATAATGAAGTATATCAATTTATAGTAGGTTAAAGCTCTGACATGGATCCAAAAATATTGGTTGTCATTTATCTCCAAAATCTACCAGAGACGAGATCAAAGAAAAGTTAGAATTGAAGATGATTATTTCCTTCTCTTCCAAGCATGTTTTATAAAAACTTATTGCAAATTATAAGACTACATTTACTTATATATATATATATATATATATATATATATATATATATATATATATAGCATAAGAAAACTAATTAATTTTTAGTCTAATGTGCTTATCAAAAACAAGAAGAAAAGATAATGTGCTTAGTAAAACAAGAAAAAGATAAAACTATGAACTCATACTAGATTAATATTAAACTATCTATATCATTGACTTATAATTAATATGCACAATTACGTACTTAGACTTGTAACATAATCATGCTTAATTTATAATTAATAAACATTTCCCGCCAATTTTCTCCGTACTTTAGGTGCTTTTCATTGGCATCAGATAGAGTGGTGGGAGCGAGTGAGAGAAAGAGAGAGAGAGTGGGTAAGAAAAATAGGAGAAAAAGAGAGCATTTAGGTCACAACGGGGTGGGGGTGTAAGTTATAAAATTGTCAGGATTGTGAGATTGAAGCGTGTAAACTCAAGTGGACCAACACTTTGAGTAATATTTTGTAACAATATTATCATACAGTGAATTTACTCTTGGATTTGACCCTTAGATGTTTCCCTTATTTCGAGAATTTTACCATGTAAAATTTGTGTTTCACTTTTTATTTAATTTATTTTAGTGGATTGGTTCTATCACCCAATTGCTCATTTTAATTATTTTGTGGTTTGGTAATGCCACTAACCTTATTATATAAATTCTTGTGGGCCATCAAAGCCGTCCAAATATTTGACAAGTCACCCATCTCTCAACACCGAGATGCTAGTGACAGTGGATGTTTCGTAAAAATTGTTTTTTTTCTAAATAGTTATCAAATGGTTTCAAAAACAGTTATTTTTTACATAGTAAACAAGTAGTGAAGGAAAATAGTGATTTGATTAAATGAACTCTTGAAACCCAATTTCCAAAATTTAATCATTCATCAATTTTTGATATGATTTTGACATAAATACCCTTCTTATTTTGTTACAAAATTTATCTTACTTCTAAGACATAATAAAAATACATGAAATGAAAAAAAGTATTTATCACCAAAATATACTATTTTTCAAGAAAAAAAAAATGAAAGTTAGATGTACAAATTTGAGATTTGATGATGCCTTTTGATTGCTTTGGAATTTGGAGCGTGTGGGGGTCGTTAATTGGGCCCCGGAGCTGTCCCATTTGAAATTTGGATCGTGTGTTGGTCCGTGGCGTTGGACTCCTGCAAAAACAAGAAAGAAGGAGGGCCCAGCGGGGCTTCGCCGGGTGTGCTACGATACCTAAGTCAGTTCCTTCATGAGAGAAAAGATAAATTGCTTTGAGGGCGAAAGTTTTTGCGTACCTTTCACCGGTGGGTGGCACGATGTTCTGGTATATGTTTCCCAATTGGATGAAGTGAGATTAACTCCCATTGGATGGGGTATTTTACGCCTTGCTCGTTATAGGATTAATTAGGGGATAATGAGGGCTTGAGTTATTGAGAATTATCCTTCTTCCCTTATTGGTGAGATTCAGTTTGATTTACAAGATAAACCGTTATTGGGAATTATCCTACTTCTCTAACGGGTGAGATTTAGTTTGATTTATTGGACCTGGGCTTTTCAGATTGTCCATACTACTGGCCCTTGGGGCGAATGAGCTGGGCTCCTGTTTTAGGCCGGCGCCAGGGGGCCCGGGCGTTTTACCGGGCTTGCCTTTTCCTTGGGCTTAGCGGAGTGGAGCTGCGGCGCTATTTTTAAACCTATCGGTTGCCCAGCCCGCTGTGTCACGACAGCGTGTGCAAAAGAAATTTCATGTCGTTATTAAATGGTGCGACTTCCACGTGTTTGCTTAGGGCTGGTTCGGTTAGGGCTTTGTTGCCGTCATATGTCCTGTGATAATGATGACTTTTGGTTTACCGTCATTTCTTCCTAGTTCTGGTTTATTACGAGAACATCCTCGGCCAGATTGTATATGTTTCCACCCGGTCTTGAAGCCTTTACGTTTCTCTGCCGGTCGGGTTCCCTTTCCTTAACATTAGATTCGACCTTGAGTGAAGAGTTCATACGGCATTTTGTGATACCTTGGCGAGGTAACCTTTTTCGTTACGGTTGGGGGGATTGGCGCGTCTTTCTTCCTTCTATGTCTTCAGAACAATGTGCAAACCCATTAGGAGCTAGCGGATTGGAATCTTGATTCCTATTATCTGTTCTTCTCATGGAGTCGGTGGTTCCCTCTTCTTCGCGCATAGGGGTGACTCTATCTTCATTTGGTCGAGGCCGGATAGGTGGGCGCCTCGACCGGTTCGCCCCGGGGTGGATTGCCAAACACCGGGGAACCTTCGCAGACCAGCGAGGGGAGAGTGATGAGATTAAATACCGGGGATGGAATGTTGGTCGGTCATCTGAATGCTCTGTGATGGGACTTAGTAAGGGTGGGCGCTTTATGGAGATCGCGGCGTTATAGGCCCCGCACGGTGTCTAGGTCACGGTCTCCCAGACATTTTGACCTCGTCTGCGTGGTCCAGTGCAAGATGGTGTGTTTGAGGTGGCCTTAAACCAGTGATCTCTGTTTTTGCTCTCTATATTTATAAGGGTCTTACAACGATACAACGTCTTCCCTCGACTTTAGCCCAATTTAAGAGGGTATTCTGATTAAGAGTACATTGTTGGTTTTCTTCAGGGACAAGGGCTTTGGTGTTCCTAGTATAGCTTTGTTCTTGGATCTTTTGGTGTGAATGAGGCCGCAGAGGGAAATTATCTATCTAAGCGTGCTAGCGCTCCTCTGATTATCTCGGATCTCCCATCTTCCCATAGACTTTGGAAGGGGCGTGCTTTTTGTCGGTGGCGCGCGATTGGGAGTACGATCGCGATAAGGTTGACACCTTGAAGCGTTCCGCCCGACTGGACCACTCCTGAGAATCTACGTGAGCACCGTTTTGGTTTAGTTTGCTCTAGCTTTCGTAAGTGATAGGGTGTCTCTAATTTTGCATTGGCTGTGCATCTTTCAGGTATCATGATCTATTGAAACAGTCGTAGCGGGGAGTTGGTTGGAGTGTCTGCTTGGCGTGCTTACTCGGGAGCTTATCGGTCGGGCATATTCCCGGATCTTTAGGTTCGAGGTCCTCCCGTCCCGCTACTTTGAGACCTACTCCTCCCTCCGTTATGAAGTTTTCTCACGAAGGGCCTCCCGTTGTTAAGCCCACCGAGGGAGAGCTTTTAGCTCGAGTGGAGACGTTGTCCCGGAGGTCCCGGAGTGTGAAGCGGAAAACTCTGGATTCTCTTGAGAAGGGCCACCCGTCATGGGGTAAAGTCCCGAAATTATGGACGTCGTCTTCCTCGCCTTCTAACCATGTCGAGGCGGCCCCGGGAGCAGCGTTATGTACTCGGCCGGGATTCCTAGAACCCCAAGTTCACGACCTCGCGCTACGGATTACTGGCTGCGAGCCAAAGACTCCTTGGGAAGGGCTACTGAGCCTCCGTTGGAGGTCATGCCTATCACTGTTTGGAGTCCCCCTGCGTAGAGGGCAGAGCCTCCTTCTTCTAGGGCGGAAGAGTTGAGGGGGAAACACCCCGAAGCTGAAGGAGATGGCGATTCCTTGCTCTTGATGCCCGAGCTTGCGGCAGCGCGGTTCGTCCATCACCTCGGAGGAATGAGCCTCGAGAGGTCGGGTGCTGTTGAGAAGCCTTGGCTGTCCTCCGGGGTCGCCCTGCAGTAAGTTCCCGTGTCTCGTTGTGTTTCTTTTATCTTGGGTTTGAGTTATTGTGTGACTTTAGGTTGGGTGCTCCAGCGGGTGGCTACTCATTTGAAGGATTTGGCGGGACCAATGAGGCGAGCGAGAACCCGCATCCGAGCCCTTGGAGTCTGAAGTGAGGGTATTTGCTCTTGTTTACGGTAGTTTGAGTTGCGAGATCGGGTCTGCGAATATGACCGGAGGCCGTGAAGCAAGTCCGTCCACGAGGCATCACAGTGGCAGCCTTGACGTGGTGAGTAGGGAAGAAAAAGGCTCGGGGATAACTAAAAGTAACCAAAGGTCGAGCTTAGGAGTCGGGACGAGGCTATGATACGCTAAGGATATTCTTTGCAGAGAGCTAGGGGCGAGTGCGAGGCGCGGTGACCGGGGTAGTCAGATGGCGCAATCGTCGGAAGCAGTTGCGGGCAACTAGGGAAGGCGCGCATTCTTAGAAACGGTATTTCAACGTCATGCGAAACAGCTTTCTTGCTTGATGGAGCCATCGTGAAACATCTGGTACATCTGATGAAGCAACAGCCAAAGAGAAATTCACCATGGGTTCGCGGTGACCAGGCAGAAACTTTGGTTGTCCAAAAGGACGGGGCTATAGCGAGTTTGAGGGATGAGGCCTGCACTCAATGGGCTTCTGGATGGCATGCCTTTCAAAGGAAAGCTGCAAGTGCCTCCCTGGGCTTGGATCTTAACCGATATCTAATTGATGAGGAGGCGGAAGAGAGTCCTTTTACCTTAGAGCGCCCGGGAGAGCAAACACTCCCTCTGCCGGGGCGGCTCCCCTTCTTCTCATCACACTCCTTCTTCGATCTCCCGAACTCAGCATAACTTCTTGTTTTTTATCTTGAACCCGAACCGGGATATATGTAACGTCGCTCTCAATGAATACCCCATTTTCTATCTCATTGTTTTTACCCTTTTTTTTTCTTTTTATAACTGCGCCCTTTGGGTTGCTCTTACTGGCTATGCTGAATTAGTAAGTTTGAATTTCTGGAGTTGAAGCGATTGAGCCTTTGAAAGCGAGATACGGGGCTCCGTGGGCTACTTTGCCCCCGAGCTGGAATTAGCTCTTAGGCTTTCCCCCGGCCTTAGCTAGGTAGTTGAGCTGCTCTGCGCCCAGGCTGCTTGAGGCTTCATGGGCCTTCTTAATTGCTGGCCCGACGGCTCATAGGCTGTCTGCGAGTTGAGCGGCTCCTGGGCTGCGGCCTTGGATTGGAACGATTGAGCTCTTAGCGGCTATGCAAAGGCTTTGTGGGTTGTGCTGGCGACGACTCTTGGAAACTAGGCCACTGAGTTGAAGTTGAGCCTTTGGCGAGCCCCTGCGAGGATCCAGTGGGTATTACCGCACGGTATCTGGATTAGTGGCTATATGGCCTTTCTTGAGTGGTTAAGCTCTCAGCCCCAGGCAGTGAGCTTTATAAAGGTGATTACTTTATTTGAGGCGGCTCCTAGGCTGTGCACTGGTTGAATTGGCTCTTGGGCTACCTGGCCTTAGTTGAGTAGTTGAGCTCTTCAAAACTGAGCTACGAGGCTCCATGGGCTAATCGCAGCCGAGGCTAAAGGCCGGCTCTTGGGCTGGTTACTTTGAGTTGACGGGTTGAGCTCTTCAAAAGCCGGGAAGCTGCGGGGCTCAGTGGGCTAATTTACTGAGGATTGAACTAACTCTTAGGCGCTGGATTTACTGAGTTGAGCAGTTGAGATCTCAAGCGGAGCTGGCGAGGAGCTTTATGGTTGATTGCCCTAGAAGCGGCTCTGAGCTAATACACTGAGATGAGAGGCGGCTCTTAGGCTCGTGGCAGAGTTGAGTAGTTGAGCTTTTAGCGGGGCTGGCGAGGCTCAGTGGGCTGTGCACTTTGGCGGGCGGCTCTTGGTACATGACTGAGGTTGAAGCGGTTGGGCTCTTCAAAGCGGGCCGTTGAGGCTTTCACGAGTTGTTAGCTCTATGGCCAGGTGTTGGGCTCTGGCGGCGAGGCCTTCTTGGTGTTAAGCTCACGCAGCGAGCTCTTGGGCTCTGGGCGGCCCGAGGCCTTCTTTGGTTGATGCAGCTCTGGCTGGCTCGCTGAAACTCAGGCGTTGAGGCCTTCTGGTGTTAAGCTGCGCAAACTAAGCCTCTTTGGGCTCTTGACTCTACGAGGCACTTTCTTTGAGCTGTTTAGCTCTGGCTGGCTGCCCAGGCTCACAGGCGTTGAGGCCTTCTGAGTTGTTAGCTACTGCTGAGGCGACCTTCCGTGGTTACATGGCACGAGTGGGCTTGATTGAGCTCGTTAAAGCGAGGCTGTGAGGCTCCACACAGGCTAGCTACTGAACTGAACTAGGTCTTGGGCTGCATGGCTTGAGTGGAAGCGGGTTGAGCTCAAATCCCAAAACTAAACTCTTGAGGCTCCTGGAGGCTAAGCATGGTAGGCGGCTCTTAGAACGCATGGCACGAGTTGGCCGGTTGAGCTTCTTCAAAAGCGGGCGGCTTTCACGAGTTGTCTGCCTGGGCTGCGAGTCGCGGCGTTTGACTTCCGGCTTCTTGGAAGATCGCGGCGTCGTTAATGCTAGTTCATGGAGAGTGGAAGCGTGCGATTTTCCGAGGAGTGCCGACCTCAGTTTAAATAGTGACATCCCAGCTATGGAGCTCGCGCCGAACGCTACTTTTTGAGGCGCAAGCCGGAATGAAGGGCGCATCAAGGCTTGTAGTGATCGTCGCTTGCGAGGGGGAATCGCCCCAAGATTGGTTGGTCGATGGACACTACGCCTATGGGGTGTGTTTTTCCCTAATTTCCCCTTTATGGAATTATATTCAACTTAGTGCTAGGGAATGCATCTAGAAGGCCCACTTTTGAGCACCGCTTTCTCTATTTTCTCCTCTTCTTTCTCTTCCTTCTTCTTCCTCATATAAACCCAACTTTTCAGTCTCTCTTCCCTCTCTTTGCCATTTTTCCATACTCCTTCCCGCTTCTCGTTAAACACCCTCTTTCCCTCTCTTTACCTCTCTCTTTCTCTCTTTCTTTCTTTTTCTTTTTCTTGAGATTTTTCTATCTTTGAGGCTTTGCTTGTCTTGTTTTTTTAGATGTAGGGAACGACATCGCTGATTGTAATAAATTGTACCTTTATTGGAATAAAGAGAAATTTTCTTTTTTGTCCTTAATTTGTGCATCGATGTATGTATCTTTTACGTACGTTACGGGAGATGTCTAAAGGCGTCGACACTAACAAAATAATCAATAACACCACTGACTCGTCATCAGAAGGCGGTAATACTTTTGTTAGAATTCTGACGGTCCTATTGATAAAAGCGCTTAAGGTGCTCGACATTCCAGCATGAGGTAAAGTTTTCCTTGCCAGTTTGAGTTAGTAATTGCACCGAGGGTCTAATGACCACGAGATACGATATAAGGGGCCTTCTCGATTCAGGCCCCTAGTTTTCCATATTGCTAGATTTTCCTGCGTTGGCGGGAGCTTTTTTTAAGACTAGGTCGCCGGGCTTGCAACTCCACAGGGTGACTTGCTTTTTGGTCGTAGTACGCTGCGAGTCTTCTCACAGTGATCCTCATCTGGCTTTGGGACACGATCACGCTTCTCATCTAGGTCAGTTGGCGGAGAGCTCTTAAGTTGTGTTCCGCTTACCAGTCCGATCAGCAAGGGTTTTAATCCAGAATTTGACGGTACCGCCTCGGTGCCAAGTGGCCCGAATAGGGTTTCTGAGTTCTTGACTTGCGTAGTTTTGTATGCCCGCAACACCTCGGGAGAGTATCTACCCATTGCGCTAAGATCTTCTAATTTGGTCTTCAATCTTTGCCTTAAGGGTCGATGGTGACTTATGCTTGCCCGGGTAGATTGCGGATGAGTAGGGGCGGTAGTAGTTCTTGATCGCGGGCTCGGCAAATCCTTAACAGGATTGTCCAGTGCGCGTTTGACATCGAGCTCGCGGGATAAGCTTGCATATTATGGACCGTCCGCGAGATTGCGTATCTTATTCTTTGATAGTGGCGGAGAGTTCGGCTTCGACCCGTTGGTGAAGCGTCCATTTCTTCACGTTAGCGGCGAACTTGCAGCTGCTCCGGTGCGGCGATTTGATATGTCCAGCCCGACCTCACCCGAAGGCCGGAGCTTGTGGCCAAGCGTCAATGGCTTGGATGGTAGTTGAGAACTTTGGCGTGCTCTTTATGGCAAATTACATTTCTGTTGGTGATCCGCGTCTCGAGCATTGTTGGCCAATAGTATCCACCGCCTTAAAGCTTTCTGCTAATGCGACTGAAGTGTGATTTCGCATACGCGCTTCATGTACCTCCCCTCGATCATGGTCGGCATCTTTCCGCTGCGATACGCCCGGAAAAACCTCGGCTTATAAAGGCTTCCGATGAGCAGTGAACCTAGCAGGCCTCGTCTGCAAGCTTAGAAGGCCTCTTTGGGTGCGTGGGATAATGTCGCCGATAAGTAGTCCCCGAATGGGGTCCATCCATTTCGGCTGCGGCGTGGCGGGGAGACTTCCGCGTCATTAAGATCTACTGAGGCTGCAGGGTATTCGGCAGGCGTCGGTTCTTGGTCATCATTCTGAGAAGAAATTTGTGGCAGTTTCAAGAATATCTGCTGCAGGGAATTCTACGCTGCGGGTATGTGTTTGACGGACCATTACGAACTTTTTACGGTAAATCCGAAGTGCCTTTTTGAGGTATGGATCATTTTACTCTGTGGCCTCGTAGGTGTCTTCTATTTAACTACTACCAGCAGGAGTCGATTGCACACCTCAAAGGCCCCAGTCAACTTCCATTAAATGGGCGGGTGGAATCTGTATGACGGCCTCATGTACTCGGCACCTTGTTGTTGGAGGCTTGGACAAATAACCAGTGCATACTGATATCTACTCATGCAGGAGGTCGGGATTGGCAGAGCTCCGGCTCTGCGAGAATTGGCGGCCCGTCTACATGAAGCTTCCAAATGGGGAGGTCGAGGCTGTTTGTGTTGCCGGGCTCTTGCAGTGAACTCGTAGTGAAATCTGCTAAGACCTGCCATTTATTCAGTTTGGCTTATATCGATGTCAAACTACCGCTCAACTCTATAGCCCACTTCATCAATCCTCAAAGTCTGGTTTGTAACAACGCCATACAACCGGGGTATTATGTTGGGACTTCAACCGTATAAACTTGAAAGTAAGAGACGGAGCTTTCGAGTATGAGTTACTAATACCGGATTAGTTTCTCCATCCTTGGGTACTCTCCCTCTGCTCCTCTCGGGCTCGGTTACAATAGTAAACGAGGATATTTGTACCGGTCTTTGTCAGATAAGCCCTTAACCACGATAAGGACGGCGTTGGTCGAGAAATCTGAAGCGCTAGGTCTGAGGAGTAAGGAGCTCTCCTCATGGGGCTTACCGGAGAATGGAGGCTCGAGTAAGCTCTTCAATCTTTGAGGCAGCTGCATGGCGTGTCATTGAAAAGCTTTCTTTAGAATCTACGGAAGAAGGAGTGACATTTATCGTTGGCCTTGGATCTGAATCGACACTTAACGTATTCTTCGATAAGGCGTTGGACCTCTTTTATGTTTGGCGGCGGCGGCATGTAACTGGCGCCTTATCTTGTGCAGGTTGCTTCAATTCTCGGTTATTGACTATGAAACCTAAGAATTTCCAGTCGAACATTCAAAGCATTGGGCTGGTTGACTTCATGTTGTATTCTCGAGATGCAGGAGATGCTTTGGGCGGATAGTATGTGGAGCTCGACGTGATCGATTTTACCCCAGCTTTGTGTATCTATATACACCTCCATGGATACCCATGTTGCATACGGAACATCATGTTCACCAACCTCACGGTAGGTAGCTCTGGCGTTCTAGCCAGGGCATCATAATAACAATGATTCCACCCGTGACCCAGGCGAGGTCTTTTTGGTCGTCGGGATCCGTGGCGTGCGGATGTAGCCGGGAGAAAGCATCCGTAAGCGAGGTTCATGGCCGGCGGTGGCATCCTTATGAGAATCGATCATTAAGCCCGGGAGAAACTATCTTTTGGGCATGCTGGGTTGACAATTAGTGATGCGAGTCACCACGCTGTGATTCACTTTTTGGCCGTCTGACGTTAACCCGACTCGGCCGAGTGCCGCCTCTCGTTATCACCGCGAGCACGACCTCCTCGTTGCTTTTGTCTTCACGGAGCAAAGCTCCTTCTTTTATTGGCCCGGTTTGAAGAATGGATTAAGCGTTTAGTATGGCTGATATTGGGATCGTTCCTCGTATCTTTTTGTTTCCGTAGAACATCCTTGTTACATCTCTGAAAATGGTGGAGACCGGAGTCTTCATGAAAGCGGGCCCGATGTGGCGGGTGTTCGGGGTTATCATCCAACGATACATGCCTCGAGCTCTTCAAGGCTGGGCGGTGTTTATCTCGTCGCGAATATGCTCTGAACGTCCAGTATGTTGTTGGCTGTTTGCTTCACGGGCGCGAGTAACGGCTCCCGGCATCTGGCGATCTCTCGAACCATTCCTACTCGCTTGTGGTAGGAAACTTGATCATCATATGGTAGCGGAAGGATGGCCTTTATGGTGAAGAGGTCTGCCAGTAACATGTTATGAGTAGATCGGCGTACTATGAGAAACCTCGTAGTTGTTGTTGCACGGCTTGCGGGGGGTCTCCCAAAGTGATGCAAGCGTATTGAGACAAAGGTAGCACTTTCTCTCGGAGAATCTCGGGTGGTGTTAGATTAAGCTCCGACTTCTCGCTTCGATGCCCATCTTATCCAAAGGCGACGCAAAGATGATGTCGAATTTTGAACTCGTGTCGACCGGACCGATGGATCGTTTGTTAACCCTGGCGCCGCTTATCGCAAAGGATCGTCATGGGGGTGTTGGCATCCTCGGTGCGAATCAGAAGTTATGGTTGTGTCAAGTCGACGGGTTGGACACAGCACACTTCAAACTACCTCCACGACGGATATACGTAAATGGGCCTTCTTGGCGGAGGAAATTTGGACTCCCCGCCTCCTGAAATCCTCCACGGAAATCCACATGGATTTCCCACCTAGAGTATTGGTCTTTGAGTTGTTGTCTGCTTGAGGTGAGTGGTTCTTGACACGTCTGGCGCCCGGATGCTACGAAGCGGAGGAGATATCCTTATTTGAATCAAATATTCTATTTCATGTAGTTGTATGCAATACGTGCATTCGATGCTTTCGTGGTCCCACTATGGAACTCCGCAAATACTTGGGGATTCATCTCTCTTAGTGAGGGTGCGACCTCATCCCGGGACGGCCATCTCGAGAACTATTTGTGTTGTACCTCTCGCGCGGAACCTGGCCGACCGCTGCGGCAGTCAAAAATTGAGCGCCCGAGGTGGGCTTTCTGTCGCGGCTCGAGTACGAGGTGGACTAGCGATCTGAGGCTCCGTCCTTTTTCAAGGGCCGTTACGGCTGCTCTTTAGGACCTCTCTCCCGGTCTCTTTGTCTCTTAGGGCTCCGTCCTTGTTGCTTGTCAGTCCCGCTTTTCTCTTTATGGGTTGAAGAGCTTCCTTTCTTGGATATGAGGGCTTCCTCACCGTTAATGTACTCAGCTTTACTTGACACCTCGGGAATCATGCACTGAGGATCTTTGGGAATGGGAGAGAGAGAGAGAAGAGAAGAAAAAACATCAAGTCCTTTAGTACACTCCTAGCCCACGTGATGAATCACGGTGATAGCGAACTTCTCGTCGGGTATATCTGCCTTGAACTTCGGCATTGAACCTACAAGGACATAGACAAGGTTTGAGCTACCTTTATGGTCGATGGGGTGATAACAAAGCTGCTGTATAATTGGCTCAGTGAAATGGAAGCGACATAATGGAAACTCTTTGAATAGAGAAGAAGATTGGCCTGATGGTGACCTGATACGATAAGCTTATTGGGCCTTTAGCGTGATAGCGAAAAGCTGCGCGCGTCTGAGTCTTGATACCCATGTGGCTCATCGATTCTGCAGAGTGTTGAAGGGTGATCGGCGGGATCTTTGCACCATCGAAACGCTATTTGCGTGAACTTCATGGAAGGGAAGTGGGCACACCTCGGTGTGAACGAGACAGGTTATTGTACCCAGGGTATCCGCGCCGAGAGTGAGGGCGCCGGCCCTTCTGACGCCACCGCCATCTTGTTGAGCTCACCGTTGGGAGGCCCTTGAACCTCTCCCGTGATGGTTCCGTTCCTTGTTGAGGATTTAGTCCATCGTTTCTCGGTGCCGGTGTTGTGATTGCTTCTCTCAGAGAGTTGGTGTGGATTCGACACCCCGGCCGGTGGTTGCGGGCGCTCGGGGTGCGGGGGTGGCGCACCGTGAGGGGTGATGTTGTGGCCTTCCCGAGTTTATTGGCGCCTCACCTTGGTGTGCGCATCTGTGCAGTGGAAAAGGTTGTTTCCCCAACTCTCTGTCGGCGTTATTAGTGGCGAATTAACCTCCACCTCATCCGTGTTGGTTTGTCGTTTCCTAAAGCGGCGGGTGGTATCTCACGTCGCTTGGCATCGCGCATCCTAGGAGGATTGGTGTCGCCCACTTTGGCGGATCAGTCGGCAGATTGGCCAGTTAGAACAACCGAAGTCGGGGCGATATTATCTGCCACTATATCTTGGGACTCTCGCCTGCATTGACTCGGAGCCCGAACTTGTACTTGTGGGTATAGAGCAATTTACGTAATAACAAAATCTGTTTTACATATACAAAGAACTACCTGGATTGTCATATAATCATACACATATCTGGGGTCCGTTTATATACAGTATGCGATTTAATTACGAAACATCGGAAGTTATTAGGCAGGCGTTCAGTGCATGACACTACCTCCTGGGGTGGCTACCTGCTGCTAATGTGGAATGTCACAATCTCACAAGCCTCACTCTTCGAGTACCTACGGATTGAACACCCAGGTGCTAAGCTTTCACAACAAGAGGAACATAAGCATGGACAACCACCAATGGTGACGTCATAAGCTTATACATATGCATATTCATATATCTATCTCTCTTTAATTCATATCATCTTATATTCTATTGCATGTCAATCTTTTCGAATTGCACATACTATATGTCTTTGGCATATCACTATCTATCTTTTCTTGTATTCTATGCTTCCATCTTCTGTTTCTATGACTTATTGCATTCCATGTACTATTCATATACTTCACATACATTTGTACGTTCTTATTCTATCATATACTTTGTGCTTTTGTATACTTTTTGTACTTTTCTTGTGTGGCAAAGCGATACTTTCATATCCTCTTTATTTTTAGGTAGTGATTTCTATCTCATCTTTCATATCTCCGAAGCAGGAGTATAAGACTTCTCTTTATCATATCATATACTATCATATGTTTTCCATAGACTCATGCATGTTTCCTCTCTCCTTTTTCATATACCTTTCTATCCTTTTCGTGTATTATACTTTGCCTTTTCATATCTTTTTGTATTCATGTCACTGTTCTTATACTATTTTCATATATCTATATTCTGTATCTTTATTCATTTCTATCTTGTTTTCTGATTATACTTTTCATATGATAGTCATATCTTTGCGTGCTTTTCATCTTATCGCGACTATAATATACTTTCATATGATATTCATATACTATATGCTTTTCATATCTTCCCATTACTTTTCATGTACTTTTCATATACTTTGTCCCCATCATGCCATTTTGTGTCATTGACACTTTATTTCTTATGCCATACTTGTCATATACTTTTCTCTTTCCTTATCTTGTGCCCATTCATATACTTTTCATGTACTATACTTTTCATATCATCCATCTTGTACTTTACTTAACGTTCTTATGTTTATATACTTCGTCTAGCATAGCGATGTGCTATCTCATGTCATATATTCTATACATGTCATTTCCTTTTTAGGTTTCATCATCTGCAATACCTTAGAAACGGATCACGGGAAATAGCCGTATGTACCCAGAAGTACCTATCAACTTTGTCTGAGATAGTGATCTCTATCTGTATGCTAAGGTACTATCAGCATCTGAAGGCAGTGGTCTACATCTGTTATACCAGAAGGTATCATCAACTGTCTGAGATAGTGACCTATCTGTAATACTATGTAGTGACCCTTTTAGGCCGCGTGGTAAAGCAGGATATGTCGTTGACTTGACGGTATAAATATCTGTATCGTATGCTGCGACAACTATGTCCCTAAGCATGCCTATCTATTATCCCTACTTGGGTTTAAGCAAACAATCCGGATATTTTCATATCACATTTTGTACATGTTCCATAGCATGAATAACTATTGTTATCATAATTGCTTATACAATATATACTATTATTAACAAATACGTATTAGTTCTCATATATGATTTTATGTCCCCGATTCTCATATTTCTCTATGTATATCATTCTATCTTTTATATCATTTAGTTTTGTCTTTAATGTCATTATATGCAATCTATCACACGTATACAGATATACATACTTTTGTATTCATATATTTATATATATATATCTTTATATCATTTAGCCATCATATCCTTTATCGTTTCTATCTTGATTTATCTATTAAATGTACTTTCTATATTTCTGTCTTGTAATGTTTCGTTCATATATTCATATATACCTATCAGTCATGCCACATCACTGCTCAATTCCCTATCTTTGCATCATCTTCTAACTTGCTCTATCGTTCTTATCATTTATCACGGATTTCTATCCCATGTATTCCTACACGTTCAATACTTATTCCTTTCAGTATGTCTATCATATATTCATATCATTCACGTATTCGCATCATGTCTTTCTCCCCATTCATATACTTTCTATGTTCCATCTATTCGTTTATGTGTAACCAATGGCCATGTTGCGTGTATAAATCTTATATTCATGTGGCTACCTATCATTGTGTACTGAAGCTATCATATCTTATGGCGTATCACATCGTATAACATGACATATCCATATCGTATCTTTATCGTATCTTTACTGACTTACCCTATCATATCTTATGACATATCCTATACCTTTCTATGCTTGTACATTTACTTGTACTTTATCGAGGGCCATCCTATCTCACAGCAGATAAGAATAGAGACTCTTTTCGTTGATACAGTAGGTATTTTTCTTTACCTATACTCTTTACATATCGAATACGTATATCTACATTTAGCATTTCATATCCTATATCCTTTCTTATCATGTAATTTCATTTAACTTTAACCCAGCGATTAGTACACTAGGTACAATTAGTTTTTAGACAAGATATGAACTTAAATGCCATTAAATAGCATATGGTTCGAATTCTAGATAAAAGCACCATAGAGTCAAAGAATATATAATGGAGTCTAACGAAAGAGTTATAAAGTTGCAAGCGTGTGTCGCAGCTCATGACACCTAAGCGCGGCGACCACCGTATTTTGTCATTTCGGGGGATCTTTACTTTACATTTGACAACGGTCTTTTGTACTCGTTTTAAAGATAAGGTCTTGGGTTAACCTCGTAAGAATTGCCGATTTGGAGCAGAAACTCCAGATATGACTAGACTGGAGGCTACTCTATGTTCATTTGGAACCAAATTTGGCAGACATGACCCTTTAAGTGAATTTTTGGGCCACCTAAATTAGAATTGTGATGCTATTTACGTGTTTGGTTTCGTGAAGTCTATTTTAATTGTGAAGCGGATCGCCGAATCGAATAAAAGTGAAGCGAGTTATGGCTAAAATGCTAACAGCGGTGAAATAGAGCAGGGGATGTACGCAATACGGTCGACTGTCTGCCGGTCTGAGGATCGATTCTAGAGGCTGTGCGGTGGGTTGAGGTGTACGGTATAAATTCACCACGAAATCGCCAGAATGTGTGTTTTCCGTTTCCCATATTTTCCATCAGCGGCCTACATCTTGTCTGTGTGTTAAAATAATTTAAGTATTCATCTTGAGTCTGATTATATATAATTCATCTTTGATAATTGTCTTCTTCCAAAAAATCTTCATGAATTTCTCCCAAAAACAAACTCTAATATGGGTTGCTTATTTGCCTGAGCAAATATGATGATTAGTTAGGGTTTGATGCAAGCCACCCCAACTCAGTACTCTGATTAAACCATGAATCGACTTAAAAGAGGATTCGCAACTATCTCGTGCATTGCAGAGTTTTACGACCCTAATTTCTGATACATCTTTGGTTAGGATGAAATCTTAACAAACTGGGTTTGCAGGCAAGATAATAACCATACAATTTCATTGAAACCATTCAGCATTAAATTCGGTATAGTTCCATGCACATCTTGGCTTGACACTGTGCCTGCCTGTAACCCTGTGCCATAACCTGCTTTTCCTTTTCACTCTGCACGGTTTGGTCTCACACGAATGAGAATGCAGGTTAGTCTTCTCTTATCCACTCCCCTAGGGCCACGTTTGGAAAGCCATTTTTGGCTTATTCTCATTTTGCTGCCAGCCCTTTAACTCGTTATTGTTTTAGAGAAGTGCATGCGATTTGTTGGCATACAATCTTATGAGATTATTACGTAGGTCCTTGAATTCTCTTGTTTACATTTCATGCTCTGGTGTAATGGCGTATAAACATTGATTTATGCCATTTACAATATCAAGTGGTAATGACCGCTGCCGCATCTACAATATTACGTTTGGTCTAACTATTTACATTTAGAAAATTGCGGCTAGCTTTTAATATCGCATAAGCGATCAGCGATGGGTATATTTCGAGGATATTACAATTGGCGTTACTCACCTTGTGTTCGAGTTAATCACAATGATTCTTGAGAGATCGAACTTTATTTGTAAAGGCGTCGTTCATGACGGCGCCAATGATGATGCCTTTCAATCGGCCTTGGAGTTGGGTGTGTGAGGATTGTTAGCCACGGAGACTTCGAAGCTATCCGTGGCGGGATGTGCGTGGCGTTAAGTTTGTTCGTACTTCGTCCGCGGTGCGTGGTTCCGCAAGAAGATCTGGAAGTAGCTCAGGCGAAGAAAGATTGCCATCTTCTGGCGTTGGGGTGGCCTGATCATTATAATATATGTTTTTCGAGATTCGGATGGTGTTTTGCACGCCTTGTCATTACCGAAGTTATTGAGATAACTGAAGGTGATTGTGTTATAATACGGCTTTGTCGATGAGGTCAGGTTTTGGTTATTCGGATAAGCGGTTCATTGAATTATCTCGCCGTGTAATGGTTTGAGGATTGGAGTTATGGTTTGTTATCAGGCGCAGAACACTCGGATTATCATTATCATGTATGGTGAATCAGTTTTGTTAGTTGAATGACGACGGAAGTATTAGAAGCGTTTTATTCGACTTATGATTCAACAAAGTTGTTGATGACTGTGCGTGCCAAATCTATCTCAGTTGTTTGATATTTTAACGAATATCTCAAAGTAAAAATCCCCAAACTCTTAATCCTAGTTGTAACCTAGTTGAGCTAACCTTGGGTTTGCTCCCAAATGATTTCAAAACTGGGACTAAACACTACTAGAAAAATGATTTATAGTAACATAATTATAGCGGGGGTCATTAAGATTCGTAATTCAAAATACATATTCCAATGATCATTGAATTAATGCAATGAAAACAAATTATATAAGGCAATAAGGCATGATTATCTTAAAACGAGTTGCGAGATTCGATTATAAAAACTTTGTTATGTGAGCGAGTTTTATCTTTATTAGATAATGATTTTATTTTTGAGATACATATAGATAAAATTTTGTCATATAAATTTTATTCTATACCAATCTATATAAAATTGTGCTCTCAAAATCAATTTTAAATGAGGCAGTTTTTAATAGCTAAATCCAATCGCTGAGATATTAGCGATAAGGACAGCTGTTATATGAAGCACACAAAGCTAAGCTTGGTTCGATCATTTCCTCTCTCTCCCGTGCGAACCTTCTGAACACTCTCTTCAAATCTCACATTCTCTACCTAACTCTCTGCCATGGTGAGATGTGAAGAGTAAATTGAAAACTCTTTTAGGACTGGTTTTCTTCTTTTGATCATTTCAAATTTGAAGATCGAAATCAACAAGGATCGAATATCTATTTTCCTTTTCAGTGATCTGTTGAGATCTAGGGTGAGATTTCCGGTTTCGGAGCGAGAGGGCGGAAAGCAGAGGCCCACGATGGCGTCGCTCAACCCCTCCCTGCTCACCTTTCAAGCACCTCATCTGCTGCTAATCTTGAGCATAGAAGTCATGTAGAATCTCCACGACTCTCCGGCCGCCGTATGCGACTCCAAAGTCATGGCGGCATAGGCAGATTATCTGTATGGCTTCCGAAGAGTAGAAGATGACTCGCCGTTCCCCTCTCGATTTCACCATCGTGAGTCTGTTGCTTCGTCTCTTACTTCTCACACCTCATTCAGCTCTTGTTTATATTTATTCTTGCTGTTTGGGTAGTGTGAAAGTTTAGAAGGAAATATGACTTAAGATATTAGGAGCTTTTCATTGTCAAGATACCTGATTTATTTTCAATTGTTGTTCATGAGTTGAAGCATGTAGAAGGTATGCTCAATCCATAGATAAACCATGTAGTTTCAAAGAAGTTTACAAATTGTTGGGATGGGGGGTTCAGGAAAAAACCGCTCTTGCCTGAATGGTGTTTCTGGTGGCAAGCTCAGGATTCATATCTCACTGCAATCTGGATCAGCAGCTGAGGCACTTACAGGAGACCTGGATTTTGAGCAGATTGTAATGGAAATGCTGGATTCAGTGTAGCACTGGTGAGTTCATTTGAGAAGGATGTCAGCCTTGAAGGAACATTGTTCGTTCTTTGCAGTAGGTAGGAAAGGCAAAAAGTATTTAATCAATTAATTGGCAACCGATGGCACGTATCATATAAACGAGATGAGTGGTGGTAATTCTAAGTCAGAAGGGCACTCAGTGGAGACTTCAAAGGAGATGACAGTGCCCTCATCATCACTACATATAGAGTTAGTAAAGTTTGAAAAAGAATGGTGACGAGAATAATCATCAGATGCAACCTATGATGGATATGGAGGATTGTTGGTCAATATTCACAGATGTTATCCAAGTAAGAAGCTCATTTCAATGAGTAATTTTATTAACAATGAAGGATGATATTGTGGATCATTGTCAATTATCCCACTAGCTGCAAAACTCTGCAAAGATTATCTCGACCATATCTGCCAGCTTCAGTAATGTCCCTAACCCTTTAATTTTAAATCCACTTTGATTTGTTTCATGGTTTTTGTGGATTTGAACTACATTGATCCGATATACAAAAACAATTTTCTAATAAGTAGGTCGATCATAGATTTCAGTTCTCATTCACAGGCCATAGATATCAAGCCCATAAGTGCATTCATACTTGGATTGTTAAATGTTGAAAAAATTTGATAGAGAACCCCTCTCTGCCCCCTTTATCACCTCTGTTACCTTTGTTTTGTAATTTTCTCTGCCTATGCATAGTAAAAATGGAGCATACTTTGGTATTAGTGTCATTCTGACTACGCTCCAACCTACTTAGCTTAAATGGGTGTCATTCTTGTCATCAAAAAAAAAAAAAAAAGAAAGAAAAAGGCCAAGCAAATCAGGTATATGAATTTAAATTTCAGTGTCAAAGCTTCTGATTTTATTCATGATGGACCGATATTTTTTGTTGTTATTTTGTTCCTTCACTTTTCTTACCGTCTCTTGTTGTTCATGTACTCTTTTACTATTCTCATGGAATATTGATGTTATGGAGATATTATCGGGGAAAATTCTATGATAGAAATATAACAGTATTAATGAAAATTTCTGGAAAGATATGAAGAAGGGAGAAGGATACCATATTTGCATGCTGAACTACAGTCCAACACTACCAAATCCAGGAGGCAGAGGCTTTACTTGCTTGGAGACTACATTTGCATGGGACTACTAATATGCTTTTGCTCTATCTACTTGGACAGTTGATACTATTGCAAGTGCTGGGATCATTCTGCCAATCTACTTCATGTTGAGTGATCACTGCCATCCAGCGCCCGGCGCTGGCAGGTGGAGTTCCATTAATCCTTCTCATCTTTTACCTTGCTAAAAATTTCTGCCAAACAATCAGTTAATTATTTCATTTTCACCTCACCCTTAGGATCCTCTGACTTCATATCCTTCAACCCATGGAAGAAACTGAGCAGCCAGCCCTGCAACCTCAGACCCATCATCGTTCACTGAAGTGGTACAGAGCAGCTTTGAAAAAAATTCCATGGCTGGTATTTAAATGTTGGCAAATAAGATATCTGCTGAATCTTTATGCGATATTGTATTTTCTGCTAATTTTTCACATACAGTTCCCAGCACCAGTGATCAATTATTTCATCTGGAAAGGAAATTTGGTAAGTGAAGACACAGATACTTCTGGAGAATGATGGAAGGATTATTTTTTTGCAAAGAAAATATGTATCATTTGTCATCTCTAGAATGAACAAGCAACAGTTCCACCTAGATGGTTATAATTCAGTGAATTGGGTTGTGGGTTTATGGTTCATGAGTAGCCAGTTGCTGCTCATTATGGGAATACTCTGTGCAGTCCATGCGTATATGAATAGTTATTACCAAAAAAGTACAAGCAAGCAAGCAAAGGTGAAAGTTTAAACTCGTTTGGGGCTTTCATTCCCAAGTATTACTTCCAATTTTATTTTAATTTTCTCTGCATTTTGACTCCATTAGTGAGAATAATATACGAATCGATTCTTTAGAAGGAATCACGAACTCAGCAAAGGTTTTAGTTGTAGCCTTAAAAGAGTACCAAAATATGAGGGCCTAGGTTTGTCCCTTCATAAGCATATTCTAAGATTTAATTAGGTTTAGCCTATTGAATGTAAAGCTACCCACAAACGTTGTTCAGGTTCCAGTTCTCTAGTAGCATTGGAGTCATTTCAATAGACTGAATAGGTAATTTCTTTGACTTTGCAACGTTGGGGTGCTGCTTGGAGAAGTTCAAGATCACTCTTTGTCCACCAGTTGGATCTTGCCTGTGGTGTTGGAGCAATTCTACTTTCTTCAGCTTGTATGTTCCTTCAGCTTAGCTCAAAAGAAAAGCAAAGCAAACCTCAAACTCCAATCAACAGCCCAAATAAATTAGAAATAAGTGCAATCAGAGGCTTGGATCTCTTCATTCTCAACCAGGAAGCAAATGACTAAACTAAGATGTTGCCATCCTCTACCAGGACGGATTGATCTGTTTCCTCCTTTTTGTCTTCTTTTTTTGCCATGGGAAATGATCATCAAGGCTTGTTCTTCTATGAATTTTACTGATGTATATCATGGTTGTTTTCTAACCTTTTTTTTCCTTCTGCAATAGATATGGAGTGGAAGATGGAGCTTTCTGTGGAGTTTTTGATGGCCATGGAAAATAGTGAGCAAAATAGTGAGATGTGGTCGAGCATATTTTTGACCTAGTTCTTAGCTTTATTTCTGATAATAACTTGAACACTTTTTTTGAAATTTGTTATTTACATGAATGGACGGTTAGGACTTGGTTAGGAAGATGTGGGTCCTTCCATTCAACATTTTCTTTTTTCTTTCAAATGGGTTATTCTTTACCAATCATCCAAGGGTTCATCTTTATCCTCAGTGCCTTGTAAGCTAACTGAGACAAATGTCCTTTTGCTATTAGTTTAGGTGGTGTTTGTTTTTGACATCTTGAAAGGCCCGAATAGGCTTTAAGCGTTAAGGCTGTTTGTTTAATTTTGAAACATCTTTGAGAAATTTTTAAAGAGTTTCGGAATAAAAAAAGTGAAAATATTTGGTGTTTTACATTCGAGAAAAAGTCGTTTTAAGTAAAAATAAGAAAAGCTTCGATCATTGTCCGCGATAAAGAAGTTGCGCGATATATCTTATTAGGGATGCGACGGGGGTTTGGGGCCAGGCCCGGTCGTTAAAAGCGACACCGTTAATTTTTGGTCGGCTGCTGCCGTTTAAAATTAAATAGGGCGACGAGAGATGGGAGAAAAATTCCCCGACTTCGATCATGTTTATATTTTATTTTGTTGGTACTATTTTTTAATTTACTAATTTTTTTATATTTGTTTTTAATTTTTTATTATATTAAAATTAATATTTTTGTAAAAATAAAAATATTATGAATTTTATAAATTATTTATTTAAAAAATATTATATTATTATTATTATTTATATTAAAGTATAAAAAATAGAATAATAAAAAATATTTTTAAAATATAATCACAGTGGGGTTTATTATTATATTTTGGATATATGGTCGTATTAACCCCGTTTCGATTGAAGTATCGCGCCAAAGAAAAGTGAAAAAAATACCGTCTTAGAGTCAGCCCGACATTTATCGTCAGAAAATCGAAAAAATTCGATTGTCTCGGGTCAGCCAGCGAAACTTTTTTGGTCATTTGAATTCAGCGAGGTGAGTTATGGCCTTGATCAGTTTCGTTATCAGAAGTTTAGAATTTTAAAACGGCTGAGCCTTATATGGTAATTTATTATTTTGTGCGTTTGTATCGTTTTTAGCTCGAGTTTTCTTGAGAGTAACAAATACCACTGAGCGCATGTATCGGATTTGAAAAAATAAATTAGCTTCATTAAAAAGCGATTAAAATTAAATTAAACGTGTATGTGCCGGGTAGAAGCGGCGGAGACGGGGAACCTAAAATAATATGTTGGTTATTAAATCGCAGTGATGCACAATGTTAAAAAATAACGAACATCTTGTGTTATTAAATCTTGACCGTTAGGTACCGAAAAAAGTTTTATTGATTAAGTGAAAAAAAAAAAAGCAACCTTGACGTAGTCTCATATTGGCGCTTTGAGATTTATTCATTCCATTCGGCTTGGCGGCATCCTATCATTAATTTGAATATTATATGACACTTACCATGTACAAATTATCACAGGGTTCTCTTTGTGCTGCTAGGCGTACAGCAGCCTTTGTGTGAGGGGATACAAGTGAACTGTTGCTTTGTCAGTGTTCTTTTGTATGGTTGTAATATATTTCTTTGTGATTTTCTTTGTTTTGGTTTTAGAATCTGAATTTGTTTTGTAAGATGTGTTCTTGATCATATGCATGCATGTTCCTTGATCTAAATTTGAAAGATAGATTGAGAAGGGAATAAATTCTTTGTTTACCTCTTACTGTCATTTATTGTCTTAGAAGATTCGTTAGAGATAGTAGCCACAGAGTTCAAAACAAACCAAGCCCTAGAAATCATGTTGAAGCATGCAAATTGGTCAAAGTTCAGCAGTTGATGCATACTTGAACTTGGATTTGTAACACGTAAAAATTTAGTTATTTTAATTTAATTCTACTCAAATTAAATTAGTAAAGTAACATGTTATAATTATCAAGTCCTGTAAAGAAAGATTCGAAATTTTAATTTTTTTTAATGCTATTTATATTTAAAAAAATAATATATCAAATTTAAATGTCTATGGCAATGGTCAAGATATACTCATTGCAAATAAGGGCTTTTGATCATAGTGAAAAATAAATTGCTGTCTATAAGGTAGCTTATTGTTAGGGCTAAATTTGATTGTAGATATAACAATCTATAGCTAGTGTGCTGTTGATCGCAGCTATAGAATGTCCTATAGCTAAGGTTGATAATTGATTGTAGCTATAAAGTATCTTATAGTGGATTGACAATTGATTGTGGATATAGAGTACTCTATAGCTAGGGTTGACAACTAGCCACGGCTATAGAGTACCTATAGTCAATGTCAACATCTGATTGCGGTTATAGAGTATCCTATAGCCAGGGTTGAAATCTAACCGCGATCATAGATCTTGAACTATAACCATGCATTTGGACTTGGTCGCATCCATAACATTTATCCACACTACCTATGGTCACACTATATCACATATTATTTTATTCACAACTATATCTAAGATGCCCCAAATCTCGGGGGTTTTTTTTTTTTTTTTTTTGTCATTGTCCAAGTCTGTCGCGACAGAATACTTCTATCGCGACAAAATACCTCTGTCGCTCTCGCGCCTTTATCGTGCGTGCATCCCAGTTGCACGCACATGCCTATCGTGCGTACCCAGCTTTGTCGTGGGAGACAGAGCATCTACGTCATCTGTGACGAGCTGCCCTACTGTCAGCGCCAGCGCTATGCTGCTCAGCGACAAGCTTCTTTGCTTTCGCGCGTGTCCATTTCTGTCGGCGACCACGGATGAACTGGTAGCGACGCCAGGATCTTTACCATAAGCGAACTGTTGCAACCCTAAAATTTTTCGATGTGCGACCCTAGTTTCCCTGACCTACATTTCTACGCGCGACGAGGAAAAAGATCTGTCGCGCTAGAATCTCCCTTTCTTGGCTTGTCGCACAACGAATTCGCGATCGTGTGACGCACCTATGTCGTCTTGGCGCTCAAGGCTGTCGTGTTAACTCCTAACTGATGCGGCGTCACGTGTGCATGGCTTCTCTGCCCACGACACGCGACATCCTGTAGTCTTGCGCCCGACCTTATGCGCATGACCACGTAGTGTCAGCAGTGACTTTCTTTAGGTGGTCGACTGCGTGCTAGATAAAAATCTGTCAGCGACGAAGAAATCTCCCTACCGCGACCCGACTCTATTGTGACATAGAATTTCTCCGTTGCGACATAATTTCTCTTTGCCTTGGCCAACTTTGTCGTGACATAAAAATACTCGATCGCGACCGAGGAAAATCTACGGCGGCGAGCTATGTAGTGACGCCGAGTTTCTCTGTGCAACGCAAAACCTCTCCCTTTGGCGGTACGTCGTGACGTAAAATGTTCGGTGCTGACGCAAAATATACTGCACCATTGCCCGACTGCGTAAAAATGAACCGATGCAATAGCAACAAAAGCTTCGTAAGCTTGGCCAGCTTTGTTCGCGACCTAAAATATTCTATCGCGACAAAGGACCCGCTGGTCTTGGCTAAACTCTATCCGCGACATAAAATACTGCGTCGCGACCGCGACAATTTTTCTATTGCGACACGAAATCTCTTGACCTAACCAGTTTCGCATCGCTGGCCGCACGACTCGTTGTGGCGGAGTCTTGGTCGCGACAAAAACCTACGTCGTGACATGCGTCCGCGATAAGAGAACCGGAGACCCCAATGCGCTAACAAGAGGAAAGCCATGTTACGCGACGGTTTCTATGGCAAAAATATGATAACCATGTCGTGACACGAATTCTGTCTGCGACACAAAACGAGAAAGAACATGCGACGAATTCTCGAGTGCGACCGAAACCAGTAGTAGCTAGTTCTTGTCATTTCTTGCACTCTGTTGCGACCAGGAATCCCCTATCGCGACCCAAACATGCAGTAGCCTAATTTTTGGCATTTCCTGCACCTCTGACTCTCTCCCAATGCATTTAATTCAATACTACTACTTCTATACATGATGTCTGGGCAACCTAGAATTTGGGAAAACTTTCGAGCCACAATATTTAACAAGTCAATAAGTTTTTGTTACAAAACTTCTCATTTATATACAAAAGCGGATAAATTGTCGAGGAATTTTATGGTCACCTCACTCGAGCCAAAATTTGGTCTTCTTCCCAACTAAGACCTCAAATGTGTCCACCTCATGGTGTAACTCTAGCACCTGTAAATATTTTCCCATGAAGGGGTGAGCAAGGCCCGATGAGAGAGATTCTCCTAGGGCTACTCTACGGCTAGTCTGGCATTACAATGACAAACACACGTTCAGAGTAAAAATATGCATTCTTCCTGGAATGTCTACATGTCATCTTACATTGTCTCGAGTCCTCGCCAAAAGCTCCCTCACACATGCA
The DNA here is from genome assembly GCA_016808115.1 of Tetrastigma voinierianum. Taxonomy (NCBI): domain Eukaryota; kingdom Viridiplantae; phylum Streptophyta; class Magnoliopsida; order Vitales; family Vitaceae; genus Tetrastigma; species Tetrastigma voinierianum. The sequence goes on along the minus strand of JAEQBH010007121.1, from coordinate 139,873 downwards.
TTGCCATGTACTGGCATGTTTTCAAAACAAAATATTTTTTGTTTTTTAGCTCATAAACCTTAGATAAGATTTTTGGACAACCCTCTGATATAATTTATTGGACATCCTCCAATAAGATTTGTTGAATGACCCTCCGATAAAATTCTTGGACAACCTCAGGTAAAAGCTGCTTTGTTCAAGCCATGTGCCATACTACTTTCCCCTTCACACGCGATGTTCGGAGTACATATGAAATCTGAATGCCATTTAAGTACCAATTATGTTATATGCATGATGAAAGCCATGCAACATTAATAAATCATGGATAATTATATTTCTACATTATCCATCAAGTATCTCACGTCAATGAATGAAACATAAGCATATATCAACATGATTTTTCACCGCGACCGACATATTTATTCATTTTCGGTAATAACATAAAAACAACACACCTGATCGATAATGATCCGGCGAATTTGTTCAGTCCCGGGCGCAAAGCAGTCCCAACATTTCAACATTAGATTCTAAAACACAGGATTCAATCACAAATCACTGACACAGGCTACTGTAATTAAATATTGTGACGAAAAATCGCCAGTGGAGAGCCACCTCTACTGGGGTTTAAGCGAAAGCACATGCTGTTCTGAAACTACCAGTGAAAACCAGATGTTTTTATTAGCCGACGAATAATTTGCTTGAATCTCTAAATGGATCTGAAGTATAGATCTTTAACAAAACTCATGCTGTTTTTAACAACACTCCTCAGCTTTCTTTCCCTAAAACAGCCACCTCAGGACTCTGATCCAGTTAATTTATCTCTCACCTTATCATTTCCATTTTTTCTAAGTTGTTTTGCGACTCAATGAGATTAAATGGAGTAATATTATTCAGCTTCTTGTTTTTATTACTATAGCTAATGCCATATTTCATTCTTAAGATTGTGTGTTTTATAAATGATCATTTCCAAAACTGCATTACATAATGTATGATCTCTTCTGTTTTTAGTGTGATAAAGAGCAAATCTTTATCACCTTTTAGAAATAAGCTGCTGTTGCCAAAGCCTAAAACAAGAAAAAAATCAGGTCTTCCCCAAGGACTAATGAGCAAAATTAACAAGGCTATCAATTTAGGACGAGGATGTGCATTACTATGAAAATTCATGGGCTCAACCTGGAAATCTAAGATCAGTTAGAAGGACAATCAGGATAAATCAGGATAAGTACAAGCTTAAAGTATGGTACAAAAGGGTTCAAGCCAAACAACCTCAAAAAACTCATTTTAATGAAGGATTGGGTTCAGTTTGGGAAGAGAGAGAGAAGGAAGAGAAGGAAGAAGAGGAAGGAGAAGAGAAAGAAGAGAGAAAGAAAGGAAGAGAGAAGTTAGGAAAACAAGAATTATGGAAACTCTTTAATGATTATGATATGGAACTAGCGTGGCTTTGCTGCAGGATCGCTTTGGATTTGGAACTTTTCTTGACTACAGGCTTTGATATAGTTCATTGACAGGAAGCTTTTGTAGTGGAAAATGTTTGTTATAGTTAGTTGGGAAAGCCTAAACTCTTGTCCCGCTGTGTTTGATTGAACCAAAGTTGGTTGTAGTTTTTGTTTGGGAAATGGTTAAAGAATTTCGATGAAAATGGCAAGTGGCTTTTCCTGATTTTACTCGACACCTACGCTGGGCGTAGGTCCCTTTAGGCGTGGGCTGGACCGGAGTTAGGTTTTTTCTTCTGTTAGCCTGGGTTCAGCATAAAGCTTTAAGGAGCGGAACCTCTGCATTTTCATAAAGCGTGACCCAGCTGCAGAGCTTTATAAGCCATTTTGGACCCATCTAGCGAGTTTGAAGTTAACAGCGGTGGGTTAAAATGATTAAACGGATCTAATATGAATGGAATGAAAGGACCAATCAATTTGCGATCAAGTGTGTAACAGAGAGCACTATAGAAAATCACATAAATCATCAAATAATACAGAGACATAGAGATCATAGTGACAAGAAAATCTCATGAATTCTGGGATGGGAGATGATTAATCAGAGGATATATGTATATTCGAATAAAAAGAAGCAGTTGCTCGCTAGAACACAGACATGAAGGCTGGAATAGGCTGCGCTACTATTGGGAGAAAAGATTGCTGACTCAGAAGGTTTGACACGTTTGCAGATTATTCGGGCGCCGAGACATATCTGATGATATTACCATTACGGCACGTGCGACGCCGGACACCTCAAACAGAGTCTTATCTGTATTTTGTGATATTTTGCTTGCTGGGGATCTTTGCCTCGATTTCAGCTATATTGTTTGTCCAGCTTTTCTGGATCTTACCTGGTTCATCTCATTAGAATATTTACGAACATAGCTGCTAAGATAATAATAGAGTCTTGCGATGACACTGACCTGTCTGAGGCTGGCTGCTATGTGAGTAATCATTTTCAGAGCGATAAGCTGAAATAAAAATAAGTGAGATGATATAGGCTGAAACATGACAAACAAATAAACTCTGTTTCTGCTGCAGAAACTGCTCCTTCAAATATTCTTTCTTCAGCATGAACCCACATGTGTATCTGCTGAAACCGGTGTAAGGTACCATCGTTCTCCCAAGTACTTTGATGACCACCGTAAGGATCAGTGTCCATTCTGTAGCTCACGCCAAAACTGCCAGCCGCCAGAGTATTTTAATCAGAGTACCGTCTGAGAAGCTAGGAACGCCGAAGCTGGGACAATCCACATCAGTAGAGCCGCTTTCTGCTATCTAGATTTTATTGAATTTGGTCATTTTTCTGTTTGCCTTTGTGACGTGCAAAAATTCTTTCTGTTGAACACTCAGTTTATAGTTTTGAATATGCTGACTTGCGGCCTCTTCTCCGGAACCTGTTTAGGGTTAAAATCTTTGCGTCCGTGAGCGGACGAGGTGTGACATAGGCAAAAAATGCGAGATAAATTGGTTGATGACGCAGACACCCCGTGGCCCCGGGGACCGAGGTGGGTGCGTTTCAAGAGGCGTTACACCATGTGTCCGCGGCGTGACGCTTTCGATGGTGCCCTTGAAAACGCCGAGTCCGTTCCTCACGGGATCGACGGGGAGTCGTTGGTGAAAGCGGTTGCCGCGGGCGTTAACGGTGGATCGGTTTAGCTCTATCGATACTCTGAAAAGTTTCGGTTTTCAATCGCGCCGCCTCAGAAGTACTGATCTACCCTTTTTCCAAAGTGTAGATTTTTTGGGTTTGTATCTGCTGCCGCGTCATATCGTTTCTTCGGGTCAGGATCATTGACAATTATGAACTTTTTCTTTAACATGATGAGAAAAAACTCTATACTTTCATGACGCGGGGAATAAAGCATTATAAAAAAGGACAAATACACTTCAGTGGAGTGTTCATCATTTCACATTTTTCACTCACTTCCCACTAACCTTGGTTTTTCAAAATGGAAACATTATTTCAGTTATATTACAAACTAATTGGAGGAACATCAGATCTTTAAACAACGTAATCATGTTTTGAAAGATTGGACCTGACACAGTTCAAGTACTAAATTTTTTGCTCAACGATCAAGCTGGTTTTTACCGCATTTTCTGACAGTACAGCTCTTTGGATCAGATCAGCTGCAGTTATGACCAGCTCAGGTTCCAGTTTTACTGGTTTCAAATGAATCTTGGTTCCTGTGTTTCTCTATGGATGCTGAACAGAACGCTACTGAATCTTTAAGATCAGGTTCAGGGAACTTCAGCATGACACTTTCACGGACTCACGCTATGGATGGATTCACGGATCTTGGCCTTCAGGGACGACCTTCTGCACCGGAACCCCATGGCTTCATGGCTGCCGCCCGGCAACGCCTTCCTGGCGCGCGTATAGATCTTGACCATCCAGATTTTGTTGAGATTACTAGCGATTGCGAGATCGAGATTCCAGGCTTTCAGCTAAACAACCTAGGCGGCACTATCTATTACATGTGGATGATCAGGATCATCAGATAATCTAGGATTTTGATGGGATGGGGAGCTAACTATCAGTAAACCAGAGGGTTTGGATGAATCTTGTAAAAACATGATTTTATGGTTCCAGGCCTCTTCACAAAGTGTCAATAGTTTCCATTTGTTGATTAAAGCAATAGAAGGAAGAATTAAGTATTCCCTCTTGTCATGATCAATAAATTCACGCACTTTAGCATCCTAATTGATTGATTGTAAATTGTTTTCATTCCCAAAGGAAATAAGGGGTGACATTAGGGATGGAAAATTCTCGAATTCTTTGGGTTACCCACCATGCCAAGACCCTATTAGACCGAATATGGGAATATTATAATCAACTATGAATGGGTTGGGATCGGGTTATAACATGGTGTGTGAGGGGCTTGCACCCCAGTACCCGACTTGACCAGGAGTATGAATCGGATCCGGGATGCCGTCCTCTCTTTTACAAATCCTGATACAATTCATTTTCTCTATAAAACACATTTCAAATACTCATTTAGCAAGGATAATTATCCTTATGAGTATATACTTATATATATCATGTTAACTTGAAGGGGAGCCCATTTTGTTCTCAATACACATTTTCATTCAATACGACATTATATGCCCATTTGCTCCATTTCCCACCTTTATACATTACGGTATTATAAGCCGTTTTACATATAAAAAAACATTTATCAGAGTTCAATTTTCATAACATAGTTTTAATACAAAAAGTATCAAAAATCGATCATAGGATATCATGTATGCATGGTCGGGACCTTTACTTTTCTTCCGGGTGGCTTTTGACCGTGACTGCAGCGCTTGCATGGTCTTTGCTTTTGAACCTGTTCACTCGGTAACTGCGTGATGATAAAAACAACGTGCTAAGCATTTTCATGCTTAGTGGTTCTGCCTCTGATTCTCTTTTTCATTTTTATTTTAACACAAATCATCTGACTTTTTTCTAAAGCAATGCTTTTGAACCTTGTTAAATGATCAATGCAATACAATATATATATATATATATATATATATATATATATATGCTATATATATATATATATATATATATATATTCATTTCATATACATTCATTTACAATTCATTGATCATTCCAAATATGCACTTTCATATACAATAACTCATTCAAAACTTAAATCATGCATTTCACAAATATTTTTATCATTTTTCCGCAAGCGAATTTGGTTGATGTTTTGCGATGCATAGGATAGTAAGGTCACGACACAGTCCCAACGGTATGTAAATTTGATATAAAAAGGTTTTATAACCTGATGCGGTCCCAGGTTCTTGACTAGTTATTAAAAATCATTTTGTGAACACTATCGATACTGTCCCGTTGGGTTACGGATCAGAGTGACACTATATTACGTTTATTCACAGTACTGCTAGTTTAACCCTTATTGGTATACCAATCAATCCTTAACTCGAATATGACGGATAACATTCTATTAAGGGCATTGAAAACCAGTCATAGAAATTTACTATAGGGTATATACATTTATACTTAAATAACACATTTCAATACTCATGCAATTTTTTTCATGGTCAATTTTCTCAAATCACTTAAAATAAATCAATATGCAATTTTATTGAAAATCATTTCAATAATTGCACAAACAATTTTGATATTTGAAATAAGAAGAGAAGAATAGAGAACGAACCAAAAGGTGCGTCGCGCCCGATTCTATCCTCGGGTCTCAGCTGGTCGGTTTTCCTTGTCGTAACCCAACGTCTGATTAGAGAAACGATATCGAGTTGGGTTATTTAAGGTTCCCTAGTTGGGTTGTTTCTGAACAATACCTTCACTTGTAAATTTTCACGGGAACAAATGAGCCATATTTTACCCAGCTTTCCTTCCAGTAAGGTATTCACTCTATAAATCCATTTTATTCGAAATTGGAATCATCAAATTTGAGAACAGAGCTCGGATATTGTCACTAACATCCAGGAACTGTTCTATTTTTCCAACATAACTTCAAATTTGCCCAACGAGCTCCCTTTGAGCGGTGGGTCTAATGGGATTGCATTGAACTCATAACATTTCGAGATTTTGTTCTCTAAGTCCCCAATTTTACCTCAAAATTTGAATCACTCCATTTGGATAAGGTGAGCTTCGACTTATGGCGAACACAAAGCGTATCAGGCGAGCAGTCTTGAATCACTCGTTTTTTAACAATTTAAACGCGAGAAAAATACAGAATTTCAATTTATTTTATCACCTCTTGTGTTATAAAGCGTTAGGTATTTTCAGAAAATTTACATAACTGGTGCTGCCAGGAACATAAAAATACCAATTTGCCTTTATATATAGTAAATACCCTAACTCTTTCCCATTCTAGGGTTGTCATTCTCTCTCATTCACTCACTTTTTCTTCCTTTTATACGATTACTTCATCTCATGAGAGCCGCCACCTCCCATTTGGATAACCTTCATCTCTCTTCCTGTGAATTCCTTAAATGGCACAATTATTCTGCGGAATCTTTGTGGGCGCCTTAGCATGTTCGAGGAAAGCATCATGTGGTGAATTAAATAACAAATCTTTTACGCTTCTACGTTTCTCTAAGTTCAGCCCTTTAAATAGAATACTTTGATTGATTTCTTATGTTTGTAAACATAATTATAGATTATCTATCATGCAGTGTATTGAATTGATGAACTTATTCCTAATTTCTATATTAATAATACTACTTATTCAATAATCCAGATTGATTGATCTGGGGTTGTTTTCTATTCACGAATAAATTGTGACAATAGTGATCCGATAGCGACTTATTGTTCTTGATAGCTATAACCAAAGTGAGAAAATGTCTCCTTACGATTGTCAGATTTATCAAAAAAATCAGAAAATGTTACGGAAATTTATAATGCTTGCGTCGATATAAGTTCAAGACACATAAGAGCTCTAAACATATTCGACTTGTGATCCAATCCATAGATCATAGATATAAATAAATAGGTACTTTCAAGACTTAGTACGTATTCGAGCATCATTGATCAACTCCTTATCAATCCATATTTCAAGCATCTTATGAAAGGAAAACTATTCGAGAGAAGATGGGACTTCCCACAAGTGGGGTTAACCTCTTAGTCCATACGTGCTTTCGGGGGCCTTGTGTTTGCTCACGCCCGGCGGCTTCTACACTCTTGGTGATGAGATTAAGCTACCTTAGGTTGCTCATCAATATTCGGTGGGAGCTTGTGAAAGCAAAAGCATCAGGCCACTTTCTTTATTCTTCCTTTTCTTGTGACGGATTACAGATTTGGATTGCATGTAATTTATGACATTTTTTGTCTTATCAATATGATTGATTTTCATATTTGGTTGGGTTTTGAATGATATTGGTCTTGGTGATAAGGAATTCTCGGGTTTCTGTATATAAATTTGCTTAAAAAAAAAATACATACACACACAAACATATATATATATATATATATATATATAGTCTTTTATCATCCTTTTGAAAAGAAAAATCATGTTTGGTTGAGAAAATAGAGAGGATGAGGAAACTATTTTTAATTAATTAAAAACATTCTAAGGGATTTTTTGTTTCACTCTTAAATCTCCTGAAAACAAATTGTTTAAAGGATTTTTTGTTTTTATGGCCTAAGCAAGACATAGTTTATGGTAATGGTCAATTTGAAGTTTTCATTTTTGCGATTATCACGAGAAGTTTTTGTTTTAATAACGATAAGGCATAGTCTGGTAACTAAGATTGTTTTAAGTTTTTTTTTCTTCATGTAGTGGGCGGAATGGGATTGTAGCTCTAATTTCATATTGGGAATGAAAGCTATATTTTGTCTATTTGGGTTTTGTGACGGATGTGAAGCAATAAGATGTGGGCGGGACATGAATGGAATATAGGTGGCCATCCCAGACTTGCCAATCTGGGTGACATATAGGTCCAATTGTTTGTCCAAAAACAAACTTTCTTGTCTTCTCCTATGCACTATTTTAGACCAACTCCAATGTATTTTCTATCGTTAATAATTTCTTCTCAAACAACATAATCTTCTGCCTTTTTGAGATGTTGAAGAAATTATTGTGCGGCACACTAACATATTTATTTCTCATGATACTTGCTCAAATGCTATCGTTATCGATATTAATTAGTAGTGAAGATGTATTAGCATCTTCATTTATCTGCTGTCCTAGACCTCGCCGGTTGAGTGCACACATATCATCCCCTAAGCTACTGACAAAATCCCTTTAGCTGTTCGTCACATATCTGGGATCCATAGGAACTTTATATTAATTTATCAAGATATATAGTACATTTTGTAGTTTAAACGATTATATGGAGAGGGGTGCTCTTTGCAATCTTTTTATCTTCCCTTTGCCCTAAGACAACCCCTATGGCATAATCACTAGTGTCACACATGATCTCAAAAGAGAGATCCCAATTAGGAGATTGCGTGATAGGAGGTGACGCTAACATAGTTTTCAGTTTATCAAAAGCCGCCTCACATTCCTATAACCATTCAAAAGTGACATCCTTGACGAGAAAATTGCACAAAGGACGGGCTATGGCACCAAAATCTCTTATGAATCTCCTATAAAATCCTGCATGACCTAAGAATGACAGTATATCCTTGACACACTTAGGGGTGGGTAAGTTGGAGATCAACTCAACTTTTGCTTTATCTCTGCTCTAATTCTTCTCCGACACTATGTGTCCTAACACAATCCCTTGTGTCTGTAGAGAAGTGACACTTCTCCCGGTCGACACTCTAGATTCTTCCTCTTGACACCTTTCGATTACTCTCATGAATTCTAGGGACATCTCATATGAATGCCAAAAGAAATTGTCCATGAAAATCTCAGATATGTTCTGTCTGCCACTAAGGAATCCACTCATCATGCACCGGCTGGAAGGTTCTGGTGCATTACCATAATCAGAAGGGCAAGTTTCTTAAAAGCGGAAATGTGCGAGGCGGAGTGAGCGTGGTTTTCTCTTGATCTTCTAAGGATATCTCAATTTGATTGTAACTTGAGTACCCATCTAGAAAAAAAAATAGAATTCATGCCTCTGACTCTCTCGACATTTGTTCCCTGAGGTAGAGGAAATGGTCTTTCTAGTGTGACATTAAGTTTCTTATAGTCTATGCACACCCTCCAACCTGTGGTGACCCGAGTGGGGATTAGCTCATTGTGTTTATTTGCTACCACAGTGACCTCGGATTTCTTAGGAACTACTTGGGTTGGACTGACCCACTTGCTATCTAGGATGGGGTAAATAACACCTACATCCAACAGTTTTAAGACCTCTTTCTTTACAACTTCTTTCATGACTGGGTTTAGTCATCGTTGTGGTTGTCTAGAGGGTTTGACATCCTCTTCCAAGTGAATCACATTATTGTGTGCAAATCAAGGGCTAATTCCTTAATATGCAATTGTCCATCCTATGGCAGTTTTGTGGGTTCTCAATATCTCCAAAAGTTTATTCTCTTGATCTAACTCTAAAGAGGAGAATATGATTACCGAGAAAGTTTCTTCTACCCCTAGGAATGCATACTTGAGATGTGATGGTAAGGGTTTCAACTCAAGCTTAGGTGGTTTATCTTCCAAAGGTAATACTTTTTCCTCAATTGGTGGCAAATTTTCAAATCTGGGTGCCCACCCATTTGCTTCCATTACCTCACGTAACCGATTATGGAGTGCAAAACTCGATTCAGATGTGGTTACCTCCACCGACACAACGGCGTACTAGACAAGACTTGAGAGGGTCATCATAGCAAACATGATCTATAGTTTTACCTGACATATTCTATCGCATATTTATTTTCTGAGGCACGTCCTCATCATCCATGCTCCTTATTAACATTGAAAGATATTTATATTACTTAGGTCATGTTACGAAAGACTAACGTCATTAGTCCTCCCCTACATTGTATGATGGCATTGGAAATGGCTAAGAATGGCCTACCAAGAATCACTGGGAACTGAGTCCCTTGATTCACCACAAGTTTAGTGTCAAGAACAACAAAGTCCATAGGAAAGTAGAACTTGTCTACTTGCACCAATACATCCTTCACTATCCCTTTAGGAATTTTCACACTACGGTCAGCTAGCTGAAGGGTAATATTAGTCGATTCTAACTCTCCTAACCCTAGCTCAACATATACTGAGTATGGCAAAAAATTAACACTTGCTCCTAAGTCCACTAGAGCATGTCCCAATTTCAAATTTCCCTCCACTATGGAAATAGTGGGGCTTTTCTGAGTCTTTTGTATTTTGGGGGCAAGTTGTTCTGTAGTAAGGAGGTGGACTGTATGCAGGTCATGAATGCATCCTTGTTGACACCTAACTTTCTTTTCTGATTACCTGAAGTCTTTCAAAAACTTGGCATATGGCGGAATTTGCTTAATGGCATCCAACGAGGGATGTTGACCTTAACTGTTTGAACGACTCATAGATTTGGTGATTGTTCACTTTCTTGAGCTCTCAACTTATGAGGGTATGGAGCAGGAGGGACATGGGAAGTTTTATCTTTTTCTAGCTCAAAATCAACAACATCGGTTATGGAAACATGAGGCTTGTCAGACACCTCATCATCCCCTAAAGGTTCATTTTGCACATCTTTTGTTGTTTATTTGGACAATTCTTTGGGCTGAATGGTTTTATCAATTGTTTTTCCACTTCGAAGAGTGGTGACAGGCTTGCAATGTTCAAAGGTTACATCGTTTGGACTTGAGATTCCAACACTATTTTGACCTTGGGGATTTTGGATGGTCTGAGAAGGGAGTTTCCATTTTTCTTGTTGGAAATTGCCCATAGAATAGGTCAACTTAGTGATTTGGGATCTCACATCATTTAAAGCAATTCGAAATTCAGTGTTAGTGGATTGTTGAGCTTGAACAAACTGTCACAATGTCCTCCAAACTTCTCTTATGTGGAGGTTGGTAAAGCTGTTGATTTTGACTCCCTTGAGATGAGGGGTGTTTCACCTTGGTTAGGATTCGCAGGAAATTCTTGAGGACCTTGATTTTGGAATTGAGGGGCTTGATTTGAAAAGCCTTGGTTTTGGAAGTTCTGGCCTTGGTTATTTGGCAAATGGTTTTGGCCTCCCTCATTCTTCCAACTAAAATTCGGGGGTTTGCCCCACCCTGGATTATAAGTTTCAGAGTATGGAGAATTGAAGGGTTTCCTTTGGTAATTAAGAGCATTAGCTTGCTTTATTTGGATTGCTCCCTTGACTTGAGGGAGATTAAGGCAGTTAATGGTTGAGTGAGTGGGGTCATCATAAATGAGGCATGACTCCTCCATTCCAGGTCCCATAGGCACCAAAGGTACCTTGGGTACAACAGTCACCTCATTCACCTTTTTCAATTCTATGGCCTCTAACTTCCTAGTTAAGCTGGCTATTTTCGCTTTTAGGTCATCGTTCTCTCTTAAGTGATGTATTGCTCCTCCTGTAGGTGTACTATGCACTTTAGCAGTATCTAGGGAGGTATTAGTCTCCCAAGTTCGAGCATTTTCTGCTATTGTATCAAAACATTGCACAACCTCCCTAGCGTTTTTCTCATAGAACTCCCCTGCACATCATTTGGATGTATTGTTTTATTATTTAGGAAAGTCCTTGGTGAAAATATCACGACAATTTGTCCCGACATCGAACCATGATGAGGGAGAGCGTGGAGGAGGTCCTTATATCTTTCCCATACAATAGCAAAAGGTTCACCCGGTTTTTCAGAAAAGTTTTGGATTGCTCGCATGAGTGCATTAGTACTTGCGGGAGGGAAGAGTTTATTCATAAATTCATTTCGCATGTCTTCCCAAGTAAAAATTGAATTGGGAGCAAGATAGTGAAACCATATTTTGGCCTTTTCCTTCAAAGAGAATGGGAATAAAACCATACAAATTATATGGAGGGGCGGTCCTGTGGAAAGGAAAGCACTGCAAACATCCTCAAAATCTCTCATAGGCCATTAGGGGTTTTGAGGTGACCCGCAGTGCGCGAGGAAGACAAATAATCTCCGACTTCATAAGGAATTGGTTAGCCTCTTCAAGTAGGCGAATACATGATTTTGTTGTGGTTCTTTGAGGTTGCAGAATTTCTCAAAGGGTTCTTTCCACATTAGGTAAAGGGCAGGGGGAGCTTAATATTAATTTTGCTGAAAATTAAGATTTCCCCCTCCCGCCGCCGGGGTTGCCAGCAGGTGTAACACCATCTCCTTGTCGTGGAGGTTGATAGGGTCTTTGTGGGTTACCAGGTAACCCTTGGTCATTTGGATTAAAAAGAGTTTGTTGATTCTCGGGATGTTCCATTTGAAGATTAGGGTTCTCTTGAAACAAACGTCTCATCGTGGACTCTTTAGTATGTCCTTGAGGTATAACTCTTACAAGTCGGCGTTACTTGTCACGAGCCTAAACTGACATGCACCAATATTACCCCAACTAGACAGGTATCCACTTATATTATCTACAAAAAGAATTAAAAGAAAAGGTAGAAAAGCGTCTTGGGATACGCAATGAAATTGCAAATTACCACTAACTCTCTCTGGGTCAACTTGAGTGCTCGCCACTCCCCGACAACGGCGCCAAAAATGTTTCGTCTTTTCATGTGCTGAAATTATTCCCAAGCGTAGGAACCGATGTCGTGAGCATTATATCTTTGTAAAGTTCCACGGAGTTCATTTCCATAGGGAGTGGTTTCTAGATGATTCGCAGGGTTGTTTCCCCCGATGAATGTCTGCGATTAGAAGTAAAATACGGGGGTTTGATTGATTTATTTATTAACTCATTAACTTAAACTATTGTAAAACGAGAAGGGCGAATGATAGGATCCTAAGGTTTCCACTCACCACCAACTAGGTAACACCCACCTCCCACTTACAATCTCATCTAGGATCCATTCATGAATGGTCTTTGATGGGGGATTTAACTTTAAAAGCTTTTGTAAGACAAAGAATAATTGAACGATACCAAACGCTTGCTTAGACGATTTGTTTGAACTCTTAGTTTGCATTTGAGATGAAGCGCAACGTGTACGAAATCTCTGAATTCCTACGTTGTCAAGAAAGGGAGAGAGAGAAATCTCCAAACTAAAGTTTATAAATTTTCACAAGTGTTTAATATCATACAAATCGTTGAAGCACAAAAGGGTTTGAGGGTTGTTACCTTAAAGGGGATTTCACCTTTGAACCCTATCATGGAGGTTTAGAACTCCATTAAGGCGAGAATTGATTCATTATTTACGGAACAGCAGTAAATGTGGTGAAATAACACTTCAATTGCAGGGTTGAGATATCAAAAACGCAAAGTCTCTCAATGAACACCAAGTTATAAAACCAACTAAAAGATTACAAATGCTTAAAAACTTAAAATCAAAAGAAAACTAACTACTCTACTCTAGAAGCCCTAGAAAAATATGAAAAAACACTCCAAAGGTTAGAGCCAAAACCCTAGAATCTGAACTCCCCCAATTCTGCCCTAAAGTGGGCTTAAATATAATCCTCATTAGTGATTTTGAAGTGGGGATTGAAAGACGAGCGTGCCCTTGCACCAAGATAAAAATTCCGCTCAAATCCTGCAAAGATCGCATGTTGGTACCGGTACCAGTTAGTGTGGTACCCGGTACCCAGAGTCAGTACTTCAGCCTTTGGAGTGCAGGGTACCACTTACATTTTAATTTTTGTACCAGCGCTCCTGCTACTCAATGCGTAATGGTACGGTACGATCAATGTGGTACCGGTACCCTTGTCTCCTGACTGCCTCACTTCACTTTAGGAACTACCTAAAGCCTCTAACCGGCGTGCACATGTCGACAACGATGATCTACGGTTGTCCTGCGGAACCCGAGCATTGCAAAATGTGGGACATCGAACAACGCACGTAAAAGCGATAGAAAGGTCAAAAGCACCTATTCTACACAAAATGAAAAGCAAAACATGAGCTGAGGGGTTTAAAACCCTATATAATTGTCGCACTTTACGTATCGACACTAAGTGTGAAAAGAGATAAGCTAGTAATTAAACAGTGGGGCGGGGCGCGTAAGATAAAGGTTATATGTTAAAGTAGAATTATGATAAGTTGAATTGCAAATTAATGAAGTAGAAGGACTAAACAGGAAGGGCGAAACTTAAGCCAAAAGGAGGCTTAAAACAACAAACTTGTCTATGGAAGGGAAAAGTCTCCATTTTTGGCTTTGAAGGTCTAAGGCATACGGTTTAGGAGAAGAACCCATTTTTGGTCGTTTTTTCTCCTTTTGTTTAGGGCTTTAATTGTTTATGGAAAGAGGAAGGAAAGGAAGAAGAGAAGAAAATGAAGAAAAGGGAAGCTACTTTGGAAGTGTCAAGAAATCAAGATTAGGAAACTACCTTAACTTCCTCCTTGTTTATGTGTGTGTTAGGAAATTCTCCTAACTCTTCCATAAATGTGTTTTTGGTTGGTTTGAGTTGGATTTTTTTGGTTTGTTTTGAGTTTGGTTTGTTTTGGATTGGAAGTGTCTGGTGAAATAGGGAAAAAATGTCTCATTTCTGTTTCCAGCTCGATGCCTCTCCACTTAGGCAAAGGAGTGCACGCCTAGGCGAACTAGAGACCAATTCTGACCTTGTCTGCTTCGCCTAGGAACCACTTCGCCTCGACGAACCCATCTTCTTGGCAGGCTTTGTTCTTACCTCTTCTCTACCTGTTTTGCTTTCTATTTCAATAAAGCCTAAACAAATGTTATAAATACTAGTATAAAGAGCTCTGAAACACATATAATTGTTAGCCTACTTAAAAATGGATAGTGAATGAATAGGCACATCTGTTTAGTGCTTCAACACTATTGTCTAATGCGACGACACTTCTATTTCATGTGATAGGTACGTCTGTTTAGTGCTTCGACACTCATGCATAGTGCTACGAAACTCCTATTTCATGTTGCAAACACTCCTGATAAGTGCTTTTGCACTTCTATTTCGTATTGTACAGTACCGTTGGGTACCTATTGTGTTGTGTCCCTCTCATTCATTGTTACTGGTCTATAGAGGTAAACATTTATATGATAAGTATCTGAACAATGAAACATAAGAAAACAAAGAAATGTCGGCTCTAATCTTCAGGCATAATTAAGTTCCTATTATGTAATGTACCTCTGGTTACCTTTTGTTAAGATTTAATTATGTACTCTCCAGGGGATATGAATATACGATATGTAAATTATTTTACATGTATATTGTAATTGAGGACCACCATAACTGGTCACATATGCTATCTGTTTTCCCACTAAGCTATAAGCCTAGCATGGGTGTTTCATTCGTGTAGATGCGAAGTGTCGGGTAACAACTTCGAAGTGTACCATAGTAGTTTATTACAGTTTAGTAGTATAATAAAAGTTAAATTTGTATTTTTGCAAAAATTTAAAGTGCCAGAATTGAATAAAGGGTAAATGGTAATTTGAAAAATTCAAGACTCAAAGGACATAAGTTAAGAAGATTATATGCCAATATAGAATTTTGATAACTTGAAGTGCAAATAGAATGAAGAAGAGGGACTAAAATGCAAAAAGGGATAAGTGAAGCCAAAACCCTTTAAGACACCAAAATATCTTCTAGGATAAACATTTCTCATTTTGACTTAAGGAGGCTAGGGTTACGATTTGGAGGAGAAGCCATTCTTGGTGGAATTCAATCCATTGTTTTGGCTCTCTTTGCTTAAGGAAGGGAAAATAAGAAATTTAGGGCCAAATGCCTTAAAGCCAAACATGGCCTTGTTAGATAAAGGAAGTTCTGTTTTGGGTTTTTTAGGAGCTAGAACACGGTTTGGGAGAAGAATGAGATTTTTAGGGTTGAGTTCTCCATTTCTTGGTTTTCCTTGTTCAAGTGGGAAGGAAGGAAGAAGAGAAGGAAAAATAAAGCTAGGTTTTTAAGGTTTCAAGAAGATTAAGATATGGAAATCTCTCATTTGTTAGTTAGGAAAAACCCTAACTCTTCCCATGTTTGGGACCTTTTTGTTGGTTTTAATTGGGGCTTGATGTTTGTTTTGATTTTTTTTTGGTTATGATGTTGAATTGATGGTGTAATTGTGATATGATTCGGTTGTGGCCATTGTAAAGATGTGTGAATTGGTGTAGAGGTGTTTAAAGGGAAACTTTGTCAAAATTTCATTAAACCCGTGATTGTGTTTTGGCCATACTTTAGCCTATAGACCTCTAAATTGGATGATTCTAATTGGAGATGAAATTTAAGACCCAGGGCTACAAATGTTTAGAAAAAACTGAGACCTAAATCCTGTTGTAAGACCCTTGAAACTGAGTTTGATGTTAAGATACGAATTATGTTTCTGCTACAGGAGTAGTTCATGTTGTTTTCACCATTTCTTGAGTTATACTGATCCAAATGAGATAAATAAAAATTATACTTAAACTAGACACCTAGGACAGTAACTTTCATGAAGAAAGTATGGTCAAATTATATCCCTATCATTCCCAGAAAATTGTTAAATACAAGACACAATTCTATATTTTGTTCTTGGAAACTGCCCAGGAGCAGTTCGGAATGTTTAGGCCATACCTCCTAATTTAAAGGTCCAAATGACCTGATTCATGAGCCTTTGGAAACTTAAGACATAGGTGAACATTTTTTAAGAAGATCACTTTGTCTAAAACCTCATTTCCTGGGTCGAAATTGTAGTTGAAAATGGACTTGGGATTTGCCTTGTGTTGTTTAGGCAGAATTGGTTTATAACGTAGGCATTTGCCTAACCTTCTTAGATGATGCCTGATGTGAATTAAGGCATTAATGTTACATGAATTAGTACAAGTCCCTTAAAATGATCATGAGAAATATGTGAAAGAACTGTGTTAAGGATCTTGGCATGACTAATCTGAAACACCACAAATAGCTAAATGCTGCTTATGTGTCAGGAAGTAGTGGATAGATAGGCATGCCTATAGGGATCTCTGATGTTGTAGCTTATCATTCTGTAGGCCCCATTTGGGTCATTATTGGGGCCCCGTTTAGGTCATACTTTGCTCTGCTATCACTGTTCTGTAGGCCCCATTGAAAAATGCAGGTATAAGGTTTCGATTATAAAAATAAATAAAATATCAGTTTTACGTGGGTGAAAATCTAGTTAAAATGAATGTGAATAGATAAAACTGATCTGTTTGGATTAGTCAAAATAATTGTTGGAAAATTTTCAAAATACGGGTGCAATCTCGATCGTTGGATGTCTTTGGATATATCTCTGATATTTTACTAAAAATTTAACAGCTTCCTCCTTCATGCAGCGTACCTGGCTTCAAATATTTCCACGATATTTCGGTCTTTAATTGATATATCGCCGACATTATCGATATTTTCTCGAAATTTCAATCAACCGATTATCGATAACTAATATCGCTTCGAACCTCACCGATATTATATATATCCACGATATATCTGAAATTTTAAACCCTATTTGAACCTCTATTGTTACAGAGATTAAATAATTTGAAGTAACAGCCGCAAGTTTCTAACTCATTTAATCTTAAAATATTAAGTTTCTAACTAGTGTTATTATATTTTATTTTATTTTGTATTTATAATTAACTAACTAACTAAAGCGATCCAGTCAGATTACTTCATCTGACAATAACTAGCACGGAGTTCAAGGACAATGTTTTGCAAAACGGGGCCGTCTTCTGTCGAAAAATTTTCATTTAATTTTGACTATTTGAACCTCTCATATTCTGAGATTCAGTAATTTGAAAATGTTAAATTTCAAATTGTTATTCATATTTTATATTATTTGTATTTATATTCACTTGAAGGTTCGTCGGTCTTGTCCTCGCATCCTCCGTCACGGCAGCGGCTAGCGCAGTTCAAGGACAATGTTTAAAAACCCCACGATTGATGATGATGGGATAGAAAAAGTTATCGATTCATTGTTTGAAAGTCGAGCCAATGATTAAATCGAAGTCAAATCAGATTAAATCGAAACAAGAAAAATTGATGATTCGATTTGATTTTAGCTTCTTGTAAAAGGGAGTTGGGATCAAAGCAGAAATGAGGGATTCAAGCCCAGGAGACGGCAGGAGGAATAACTAGGCATTTATGTGTTTTAGTGGCACACATTTAGAAATGGACCCTTCTTTCTTTATATCTCGTGCTATTTAACATTAAACGCTCTGCTCCCGATTTAGCTAGCCATGATGGATGGGCGGTGGCATACGTATACTTTGTTGAGCATTTGTTTCCAAACACTTTTATTGTTATAAATACATTTATCTATCTAACTACACATTCTTATTTCGCATTTCCCGTCAAAATTATTTAAATCAAAACCTTGGGATTTCACCTGAAAATCAATGCATCAACATTTGAAGAACCTCCCAAAATAACATGCATTTTGTTGTTATACCATGTAAATATACACACTTGACTTGTATTAAAGGTTGGCTTTCCTTTTCAATTAAAGAAAAAAACAAATAAAATGATTTTGAATAAACATATAAAATTAATTTGTTTTGTTTATGTGACACCTTAAAATCCGAGGGTCCGTTGATCACCCATCAATTCACGGAAAGCCTGTGGATATTGTGTAACTCGATACCACACCGTTGTATCCCATTTACTGGGATTCATAATTTAACAAAATTTTGACATAGTTTCCTTTGAATGAGGAGCTCTATCTAAAAACCCGGCACGGCGCAATAATACAATCATGATCCATTCGATTGCCCCGATACAACTGCAATGGAACAGCCAGGAATCCATTTATGAGTAAAACTTTACCACACCGGGCCCATTTATTTATTAGTGCTCAAATATTGCTATTTTGGTATTTGTTTATTGTGAGTTTTGAGCACTTTTTGTGTACTAATCGCTTGATAACGTTGTACATTAGTTCACACTATGCTTAATCACATTTTGTGGTAAATTTTGTAGTTTTGCAAGCTAACTATGCCAAAATCATTTGATCGAAACTCAAGAAACACGAAGAATCTGGCCCAGAACTCAATTTGCCCAGAGTCGATAGGAAGGAAAATGGAGCATAAAACATAAGAAATTGGGCCACTATAGGAATTTTGCAAGGTTGCGAAACTTCGCAACCTTCTTCCCTTGTCCTGTTTGACCTCATTTTGACCACTTTTTGTAAGTTTTTCCCAATCTACCCTCTATGTATTATTGGTAGTTCATGCATTTTTGTAATTTCCCTTGTTCTGAGCAGTATATAAAGCTCAGTCAAGGCTTTGTATAGACAATCATCACATTATGCAATAAATTTTGGCGCGAAAGCTTTCAGCTCTCCGACTTGTTTTTCTTTCCTTCATTTTCCTTCACTTTCCTTCACTTTCTCGCCTACAAACACCACTGGTGTCTTCGAGAGGATGGTTGGCTAAACCCCCTCATCCTTGAAGAGGAGGGCTCTTGGGCCCGGGTTTTGAGGTAAGCGTTTAGTCCTCTTGTTTTTAACTCGCCGGTTATTATCATTTATGTTTCTATCTTTCAACGTAGGTTTAAATCCTTTTATGTATCATTGACCCGATTGCCCAGTCTTTTGGGTTCGATGGATGCTTGTGCTAGATCCAGCGGAGGCTCATTCAGATTGCAATTTATTTGCTCTTTGTAGGGTAGATCAAGGGATAAAGTTTCCTTTGTTCGGAAACATTGTGACCAATAAATCTTATATCCTGGAAAGTGGGTTTAGTTTTTATGGCGAATGAAGATCGGTCGGGAAATGACCATAGGTGTCCTCGATGAGAGGAAAGGACCGAGGACCTCCGGTTGCCTAGAACCTCAAACCCAATGGCACGAGGCTTGAGGAGTTCTTTTCGCATTTTTGCTTCATTTATTTTGTGCAAATCACCCGACTCCCTTGTTTTTTATCAAAACCCCAAATCCAAATTGAAAGTCACCATTTTGAGCCAACTGGTAATCATTTGTGCGAAGAAAACCCATCCCTATATTCGACCCTAGAGCCACTATACTGCAGTAGCTATGCTACGATAGTAGGAGGAATAGGTTATTAAATTTTGTTGATTCCAGACCACCTCCGTGCCCACGAATCAAATCGCATCGTTGTCGGGGATGGTGCCTTAGTGAAAACATTGATTTGTTAAACTTGTGATCCACATCACTAGTATTGGTGAAATTTCAATCCTTTTTGTCTTTACCTCTTTTTTTTCTCCAAGCAGTATACTAGTAGGTTGATTCAATTTTATACTGTCTATATACAATTTCTTCCTTTTAATCTTAGCTAACAGTAACCTTTTTAGTAGCCTGGTTTTCGTTTCGTGCTGTGTTTTGTGCTATTTTCATAGGAGTTTATGCACCACTGGGATAGGAACACAGCAAGCAGGTTAGAAAGGACTAGTGCTCCTCAAGAACAAGGCTGTGAAGTGAGCTTGAACAATCAACAAATGGAGCTTCCACCTGAGGAACAGTAGAGCCAACAGGGAATACAGAGGAATCGCAATGCATATAGGACTATGAGGGACCATGAGGGACCTTACACACCCTCCAAGAGTGAGTGCACCCTCATGCATTGTGCCCTTGCTCCCCACTTTCCATGGGATGGAGAGTGAAAATCCCTATTCACACATCCGGGAGTTCGAGGAAGTATACAATACCTTCAAAGAGGATATCTCCCGATGTGGATCCCCGTGAGTGAAGTTCTTCCCTCTCTACGACTACGAAGGGTGAGGCTAAGATTTGGCTCGAAAACTCCACAGGCCGAGGCCATCGAGGAATTAGTGAGACATGCGGGTTGAGATTTTGAAGGAAATTCTTGAACTCTCATAGAACCAATAGTCTAAAGGCGATTTTACACCTTTGGCCACGAAAATGAGAAATTCTACGATGTGGGAGAATTACTAAAGAAACCATCAATACTGTCCTCGCATGGATTTGATACTTGGATGCTGGTTAATCACTTCTATGATGGAATGTCCCCTATTATGAAGCAGTTGTTGGAAACTATGTGTGGGGGGGACTTCATGAGTAAAAATCCAGAAAAAGCCATGGATTTCCTGAATTATGTGGCTGAGACATCCAAAGCATGGGATGAACCCAACCCTAGAGAGGCAGAGAGGATGAGACCTCCAGCCAATTCAAGGGGAGGCATGTACTCACTCACAGAGGACATGGAGATGAAGGCAAATCTATCCACCTTGGCTAGAAGGTTGGAGGAGCTTGAAATGCGAAGTGGCATGAGGTGGCCCGAGGCATCTATGCCTAACCAACCTTCTTCATTTTGAGTCCACTTCGAGCATAAAGGAGAGCCTTAGTGTTCATTCGGTAAAGTATGATGGTTGAACAAGCCAATGTTGTGGGTCGATACAAGCAACCAGATTTGCCCCATGTAATACACATAACCCTAGCGGAGGAACCATCCCTAACCTCTCTGGAAACCCAAGCACAGTAACACCCCAATATACTAACAGTTTTATAACATGTTGAGGGTATAAATAAATTAAAATTGTATTCGTTCGAAAAAAAATGACATTTTTATGAAAAAGGGCAAAACGGTAATTTTGTCGCTTTGAAAATCCTAGAAAATTCTCTAGATCTCGGATGATGAAATGGACTACGCCGTTGAATTCGTCTCGTGAAATCTAGTGACCTAAAAAAGTTTCGTCAAATTCTGAGACCGTCGGAATATTTTACGATTTTCTGTGTGATAAGTCGCCAGTGACTTCAGAGACGAGATTTATATGAAAATCTCGGAAGTCAGGAAATGGCTTGGGCTAAGTTCATTTAAAATAAAGTGAACTAAAAATAAATAAAAATTTTCGGGGTAAAAATGGACCCGAATGAAATAATATGAGCTATGGATCCAAATAAGAATAATAATAAATAAATAAATAAAAAAGAAAAAGAAAAAGAAAGGTTAAAAATAAAAGAGGGAACAGACGGAGACGGTGAGGGAGAGTGTAAGAGAGAAAATAGAATTTTATTTTTATTTTCTTTATCTTCCTCTCTTAAATTATCAGTAGTTTCACGTAGTCGAATTCATCGGGCCAGAGCAGTTCTGTCTACTCGATATAGTACCAAAACCACACGGGTTTCTCCAGAAATTCAAGTAAGAAGTTCGGAGGAAAATCCTAAGTTTGATTATTTTCTCAGATCTCTGATTCGACGGTCGGAATTGGTGGGTTGAGAGCCAAAAGTTGATCCACGCATCGCGAGGCTACGCGTGGGTACCAAAATCTTGGAATTTCGTCCAAGCTCCACGGGTAGGAATTTTCCTACTTGGAATAAAAGCCATGTAATGGCATAGGTTGTTTAAGTGGAATGACTGCGTGTGATTTAGTCGAATTTTGAGGCGAATATTGGAAATTTTGGGCTGAGATTCAGCAGTCCCAGCTTGTATTGAAGGATATAAATTAGATAAAGAATAAAGAATATATATGAATATATGATATTATGAATAGTATGAATATAGGAATATATGAAATAATATATGATATAATACATGAGATTAGAAGTATACGATTAGACAACATCTTAGAAATGCCTGAGGAAATGATAGGAAAAATAGTTACATGTATGGTATAGAATTATGAATACGGTAAATTGAAGTTAAAATATATGAAAGAAAAATGCAAGATACAAATATGTGGTTGTAAATATACATATGATTGCAGGTAACAATAATTATTCGGAATATGAGATATGTACTGAACGTAAAATACACATGGATTATTTGCTTAGAACCTAGTAGAGGGATAGATAGGCATGCCTATAGGGATATAGTTGCTGCAGCATATAGTTTACAGATATCGAGGCCCCGTTTGGGTCAATGACATGGATCCCGTTTGGATCACTATAGCAGCCCCGTTTGGGTCATACAAATAGAGATCATTGTCTCGTACAATGATAGTACCTTCGAGTACATACAGATAAAGATCACTGTCTCGTACAGTGATAATACCTTCGGGTACATACAGTTATTTCCCGTATCTGCTTCTAGGTATTAGCAGACATGAAACCGAAAAGAAAATGACAAGTATATGCAAATGAAATGTATAGAATATATGACATGATATGAGAATCATAGCAACTGTATGCGATGATAGTATCTGATTACAAGAGCAAGTAAAGTACAAAATGACAGTATATGAAATATGACAATATATGAAAAGCACATAGTACATGAAAGTATATGAAAAGGACAAAGAATTGTATATGACAGTATATGGAAAGTACAAAGTACAGTACATGAAAAGTATATGAACAAGTACAGTATATGAAAGAAAAGTATATGACACGGTAATAAGTACAAGAAATAAAGTGTCAATGACACGAAATGTATATGACAGATAATATGAAAGTATAGTATATGAAAAGCACAGTATATAAAAATTATAGGAAAATATAGTATATGAAAAGTACAAGATAGGGAATGACAAACATGATGAGATTCCCTCTCGAATCTGTCGTGAATGTCAATTCTATAGTCAGAGTGAAAATCTGAAATGTAAAAGTATATGACAATATAAGATGCGTATAAAATATATGATAAAACAATATATGAAATGAATAGCATAGCATGGGTGTGTAGCCACTACATGAAAGGAGACATGATATAGGTACAGGATAAGAGAAATGATATATGTAATAGTACATAGAATGTAATAAGTCATAGAACTGAAAGATGAAAAGACTAAGCAGATTGAAAGACGGATGAAAGCATACGAAAGTCTAGTATATGAAAAGTATAAGAATGTAGATAAAAGTATAGGAATGATTATAAGATAGGTTATGAAAGTATATGAGATATGAAAGTATATGATACATGCACGATTATACGAACATGAAAGGAAATGAACATGAAAGTATAGAAACACGAAAGAACATGATCTAGAAATAATATGAAATAGATCAAGTATCTGATATAAGCAAATATAATGAGAAATAGGCAAAGTATATGTGATAGATAAGGAATGAGCGATATATGCACATGTTTTGAACCACATGAAGAAAGGCATTAAACGAGATGATGAGTGTTAGAAGTCATAAATTATATGATGCGTATGAGAAAGGTATAAGAATGTATTCGATTAAAAACACGGCGATCAATGTTATTGGTCGTCCATGTATATGTTTTCCCACTAAGGCGTAAAGCAGCACGGGTTTTCCCAATCCGTGTAGGTATAGAAGCTGAAGACAAGGATAGAGAGACGGGACACATCCCACATCGACACATGCCATCTCGAGATAGGTGCTCTTATGTTTTGTTAAGCGATCTCGATTTTATATGTATAGTTTTCTAATAGTGAAATTGTAATAGTACAAGTAAGGGACTACAGTATATGTGTATAGAATATAATGAATGCCACTATGGTGGTATGTATAATGTATATGTAAAAGAATTTTTGTTGTGAAATTGTGCATATGAATGAAAAAACGAGGGATGATGTGACTACGAAAGAAAAAGGTTAAAGTCCCGGTCACGAAGTGTGACACCCTCGCTTGACCTTACCCCTTCAGTGTCGGGTTGGGGAGCGTTACAAAGCCTCTGCTTATGTGCCCTCTGCACGCCTGACGTATCAATATAGTTCTTCATCCCAGCCCTGACCACCACCATCCTTGTCCCGGGTTGAAGCGAAGCTATCATGAACTTGGCGAGGTGGTGGGAAATTTTATTTGGAAGAACATGAAATGCCAGACTAACAAGATGGTGTCTGTTAGAAGGCACATTGAGCAAGAAGATAGAGAGAACACAACGATCTGAAATTTCCCGAGATTTGACCTTTAGAGTGCACCGATTTCAAGGTTATTGACGGTGGTAGGTGCGGGAAAAGGAAATTTCTCTCTCGGGCCTTGCTTGATCTGAGGAGTGCATGAGATTGATCTCTTCCAGGTGAGCGAATCCCGAAGAGATAGATGAAGTTAAAGCAATTATCACTTTGAAGTGGTAAGGAGGTTAAGCATTGGTCTCGAACCAATGGGAAGAAGGCCAGGAAGTAAAAGAAGTTGAACCAGAGGAGGAAATGATCAAAGAAAATGCAGTGAAAAATAGCACACCCCTACCTTTTCCGCAAGCACTAAAAGCTAAGAGAAAGGCCATCACCCAGGCAGAGATATTAGAGGTGCTAAGGCAGGTAAAGGTCAACATCCCCCTACTTGACCTTGATTAAGCGAGGTCCCGACTATATGCGAATTTTAAGAGCACATTGCACAGTGAGAGAGGTTTGAATGTCGATAAGAAGGCCTTCCTTATAGAGCAGTCGATTAAATCATTGATGCAGACTCCCGATGGGAGTACAAAGATCTAGGTTGCCTACCATCTTGAGGTGAATATCGGAGGCACTTGTGTAGAAAAGGTATGGTAGACTTGAGGGGGTCTAGTGTAAACCTGCGCCTTATTCGATGTCTGGCGACTCGGTTGGGAGAATTAAAACCCGCCATCACATTGTCCCTTGCGGATAGATCCATAAAAATACGAAGAGGCAAGTGGAGGATGTTTTTTAATACAAGTGGACCAAATTCTACTATCCTATAGACTTTGTTGTGCTTGTCAGGCAGGTTTGCGGTGGGGACCCCAATTATGTACTTTATCATCTCGGAAGACCATTCCACAGCCACTTCTAATGATTATGATTACTTAGAAATGGAGTTATGCAACTTACATTTGGGAACATGACCTTGGAACTTCGACATCTTCCACTTTAGTAAAAAGCATATACAGCGTTGGAAGAGGGTCTGAAAGGAAGTTTGCATAATTGATGCGATTATGAAAAATAAACTAATCGGCAAATCACGAGATGTCTTCAAATTGAGGAGAATTTGTTCAATTTATTCTGATGCGAAGTCAGACTTGGAATATTGTACATGATGATGGAAAAAAAGAAAGAAATTCTACAGCCCTATGCTTGATTGAGGAAGGAACGATGAGCCTCAAAATTTGGGACTCAGCTGCTGAACTAAAATATGCATACTTAGAAGAATATGAGCAGTGCCCAGTTGTCATATCCTCCCTGCTCGGTACTTCATAGGAAAGCATCCTACTAGACATCCTTAAGGAGAACAAGCAAGCCATTGGGTGGAAAATCACTTTGTTGCACACATGTATACATTTAGGAGGCGAATCGATAAGCGTAGAGATTGAATCCTCACGTAAAGTTAGTACGTGTAGAAGTCCTAAAAAAGAATTGCTACAAGTTGGTATCATTTACCCATATTCGATAGCACTTGGGTAAGTCAGCGCAAGTTGTGCCCAAATTAAGGGTGACCTCACGTGCATAATGAGAAGGGAAGAGTACCAGCTGGAGTTGGAGGTATGTATTGATTACGAGAAGGTTAAATGAGGTGATAAGAAAGGATCACTTCCTCTACCCTTCATGGACCCGGCTTCACGAAGGGTTCATTACCCTTTACGCTACGGATGGTAGTGATTATAGGTGCTATTGCTGCGAAGACCGAGGAGAAGACCACTTTCACTGCCGTTTAGCGCATGCTCTGGGGAGGATGCCCTTGACTTGTGTAATGCCCCTTGCACATTCAGTGATGCATGCTCGTTATCTTGATGATTTAGTGGGCGCATTATTATGAGTCTATATGGATGATATTACAGTTTATGGAGGCCGAAGGAAATGCTTGATCTGACTTAAAATTGTCTTGCACTAGATGTATTAAGAGAAGAACTTAGTCTTTGAATTGGAAAAATGTCATTTTATGATTCGACTAAGGAATTGTCTTGGGACATATTTCCAACAAAGGAATTGAGGTTGTGAGGAAAAATTAAATTGATTTCCAAAGCTTTGCCTTCCCATGAATCGTGAGGCGGCTGATTCTTACCAGGGCATGCGGATTTTTACGGGGTTCAATCAAGTTCAAAAAGTGCCGAGCTTCTTTATAAACTGCGGAAGGATGCCAAATTCGTTTAGGATGAAGGCGCGGAGAAGGCTTTAGAGCTCCAGGCTGTATTGCCACATAAATGGTGAGGCCCACTAGCTGGAAGTTACCTCGAGATTATGTGCGTCTGGCGACCTCGCCATTGGAGCGAGTTCTCGGCGGAGAGAAGAAAAACCTTATGTGGTCTACTATCACGAAGCAAGACATTGAATGAGGCATAGAAATTACGATGCGAAGAAGAGTTCTTTGTGATGGTGCTACTTTAGACAGGATTTCATGCTACTTGGTTGGGTCGACATAATGCGTCTTCCGCAGTCGCTCGGCTGAAGTACGCTCACACCCAGCAATGCAGAGCTAAGCTTATCGGATGGAGTTCTCTGCTTTAAGAGTTTAACGCACAACGGATTAGGATAAAAAGTCGGAGAGTGTTGTTGGATCATCTCTCGAGACTAACGATAGCACGTAACACTCCACTGACCCCTCCCGATTAATGGCGAATTTTTGAGAGTCCTACTCCTAGTAGAGAATGCCCCTTGGTATGCCCGCGTACCAATTTCTTTGCGACGGGAGAATTACGTGATTTGGAAGGTGATAAGGCGAGTTTTCTTGTGAAAATTCCTCCCTCTTGTGGGAAGAGCCGCTTCTTGTACAAATATTGTCTTGTCGGATAAGCGAAGATGTGGCCAATGCGAGGGAAGCTGACATAGGATGCTGACCATTGCCATGAAGCATGTGGAGGTCATTTGCTTCGGAAAAGCGCCATGAAGGTGCACCTGATCCCGGTTTTGTGGCCTTCTCTTTTGAGGATGCCCGCATTACCGTATGTAGGGAATGTGACAAATGCCAAAGATTGGGGAAAATCTCTCGTCGTCACATGATGCCTCTGAACTCAATCTTGGTAGTTGATTTGTTTGATGTTTGTGTTAGTGATATGCTCTAGCCCAGTGGCATATACATTGTCATTATATATTAATATACATGAGGCATTTATCATTTTATCTTGTTATTTAAATTGTGGTTTAACTTGATAAAATAATATCAGCCCGATAGTTAGCTCAGCTTTATGTCATCAGTATGTGACTTGATAGTAAAACCAACAAAATTAAGAACACTATTCTAAATAGTCCATAGTTGATCATTATTGTGGGAATAATGAAGTAAGACTATTATGTTTTAGAGAAAGACCCGTTTCTTTGATCGTAGACATAAGATGTTATTTCGAACAACAAATACATGTTAAGTTCATGTTATTGGACTAACTCGCTATGAGAAATACTACATGGATTATGTGTAGTGATTCATGATTCTGATGAGTGGTATTTGAGTCCTTCGGCCTGAATTCACCATGGTTCCCTAGAAGAGGAACCGTGTCTTGGCATTGGCTCGATAGCGTCTTTGCGGATGACATCTGGTATGGTTGGGCATGCGTTAAATCATGTGGAGGAATGTGAGTGATAGTGAGAGGAATTTGTCAGCTCTTAATTGAGTGAGATGTCTATTAGCCTCTTGATAAGTGAGAATGAAATGAATCTTGTGCTCGAATAAGATTGATAGGAGTTATTCGATATCATTTGTTTAGTGGAGTCTACTTGAGAGTAGGAACAATTAAGTTATTATAAAGATGACTTCATCCATGCGCTGTGCTTAATCGAAAGGACATCGTGTGACAAAAGGACTAATATCATACTATGGTAAGGTTTTTTGGAGTCATCAATTCACTTGATTTGGGTGAGTTATAATGTCTTGCTAAAGACCCAATTATAACTTGTGGGCTTAAGAATATGATTCAGGCCGCAGTACTACCCGACATTAGTGGACACAGCAGGTCACACGTAAGAATGCACTATCATTAGGTTTTGAGGCTCTCTCTTTAGCCATGATTAAGCCCAAGCCCGAGCCTAAGTCCAAACCGTTAATAGTTAATGGAATTTAGTTTAAATTCGTTTTAATAAAGGTTTGGGAGGCTTGATATAAATATGGTTATCATCCCCAAGTAGGTGGTTCTTTTGGAAGTGGGTGTTTTTTAGAGAGGAATTCTTTTAGGTTTTGGAAGACACTAAAGGTGTCTTGTGGTTTTGTGGGACAAAGACCTATCATAGGTGCTAAACACATCCATCCCATCCATTAGCCATTTGTGTGGATACGCTGGGGCGTTTGCACCTTGCATCGTCTTAGCTTCGTTAACTAGGTGTTTCCAGAAGAAGTTCTGTTTGTGTTTCAGTGTGTGTGTGATCAAGCAAATATGCACTAGTCGAAAAGGATTCGGTCTATAAGAGGTAAGATCTGGATTTCTTTGATTCATTGTTTAGTTTCATCAAACCACTTGGATCCTGATGCAGTTCAGCATTAAATTTTTTTTTTATTTCCTCTGCGTTTTCTTATCGCTGGATTCCAACAGTGGTATCGGAAGGCCTTGCCCATTTGGTGGCCAGTTTTTATATGTGATATAGCATTGATCTGATTAGTGTATTTGTTTTGCCATATGTGATATGCCATGATCCATTAGTTCATCCATTTTATAATCAGTATAATCCGAGTCATGTTTTTTCTGTATGAAGTCTATAACATCAGATCATAAATTGAAAAATGATTCGGTTTAGAAAAGCTCTAATAGGATTAGGACTGTTGATGATCATAATCAAATTATGAGTTCGTTATTCTTGTGTTCTAATCTGATTAGGACTATTACAGCTTAAGATTAATTAGTAGGGTACATTCACGTATTAAGTATCAACATTACAGGATACTTGATGTCGATGGAATTTATTACATATTAAGTATGGATGTTATAGATAATTATTAATTAGCCATTTATTACATATTAAGTATGATTATTCTGATTCTTATTAATCGGTGGGAATGTACTGCATTAATGTTAGACATTAAGAGAATGGGCTGTTCTGATTATTCTTAATCGATAGAGCTATTTACATATTAATGTTAGACATTAAAAATGGCTATTCTGAATTATTCTTGTCGGTGGGAGTATTACACATTAATATTGAACAGTAAGATTAATTTGTTATAGATTATTACACATTAAGTAGGATTGTTCCAAATTAATGATGGGCTGTTAGATTAAGAGTAATCAACATTGGTGAATGACCAAAATTATTAGTGTGATTAATGATCAGGAGAAATTTCCAGCGGAAAGCACAACCATGCAGCTATAATTTGTTTATGTGACTATGGCTTGCAATTGAAAGACATATTCATAATCTAATTATGCTAAATATGTTTACATTCAATTTTCATGGTCGTGTCATGGCCACTGATTGATGTGATTAGCGGTATTAATTATGGGTTTGTAATTTCTAAACACGGCATGCGTGTCGTTAATTTTTATTGACACAACATCTGTGTCTCTTTTTCATTATATTAGCATACGGCTGCACGTGTCGTTGTTTTTATTGACACAAGATGTGTGTCTCTTTTTATTATTTTAACATAAAATAGTACACAATCATTACTTGCTTGTAATGAAGAAGAACGAAGAATGGAGGCCCATTCGTTCTTGGAGTCAAGCCCATAAAGTTAAGGTATTGGTAAAAGGTAATCCTGCATCTCCATATTGGCTTATGGAGATCACCTTAGGAAATGGGTCATGACATGTCACGTTTACATTTATGCTTATAAATATGCTTGTATGTGATGCATGTATATGTTTATAAAGTTTGCCTAACAACTTGATAATTTCATCACATAAAATATTAAGTCATATAATGCCTTCTATAATTTAACATTTATCCAGTAACCCGATCATCTTAATATAGTTTTACGCGACGGGGTGTATTGGGCCATCTTAGGCGGACATGATGGATAATGGTGATATCGAAAGATTGAATATGGTTGGAGCTTAGCCCCAGGCTATCATAACGGTTTTGGGCCTAAGGGCATAAAAGGAAAGAGTTTTCTACCTATTTAGCTTAAGTTATGTCAAAGCTAAGCTTGAATTTAAGTCAAACGTGGATTTTCACCCACTAAGAAACTATAAGATTGTTTCTGTGTTAATTAAAGAGTTATTAATTTTAATGGGAGTATTAAAGACCTCATTTATTAAAAGCTTTGCATATTTTTGTATATAGACTAATGGCATCAAACAACACATCAACATTTACTCTGCGTCACGTCGCGAAAGGAAAAACTTAATGGACGGAAACTTCTCGATTGGTCTCGAAATTTGAGATTGTCCTTAAAAGCAGAAGGAAGATGTATGTTCTTGATAATGAAATCTGTGAACCTCACGCTATATTGCGAGCGAAAGGATGCTTATAGTAAGCATTTGAATGACTTTGTAGATGTAGCTTTTGTCTTATACTTATGCATGAACCATAGCTTCAAAGCAATTTTGAGGAAATGGAGGCATTTGATATGATGGTACATCTCGAGGAATGTTCTAAGAAGCGAAGCACGTGAGAAATGTTTACAACCACCAAAGCATTGAATACATGCAAGATGACTCCTGGCACTTCAGTAAGTGCACATGTGCTAAAGATGAAGGGTCTCATCGATCAGCTTGATAAGTTTGGTGCTCCTATTAGTCATGAGTTGGCTACTGATCTAATTATAGGTTCATTACCTGAATCTTATGATCAATTTGTTATGAACTACAATATGCACCATATGGAGAAATCTATTGCTGAGTTACATGGAATGTTAAAGAATGTTGAGACGAACATTCAAGAAAATCAGTGCTTAAGAAAGGGAAGGCATGAAAAGAAAAGGAAGAATGAAAGCGATATTAAGGCGAAAAGGCAAAGGACAATCCAAGCCTAAGGCGAAAGCCAAAGCGCCCAAGAGGGAGTTTAATACGTAATGAACAAGGTCATTGGAAGAGGAATTGTAAGCTCTACTTGGAAGATCTGAAGAAAAAGAAGAGTAGCGAGGCTACCACTTCAGGTATTTATGTTATAGAAGTCAATGTATGCTTATGCTTCATGGGTATTAGATACTGAATGTGGATCTCACATTTATGTAAATGTGCAAGGCACGAAGCTTGATTAGATCGATGGCTAAAGGCGAGTGGACTGCAGTGGGGAATGGAGCAAGAGTTGTTGCATTAGTTGTAGGAGTTTATGATTTTACTTTGCCTAGTGGACTTGTTTTCCAATTAAAGAATTGTTATTATGTGCCTGCTGTGAGTAGAAACATTATTTTAGTTTCTTGTTTAGACGTGGATGGATTTCACTTTATTATTAAGAATAATATTTTCTCCATCTATAATACAAACATTTTTTTATGGGAATGCTCATTTATCTAATGGTCTCTATGTTCTAAACTTGGAACAACCAAGCCCATCTATAGCATCGTCTTAAGGAGTTAGTCAGTGACTTGAATCTAACCTACTTTGGCATTGTCGTTTTAGGCCGTGTCAATGAAACGCATCTTGAAGCTCCATCAAGATGGGCTAATACATTCATTTGACTTAGAGTCATTTGAAACATGTGAATCTTGTTTACTAGGCAAAATGACCAAGGCTCCTTTTGCTGGACACAGTGAGAGGGCTAGTGACTTATTAGGCCTTATACATACAGATGTTGTGGTTGATAAAAACCGATTGCTAGAGGAGGTTATCGATTACTTCATTACTTCCACACACCGATGACTTTAGTAGATATGGTTACATCTACTTAACGAGGGCATAAGTGAAATCATTTGAAAAGTTCAAATTATTCAGAATGAAGTCTGGG
This sequence comes from Tetrastigma voinierianum, assembly GCA_016808115.1. Taxonomy (NCBI): domain Eukaryota; kingdom Viridiplantae; phylum Streptophyta; class Magnoliopsida; order Vitales; family Vitaceae; genus Tetrastigma; species Tetrastigma voinierianum. Next base: position 107,459 of record JAEQBH010007121.1, on the reverse strand, counting down.
AATCAACTGGAAGAATATCAAAACACTTGATACGATCGAGGTGGTGAATATTTAAGCGAAAATTTCAATGATCATCTTAAGGATGTGGGATAGTCTCCCTGACTCTCACTCACCTGGAACACCATAATGGAATGGTGTATACGAAAGAAATCGAACTTTATTAGATATGGATTCGATCTATGATGGAGTCAAATAGATCTTCGATATCATACGGGAATATGCATTAGGAAGCTGTTGTGTTCTTATTGAATAGAATTCCATCGAGCGGTTGAAAGCACCATATGAGTTATTAGACGAAAGCGTCACGGTTTGCTCTTTTTCTCAAGATTTGGGGTTGTGAAGCTTATGTAAAGCGTCGGGCTTATGATAAGCTAACATCCAAATCTGATAAGTGCTTATTTGTGGGGTATCCAAAGAAACAAAAGTGCTTGCACACATCCCATCAAAGACAAAGTGTTTGTTACTCGTAATGGAGTCTTTGGAAAGAGTTCATTTCAAGAAAGTCGGTGGGAGTAAGACATCCCTTGAAGAAGTTCAAAGAACCACAAGTTGCAAAGACCTTCCATGGAAGTCTAAGACTCACAACCAGGTTTTTGAGTCGATATCTTTACCTGAGGCCCACGAAGGTCTAGTGAGTTCATCATGAGCCTAAAATGGATTTCTTATGGCCCGACAGAAAAAACCATTGAGCTTTTGGATCGAGATGAGCGCAGCCTATCATGAGAATGATGAGCCCGGATTACGAAAAATGGCTTCAAGCCATGAAGTACGAATGCAATCAGTAATACGATAACTAGGTTTGGAATTTGGTTGATCTACCTGAGGATGCTAAGGTCATTGGTTGTAAATGGGTTCATAAGATCAAACATGATATGACCTTCAAGTCTTGACTTGTTGCAAAAGGTTTCAAACAAACTCATGGTATTGACTATGATGAGACCTTTTCACCTGTCGTTATGCTTAAGTCTATTAGGATTCTTCTTGCTATCGCTGCGTACTATGATTACAAGATTTGGAAAATGGATGTCAAAACGGTGTTTGTGGAAACTTGCTCGAGGATGTACATGACACAACCTGAGGTTTGTCGATCCTAAGTATCCTAATAGGGTGTATGGCTTCAAAAAGATCCATTTATGGATTAAAGGAGTCTTCACGAAAATTGGAATCTTCGTTTTGATGAAATTTGTTAAAAGTTTGGCTTTATGAAAAATGAAGATGAGCCTTGTGTATACAAGAAGATTAGTATGAGTGCAATTGTCTTCTTAGTGTTGTATGTGGACGACATCTTACTCATGGAAATGACATCACACCTTGCAGTGTCAAGTCTTAGTTGGGAAATGTTTTCAATGAAAGACAGAGCGAAACCGCTACATCCTAGGCATAAAGATTTATAGAGATAGATCCAACAGTTTACTCGGCACGAGTCAAAGTTGGTACATAGGCAAAGTCTTAAAGAAGGTTTATCATGCAAGATTCCAAGAGAGGTTTCTTACCCGATGTCTCGTAATAAGCTTCGGTAAGTCTCAATGTAACCATGGACAAGAGGCGCATGGATAAAATCCATATGCTTGGTATTAGTTCTATCATGTATGCCATGCTTTGCTACCAACTACGATGTCTCCTATTCCTTAAGCATGACAAGTAGATTCGGTCGAGATCGAGGTGAATATCCTTTGGATAGCGATCCAAGAATATCCTTAAGTACTTGAGAAGAACCAGATATTTTTTATCTATGTGGTGAGACAAGAAAACAGAGCTAGTTTATAAGTGGTTATACGGATGATGGTTTTGATTCGACTTAGATGACTTTAGATACATAATCTGGTTTTTGTGTTTTGTTTGAATGAAGGTGTTGTGGTTGGAAGTTCCAAGCGAGACACGTGGCCGATTCTACTACGGAGGCTAAATTATTCTTTGTATCGAGATCACGACTAAGGAGCAATTTGGATAAATAAAAAATCGTTTTAATTGGGTGTTGTTCTAGCATTACAAACCCAGTGGACGTCTATTGTGACAATAATGGGACTATTACTCAAGCCAAGGAGCTCAAATCACATCAGCGATCCAAACACATACTCAGGCGTTTCCACCTCATTCGTGAGATCATTAAGAGAGGAGATGTTAAGATATGTAGAGTTCATATTGATAACAATGTTGCTGATCTTTGTCAGACCTCACAGTCAAAGCATGATAGTCATACTAGATCGATAGGCATTCGATTTATGCCTGATTGGGCTTAGGGCAAGTGGGAGATTATTAGTGATATGCTTTAGCCCAGTGACATATACATTGTCATTATATGTTTATATACATGAGGCATTTATCATTTTATCTTGTTATTTAAATTATGGTTTAACTTGATAAAATCATATCCTTGAATAGTTGGCTTCGCTTTATGTCATCAAGTATGTGACTTGATAGTAAAACTTAACAAGGCGTAAGAGCAGCTGATACAAATAGTTCATAGTCGATCATTATTGTGGGAATAATGGTAAGACTATTATGTTTTATGAAAAGGCCACGTTTTCTTGGTCATGAACATAAAATGTTACTCAGAACATAAATACATGTTAAGTTCATGTTATTGGACTGACCCGCTATGAGAAATACTACATGGATTATGTCATCAGTAATTCTCATTACAATAGTGGTATTTGAGTCCTTCGACCTAAATTCACCATGGATTCCTCCTACATGAGGAACTTCGTGTCTTGACGTAGCTCAATGACGTCTTTAACAGGATGGTAATACAGGCTATGGTTGGGCATGCAGTAAATCATGTGGAGGAATGTAAGTGATAGTGAAGGAATTTGTCTCGCTCTTAATTAAGTCAGATGTCTATTGGCCTCTTCATAAGTAGGCAGGAAATGCGTGGCCGTCTTTCAAATGAGATTGATAGGAGTTATCAATATCATTTGTTTAGTCAGTTTACTTGAGAATCAAGGAACGATTAAGTTGTATAAAGATGAAACCGTATTATGCTTTGTGTAATCGAGAGACGTTGTGTGACAAAGGACTAATATCATACTATGGTAAGGTTTTTCGAGTCGCCAATTCACTTGATTTGGGTAGTTATAATGTCTTGTTAAAGTAGATTATAACAGCAGATAGAATATGATTTAGGTGCAATACAATCGGCGTTAATTGAACTGTAAGGTCACATAATTTAAAAAAAATATATATTATGAACTTACTTTATTAGTTTAAAATAATTAAATTATTCTTTTCATTAACACATAAATTATAGGACTAAAAATGAATTTAAACGAATATATATAAAATAAAATTAAACATCAATGAAAAAAAAATGCTTAAAAATTCCTACGGTAAAGACTTTAATAGTATCCCTAATCTTTTTGAGAACATGTGTCATAAATCCATGCTGGCAATAATAGTAGTTTTGTACTTTACAGTATCCCCAATCTTTTTCAGAACATGTGTCATAAATCCATGCTGGCAAAAATAGTAGGAATTTAATTTGGAAAAAAAAAGAGGGGTAAGTAATTAAGCCAAAATAAGTATTGAATTATAATAATAATAAAAAGGAAAGATTTTTTTTTCTCCACTCAGACCTTGAACAAACACCACCGATGAAGGAAGAACACAAACATTATACCGGTCATTTTCAACCATGATGATGATGATGATGATGAAGTGGATCAGTATGGAAACATGTCTGCATAGTTCATTGTGTTCATGAATGGATCAACAGTCATGGGAAAATCCTTTGTTTCGAAGAAGCCATTGCTGGGGTTCATGTAATTGAGGATCCCATTGAGAGACTGATATCTTTGGCTCAGTTCCATAACCTGAGCCTTCAAAATTGAATTATCAGCCTCAACAGTGAGTAGCGCTGGTTGGTGATGTTATGCTTGAGAGGATTTCATTATTTTCCTTCCTGAACTGAGCAACTTGGGCCATCAGATCATCCAGATGTTTCTGTTTTCTCATCCGAGACAGCCTTGCGGATTCCCGATTTGATTGCATTCTCTTCCTTTTTCTTTGATCCATCACATGCTGTAGGTCTTCTTCAGAACCCGAGTTCTTAAGCTGAGTTGACCCAGATGAGTTCCCACTTGAAGAAGCCATGGTTATTATATTTACACCACAGACACTAACAATTTCAACAGTTCTCTACAGACAGAGAAGAGAAGACAGGACCCCAGATACTAGTTATCATTCTGATTATCTATTGTAGAATCAAGCCAAACTCAAAAAGTGAAGTTCGTGAAAAAACATAAAACTAGTAGAGAAACACAACCGAGAAAGATTGAACTAAAAAATCAGAACAACAAGAGGAGAGGAAAACAGAGCCTAGACGGCTAGACACCCTAAAATTAAACCAGCAGAACCTCAGATCTAGAAACAGGATCCTCTAAGATGGAACACCCCCCAGAAATCTATATGGGAGGAAGAGAAGAGGAAGCAGGAGAAGACCAGAGAAGTTCAGCAAAAGGGGGGAGGGGGGAGCGGGGAGGGAGGGTGGGTTAGGTTTGATTAGGTGGTGCAGGGCGATGGGATGGAAATAAGAGGAAACGTAGGAGAATGGGAAAGTGAGAAAAAATAATAATAATGAAAAAAATAATATTTAATAATAATAATAATAACAAAATTTTCAATCCAAAAATAACCAAACAAACATTTGTTATATAAAATATCATTAAATAATTTTTAAAATAGTTATCAAATAGGCCCCAAGGTGGATGAAATTGGGGGCTCATTGTCCCAGTAGGCCTCGAATGTATGTTTCTCCAAACACAAATTTGTAGGTGAAACTACAGCCCTAGAATTGTGTGGCTCTTTTTATTTATTTTTTAAAATTTTGGCATATTTGAGCTTTGGTATGGCATGACCTATCAATGAAATCACTAGTAATTTGGGTGGATTCTATCTTTTCTCCGTTTTCTTTTTCTAACTTGTATTTTCAAACCACAAAATTTATTTTTCCCCAAGCACGGATCCATTTATTTGGGAAAAATGTGTTTGTCTTTGTTAACATGCGCTACATTCTACTAAAAAGTAATTATTATTTGATAATAAAAGTGATGATGGTAAAAAGGTTACCCAAACTATCCTTATGCCTAAATACCATTTTTCTATCTTCTCCCCCTCCTCCCTCCTAGACTCTTCTTCTTTCTTTCCTCTCCACTCTAAATGTTTGACAACCCATTGCTCCCTCGCATAAAGTAATTTTTTTTTCAATTTTCACATCTTTCACCTCTTAACACAACAAAGACGAATGAGAGGAAGCTTCTTTTTTGCATTTTACATTGTTTTTCGATGTTCCTCCTTGTCCTGAGGAAGTAAGGTAAGTGCGCTAACAGTTTTCGTGATTCTTTGTGTTATCTGATTTATTTGTGAGTTTGTGTTGTGAAGTTTATTATAGGCCGTTTTGTGATTAATCTATGGTTCTTTCTTCGTTTTTGTAAATATAGTTCCGATTTGCTATTTTTAGATGTTCTTTCTTCGTTTTTGCAAATATAACTTAGTTTTGGCATTTTCAGCTATTCTTTGTTTGTTTTTGTAAATATAGTTTTGTTTTGGCATTTTCAACTGTTATTTCTTGGTTTTTGTAAATAAAGGTGTTACATTTTATTAATAATGGACTATGTTTTGATGAAATGGGTAAATGTGATGACAAGCTGTGGGTCCTACCTAAAATAGTCAATTTTTTAGCTTGATCAAGAATCGTACCACATGGTTTAGGTATTACCTTTATCGGATGAAGGTAGGCCCATAAAAAGTATGGGGTACCACACGATAATAATTTAAAATATTATGTGGATCATTCACATTATAGTGGTACTACCGGGAATTGTATAATATGCGGGAGTGCAGCGTAAGGTGTTGAAGTGCTTCTATTATGCAATATAATAAAACATTGGTGAAAACAGTTAATAAGTTAACTTCCTTGAAGTCAATTTGTTACTACCATTACATACATTTCCTTAAAACACTATATTTGTATATGAGTTTTTATTCTATTAACATTTGAGTCCTTCAATTGGAATGAATTAGATAGTTTACTAACATCGTATTTCAATTTTTGGTAATACCTAATCAGTCAAACAATTCGTGTGGATTAGTCAGATAAGTGTTTTTAGCATAACATACTAGAGATACTACCATTTTGTATTGGGTGTACTACCATAATAAACTGGGTGTACTACCCGTTACTACCATAATAAAACTTTGTTATAACCACTCTAGTTGTATTCTTTGTTGCATTGCATTTAGATAACCATAATAGATTATTAGTACCACCATAATACACATAAAGGATTGTGTTAAATGTGTAGCTAAGGAATTATGTCATTGAAATTGTGTGAAACTAAATCTATAGATTAGACGAAGATAGAGAACGAGAAGTTTGTTTATGTATGCTACGATGGGAAATGGTAAGTCGATCGATTGATTGAATACAAGGGTGGCTGAGTCATCACAGAAATCACGAACGTGCATATTTCATATGTCAAATTTGTTTCAATAGTTTGTGATAGGTTGAAGGTTGAATCAACTGCATTGAAAATGTACTTCAATTGTAAATTTGATCCATCAATGTTGGTACTGTTAGAAGACGATGCAGAAATTAGAAAAATGTTTAAATTCAATAACAATTATTGTTACGTGTGCACGAGTTCGAATATCTATGTCTCTGTTGAGGTCATCCGACCACCTCCAAGGTATGTTAAGTTTAGTTAAAAATATGATTATGTCTGACTTCACATGATATTTTCCGAAACATGGACTCATAAAATTGGGCGTATGTCTTGTTAACAGTGATCCTCCAACGCCTATTGTTGCTTCCAATTCTGGACACGTCTAGAGAAATGGAGCGTTGAATATGAGTTAGTCTATGGACGTATTAGCAAATGTCTCACAATTCATTGAGTCTCATGTGGCAGAAGTGGTTCGACATAATTCAAGGCGATTCAAATGATTATGGCGGCTAGTAATGAAACGTTCCCAAATACGGATGCATTTTTGTGATCTTGTGTACTTGATGTCTATGTGAGATTTAATTTATTATAAGAAAAAGCGCTTTAAGCTTATATATGCAGGAACAATGATTGCCATGGAAGATAACTTATCATGCTATGGGTGCTTCGCATCTTATACAAGTGCACACATTCGTAGATGAGCAAATGCATACTGTTGATGATCTAGTTTCTACTCAACCATTAGTTAGATGTAACTGAGTCTCGAAGGTTATTGATGACATCATTCGATGTACACTCGAATACATGCCATGAAAAAATTGAAAAGACTTCGTTCGGGAACATGGGATGCATTTGACTTATGTACAAGTTTGACATGTTAAGGAGAAGGCTAAAGAGAGAATGTACAATCAACCAAAGAATTTCTATAAATTGTTGCCTTGGATGTGTGAGCGAATAAAAAAATGTAATCCGGGATCAGTTGTATAGTTGACACACTCTAGTGATGGTAATTTTCAATAACTCTTTATTGCCCATGAAGTGGTCATTATAGGGTTTTTAAGCGGATGTCAACCAGTCATTGCTATTGACTTATCTCATATGAGTGGATCATACGATGGTGCCCATTTTTCAGCAACATCTCATGATGCCAATAACAACATGTTCCTGATAGCGTATGGTGTGATGAGCTCCATGAATTATGAGGATTGGAATTGGTTCTTACAAAACTTAAAGAATATCATTAGGGATAAGGATGTAGTCATTTTATCGAATAGACACTCGGGTCTTCTACGTAGCGTACCAAAAGCTTTTGGAGGAGAACCATGCCTATTGTTATAAGTCGCTTGAAGGAGAACTTCAGTATCTTTTTTAATAAGTATAACACAAGGGGGAACAAGGGAAGGAAAATGCATTGCAATGGTTGGATAAAATTGCCTATGCTCGAATGGAGATTAATTACAATGCTCACCTGAATGAATTACGTATGTATAATGATTCGTTAGCAACCTGGATTGAGCAAAATGAACCTCAACATTGGGCAATGTCAAAATTCCCGAAGAAACGATGGGACAAAATGACAACAAACTGCGAGTCATTGGCCTAGTTAAGAAATGAATGACATCACTCTATTTATAGGTTCTTAATTGAGCACATGACTAAGTTGGGTGCTATGTTTGTTAAGCATAAAGTTGAATCCAATCAATGGGCGGGTTCTATAGGGTCGAAAATATATGAGAAAGTGAAAACTAATCTTGCTAAAAGCGAGGTTTACGGTCCCGGCCCATTCGATGAGTCTTCTCTTTGGTGTATTTATTGGTACTTCAATTTTTAATGTTGACATCAGGAGCATAGTGGCACTTGTCGAGCTTAAGGATATGTCAAGCATACCTTGTGAGCATCATGTGCGAGTGATAGAGTTTAATGGACAAAATGTGACTGATTTTGTTAATAATTAATTCAAGTTGCCAACCCAATATTTGATATACTCGAGCTTTTTTCGAGGTATAGAGACTCACGACATGCCAAAATTCGATGTCGATGGTGTTGTTCGAGAAATGAATACTTCTCTCTAAATCCTCCATGTTCAAAACGACCTCCTGGAAGACCAAAGAAAAAGTGTATAGAGTCTTAATTTCAGGATAAGCGCACCGTGTATTGTTCACGTTGTGTCTGTAGAGCATAATCGAAAAGCATGCAAATCCTCTTGTCTAATTAATGTTGTTTGCATATCTCATTCTACTTTGAGAGCAGTTACTTATGTTGTAATCTTAATTAAAGGATTTTGTTATTTGGCATATTATAGTATTGTCAAAACATTTATGTTTAGAACAGTTACTTATGTTCAATCATAATTAGATGATTATGTTATCTACCATACTATAGTTGTAACACCCCAAATTATACCCTGACAGTTTTATAATGTGTTTTGGGTATAATAAAAGTAAATGTATATTTTTCCGGAATAAAGTAATGCTAAAATAAAATAAGCAAAAAACCGGAATTAATACAAAAGTCAAGGATAAATTGGTAAATTGTCGATTAGGGCCACGAATAACTTATAGAATAAAATATTGTATGCGAAGTAGGAAATTGTAAAATTTACCGAAAATTGTGGCACTTTGCAATTAAGAAAGTGGAGGATAAAGTACAAATCCTTGGAAACTTTAATTAGTTAAAGGATAATAATAATAAATTGTCGAGAATGATTCAAAAGCTTAGAAAATTCTCTAGATCTCGAATGTGAAATGGACCTACATTTTTGTACATTTGTCGTGAAATCTAGTGATTCAGAAAAGTTTCGTCGAATTCTAAGATAGTCGGAATATTTTACGATTTTTAGGGTGATAAGTCGTTAGTGACTTCAGGGACGAAATTTTTACGAAAATTTTGGAAGTCGGGAAATAACTTGAGCTAAGTTCATTTAAAATAAAGTTAAATGAAAGAAAATAAATTTTCATGGTAAAGCAGTTTGAATGAGGCGTATAATTATCTATCAAATAATAATAATAATAATAATAATAAATAAGAATAAAAATCAAGTTGGTCTCAGAAGGAGACGTGAGAAAGAGAGTGTGAGGAGAAAGAGATTTTAGAGAGAGAAACTTTTCTCTAAGATCTACGGATATCGGACCGTAGATTTTTGTCGGAGCAGAAGGCAAAGTTGGTCTACGCAGCGAGAGCTATGCATGGGCACCAAAATCTTAGCGTTTGGTCAAACTCCAAGAGGTATGGAATTTTCCTACTTTGGTTATTTCTATCCTAAAGGTCATTTAATGGCTTGAGATTTGCTTAGAGGTCATGGAAGGCCGTAAAAGCTAGTCCCAAAATTTTTGGACTGAGTTTAGGAATTTTTAGGAATTTTCGGGACTATTTTCGGACAATTCGGGCTGAATTCGAGGTATTTTCGGACCGATTCGGATTGAAATTCGGGTTGTTTTGAATGATCTGGATAGGATTTTCATAACTATTTTCGGGTGTTCTTGGACTCTATGGAAAGCCCTTTGAGTCTATAATCCATCCATATATATAGCTTGATGAAATTAGAATGATAGTAAATAGCTCACAAGCATACATGGTAACCATAGTTATTCATGCATATAATGAGATATAAAAAAATGCAAAGATACAAATAAATGATTGTAAATATCGCATATGATTACCGGATGACAATAATTATTCGGGAGTATGAGATATGTCTTGACCATAAAATACCACATAGTTATGCCTTAGAACCTAGTAGAGGGGATAGATGGGCATGCCTATTAGGGAAAAACAAGTCTGTAACATACTGATCAGTTGGCCTCGTTTGGGTCATTACAGCGCCTTCGGGCCCTTATAGATGGTCATTGTCTCATACAATGATAACAGCGCCTTCGGGCCCTTATAGATGGTCATTGTCTCGCATAATGATAGCAGGCGCGATGAGTCCTTATAGACCCTTTGTTTCGTGCGTGTGGTCTGACCTTTGGGCCTTATAGTTTCCTTTTCATCATGCAAGGTTTATGCGGGCGTAAACGTAAAATGATGACTTGAATATGACATATGAAATGGCATGACATGATATGAGAAGCATAGCATTGCTGTGTGTGTTAGTAATAGTGCTCTAGGCTTATGGACATGGTATTTTGACTATTTATGAGAATTTATTATTATGATGATTTGCATGTTTATTATATATAATGTCCTTGAATAATATTATTAATTATTCTAAATGTCCACTGTCGGTTATTGTTATGGGAATAACAATGAATTAGATTAGTATAAAGTTTGATTGATATTTATGGGATGAATATGTGTATTAGATACAAATCAAATTTATATACATTTGTTGAGAACAAATATTGGACCGGACAGATCTTGAGATTAATACATGGATCAAGGGAAGTCATAAGTTAATCTCACAATAGTTGTGTCATTAAATCATTTTGACACGAGATCGCTATAGTTACCAGCGTAAGGAATATTGTGTTTTGATATAATCAAGCGTTGTCTTTAATCGGATAATATAAAGGTTATACTTGAACATAATAAGAATTATGTAGTGAGATTATGGCGATTAAGATGGAATTTGTCCCTCTTATTATAAGAGAGACATCTGCAGGTCCTCGACAATTGAGCGAAATGCATGGCCGTGCTCAAATGGAGGTGATGGAGATCTGATGTCATTTGTTTAGTCGATCCTAATTGGGTTTCAGTAATCAAGGATGAAACGATATAAGGTTGACTTTGTCCATGCCTTATGTTCTATCAGGAATATCATGAGGCAAAAGTTATGTCATTAGCTATATTAAGGTTGTCTGGGATCTGGCTTTTCATTTAACTTGGGTAGTCATAATGTCTTGCTAGAGGCCACTTATAACTTGTAGGATCAAAATGTGATTTAGGCTACACTTGATATTGAATTGAACCTATAGGATCGCACATTAGAACAAATAATAACGGTTATGGTTTTCCTCTGTAGTAATTTAAAATGATGAGATTATTTAAATTACAAATAACGAATAGTTGTTATTTAAATTCGAATTTAATTTTGAGAAAGTTTAAATTCGTGATTTAAATTATAACAAATAATTAATTTGTTATATTTTCTTATTAGATAAGAAATGTCATAAATAGTTTTAATAAGAAAAGAGTTTTAAATATATAATAATATAAATTAGTTTCCTTATCGATAAGGATTTGAATTTAAATTGTTGTGTTAAAAAGAAGTTTTAAATATATAATAATATAAATAAATTCGTTTCTTATCGATAAGGATTTGAATTTTAATTATTATTATTTAAAAGAGTTTAAATATATAATAATATAAATCCGTTTCCTTATCGATAAAGGATTTGAATTTAAATTATTGATTTAAAAAGAGTTTTAAATATATAATAATTCGTTTTTTGACAAAAACCTGGCGGACTTATATAGATATATATATGGCAGGACATATATATTTTTATAGTGGTGAGTCTTTTACTCTAAGAACAACGAGCAGAGAGACCCTAATTTACGTTTTGAAGACGAACTTTGAACTGGCATTCAACAAGATCGTTCATTATTTGTTCGTGTGTGGATGCTTGTAGGGTGGTCGCTTCGAAGCGGCGCATTTGAAGATCAAGACAAGCGAGACGGACTTTGGATGCTTGGCCGTCGATCTACAAGAGGTAAGCCGTTTACCCTTCCTTCGGTTTTTATGAAAGCGCGTGTGATCCTTGGTGGGTTAAGGGATAAAATTTTAGAATTCAGCTGCGTTTATGTTCCGTCAGATTGGATATTACGGCAATGATGTGATGATAGCAGTGGCGAAACTATATGTTATGAGAATAAAGTAAAGTGTAAATGACATGAAATGAAATAGATATGATAAGAAAGTATAAGATTGCATAAGCATGTGTAAAATTATATGTATGTAACATATATAAGCATATTGTATATAGCCAAGTATGGAATATGAGATGAAAGTATTTGATATAAGTATATGTATATGTGTAAAGTGTGATGACTCTTATTAGAGGGTCAGTCACGAGTATTATTCCCACTAAGCTATAAACAGCATGGGTGTTTCATCGTGTAGGTGCAAAGAAGAAACAGATGATGGACAATCGCATCGACAATAAAGGCGACACCAGCACTAGGTGCCCACTAAAGACCTTTTGATCTATTTTTGTATATGTTTTGTTTTTTGTAAGCAATGTAAATATTGTAAATGTTATTCCATATATGGATCTTGTATATATTTTGTAATCCTTCTTCTGTATAGTACTGAGTTAAATATTTAACATTATATGAATGAACAAGCTTAAGGTTATAAGTTTATTAAAAAAATGACATTAAACCGACACTATGTCTTAGGAGTTGGGGCGTCACGGGTTAGTGGTATGAGCGAGGTTTAGGCATGTTTACGGAAAAGCCTGGAGGTTTTAGGCTACTCTGGATGCAGTATATGATGAACATGTGTTTATTAATGTGTTGGCGATGTGGATGTCCTTGTGTTTTGTATAGATGGATCATCCTCCAAATCCTAGCCGAAGAAGCAAGCGAAGTGTTAACCACGGAGATCGAGGATTATCGCTTCGGATCCCTTGCGAATATGTCAAAGTGAGCAGTTAGATTTAGCCAAATGAAGCGTTACTGAGGATATCTCAGGATATGACTCGGGTATTAGAAAGATTAACAACTTCAAAAGCCCCGATAGACATGGTAAGAAGACATGAGGCTGAGGAATTCCATGGGACAAATATGGAAGAGTCCGATAAAGTTGAATTCTGGTTATAAAGGTTACAAAGAATATTGGAGGAAGTTAGATGCCCTCCCGATCAGAGAGTATCATGTGCAGTTTCACTATTGTAGAGTGAGGCAAATGATTGGTGGAAACTAGCATTGAGAAGTCCAAGGATTCCAAATCCCATGACTTAGGGGTTCTTTGTCGAGTTCGAGGGCCAAAGTATGCAAGATGTATAGGGATTTCAGTGACAATTCTGAATTTGAAGCAAAGGAACTTATCGGTGGCTAAATATGAGAAAGAATTCAGTCATCTCAACAAGTATGCACCGGAATTGGTCCTCACCCAGGCATTTCGGTGTAGGCAATTTGAGGATGGACTGCATGATTCCATCAAGAGATCTTTTGCTTTATGACTTCTCTCAGACAAATGGAACTACATCGAGTTGGTCCAATGCAATGAAAGTAGAGAGACTAGAAACGGCTTGTGAAAAGATCTCAAAGAAGAAGTTTTTCTAATGGAGCTTCGTCCTCCTCGGGGAAAAGAAGTTAGAAAGGTCTCGGCTCAATCCTTAATGGTTCCACTACGAGAGGTAGAGCGAGGTCGATGTAGCACCTGAAATGCAGTGGGGTTCGATTGGACGGGGAGAAATCCCAAAGATGTCTTTCATTGCCGTAAGCATTTAGGAGTTTGTGGGTGTTGACGGGAGGTGCTTGAGATGTGGAAGCAGAGACATTTATGTAATTATTTGAGTCGAGAGGCGTTAGAATCGTCGAGTAGCAGTAGAGGAGGTCGCGGCACCACCATCGGCGGAGATAGAGGTAGAGGTCGGTAGGAGGCCGGCGCATAGAGGGACGAGGAGGCGTAGTGTCGAGCGGTGGGTCGCCCTATACCTACAGCACCAACACGAGCATATGCTATGAAGGCTCGTGGGGATCAGAATGCTCCTGAGGTTCTAGCTGGTATATTTTCTCTTTTTTATATTGAAATGCATGCATTGATTGATCCTGGATCCACTCATTCATATGTATGCATTGAGCATGTGTTAGATAAGATACCAGTAGTGGAACAATTAGCATATGACATGCATGTGACCAGTCCATTAGGGCACAGTATTAGCGTGAATAGTGTATATAGAAATTGCCCCATTGTTATACAAGCAAGAGAGTTGATTTAATACCCTTGCCATTTCTAGAATTTGACTTGATTTTGGGAATGGATTGGTTGTCTAAGCACCGAGCTATCATTGATTGTGGTCGAAAGATAGTGATGTTGGATGCTGCGACCAATTTGAGGTGATAGTACGAGGCATTGGATCGAGTGCAATGTCGATGTGATCTAGCTATCACGAAGCTAGGAGATTTATGAGGAAAGATGTGAGACATTCTTAAGCCGTGATACTTGACTCCAAGTGGATGTAGAAAGATTCGGTAGTAAGGGAATTTCCGGATGTATTCCTGAAGGTTACGGGTATTCCACTCGAGAGGGAGGTGGACATCCATAGAAATTTGCGGGAGGCAGTCCACATGTCTAGGGCAGCGTACGGGATAAGCTCAAACGAGCTGAAAGAGTTAAAGAATCAATTGCAAGAGCTTTTGGATAAAGGATTTATCCGACCCAGTGTGTCCCCTTGGGGTGAACCTGTTTTATTCTTGAAAAGAAAGATGGCACTTTATGGATGTGCATTGATTATCGACAAATCAACAAGGTGACAGTGAAAAACAAGTACCCATTCTTGGGAATCGAATCTTTTGATCTGAGTTAAAGGGAGCGGGTGTCTTTTCGAAGATAGACCTGCGATCAGGATATTATCAATTGAGAGTAAAGGAAGTAGATGTGCTGAATACCTCATTTAGAACTTGATATGGCCATTATGAGTTTTTGGTAATGCCATTTGGGTTAACTAATGCACCGGCAGCATTCATGGATTTAATGAATAGGGTATTCCAACCCTATGTGGATCAGTTTGTAGTGGTCTTTATTGATGACATCCTGGTGTATTCTAAGGATGCAGAGGAACATGAACAACATCTAAAAATAGTCCTGCAGACACTAAGAGAAAAGAAGTTATATGTTAAGCTCAGCAAATGTGATTTTTGGCTAAAGGAAGTTTCCTTCTTATGTCATATTGTGTCATCAGATGGTATAAGAGTTGACCCTACAAAGATTGAGGTCGTTGTAAATTGGAAACCACCTCAAAATGTAACCGAGGTGAGAAGTTTCTTGGGCCTAGCATGTTATTATAGAAGATTTGTGAGAGGCTTTTCTGTCATGGCTTCTCTACTCACCAAATTACTCAGGAAAGGAGTAAAGTTTGAGTGGTCAGATAAATGTTAGAATAGTTTTGAACAGTTGAAAGAAATGCTGGTTGAAGCGCCGGTGTGCCACTATTTACCTAAGGTAAAGTATACTTTGTATAGTGATGCTTCTAGAATTGGTCTGGGTTGTGTGTTAATGCAAGATGGGAAAGTAGTGGCTTATGCATCCAGGCAGTTGAAGACATATGAACAAAATTATCCACTTATGACTTAGGTTAGGTGCGATAGTGTTTGCTTTGAAAATATGCAAACACTACTTATATGGGGAAAAGTGTAGAATTTACACATATCTGAGAGTCTCGAATATTTGTTAATGCATAAGAGCTTAATTTGAGACAACGAGGAGGTGGTTAGGTTGTTCAAATATTATATTGCATAATAGATTACTACCTTGGAAAAATTGTATGTGAGTAGCGGATGCCTTAAGTAGAAAGCGATGACGACACATTAATACACACAGCCTGAATGAGAGTAGTATACGTGGAGATATATTGGCTCGATTAAAGCTCATTTGTTTAAAATGATTATAGATGCTCGGAGAAGAATGATGAAGAGCTACGAGAAAAAGTTCTGAGATGGTTAAAGATGGTGGCTGAGCTAGAGTTTCGATGAAGAAAGAAAGCGGGAAGTATGTATTTAAGGCAGTTATGTGTGCTAGATGATAAAGAGCTAAAAGAAAAAGTTACTATTTAAAGCTCATAATACGGTATATACGAATTGCATCACAGAGGTAATAAAATGTATAGGATTTAAAAACGGCATTATTAGTGGAAAGAAATGAAAAGAGATGTGACAGTATGTATCTAAATGTTTGGCGATGTCGACAAGTCAAAATGAACACCAAGTTCAACGGTATGTTGAATCCTTCGATTCCTCAATGGAAGTGGGATAGCATTTCCATGGTTTTGTGTCGGGTTTTCCCCTCATCTATGATAACATGACTCTGTGCGGGTGATTATTGATAAGCTCACAAAGTCAGCCCATTTTATACCAGTCAGGATTGACTATTCTATGAATCAACTAGTTGAGTTATATGTGGATGAGATTGTGTGGTTGCATGATGTGTTCCATGCAAGGATGGAAATATCGGTTTCAACGGATATATAGATACTTGGATTTTACAGATATATCGGATATATCGGAGATATATCAGTGGATATTTTTACATGAATATCGATATATCATAAATTAACAAAAATACTTTGAAATTGATGGAAATACTTTATAAAAGTGTAAAAATGACATTAATAATGAAATATTGACATTGATATTACATTGTTATGGTCTTTCACCACCAAAATGAAGATCGATGTGGCTCAGTGCAACATTTGATGAAGGATCCCATCTTAGGTGAAGACAATAGTCATACGAGGATATGGTGTTAGATAATATTGATTATAAGATCGAACATGCCATGCGTAAATGTGCTTGACTTGTACCCACAATGACTCTCCATGGATAGGAAATTAGGTTTTACCCACATGTTCGTTTGAAATCCTTGTTGCATTTGATATGGAATGTGGAATGGCATTTGTTCAGCATGAGGATAATTTATCATTCCATATTCTTCATCAATGGAAGCTGAAGGATTTGAAGAAGACTGACCATAAGTCATTGTGTTAGTAGGAAAAATGTTACCGTCATTGGATGAATCACTGTATTGAGTGTCAATGCTCATAGATTCAAAACTAGCCGACAATGAATCCTCATTGTGATGTGCCATCCTTCATTGTCGAACTCTATATGGCTTTCCAATGGCTCAATACGGACCCGACTCTCTGGGCAGAGTGGTGCTTCATCTTTTAATAGCGTGTGTGAAATCATCTTCACCGATTGAATGGATTGATGGATATTGACTTATTTGTCGATCACACAATATCTCCACCATCATTTCGATTATCACTACCATCATTGGTCCCCTCTCTCTTGAGCCATCATAGCTGTGGATTGGAAATGCGGCAAAACTAGATCTACTACTATGTTCAGCACTTGGAATCAAATGAGGGTCGAGAAGTGCAATTTGAAATAGGTCTCATGTCTTGGCGAAACTTTAAATATGAACTTCTTCGGATAAAACGGTCAAGCATCGACACCAACTTCTCGAACATGTGGCAATTCGTGGATCGGGTTCTCATCTTCATCATCGAAATGGAGAGGTCTAGCCCATTGGAATAATTGATTATCCTCTTCTTCACCAAACTCAATTTTGTCTCTAGTCATCGAAAATAATTCTTTTCGGCAACTTTATCATTTCTTGCATATCACGTATCTTTAGTTTCATGTTATAGTAACAAAAACTAATTATTGAGCCTAGGGTGGCTTAAGCCGATTTCTTTATTTTGTATGTATTAGAGCAAATGTGCTCCAATTTGTCTCACATGCTGAAGAAAGATCTGGAGTTTGGGAAAGAACTGTAGTAAATTCCACTCAATGTGGGAGTGTGGTTTCCATACATGAACCACCATTCAGCTACAATAAAAATAAGTAACATTCAAAATCTAATAATAACATGATAATAGGCTTTACTTTTAATGTTTTAATGAGAAATAACACTAACCAGGAACCATTAAATCTCTTGAGGCTATTGCTGCTCTATCACCGAATCCTCTTTTCGGATCTCGAAAACATTATAAGCTGTGAATTGAAAATATACATGTGAATCATTATAAGTGTAAGTGTAACAATTAAATTGAATCAATTAATTAAATTGTAACTGATTGATGTACCTCATTTCCAATTACCAATGCACGTAGTAGTAGAAGATAATCTTGCAAATACTTCGTGAGCGACTTGGAGTAACTGGGGTCACTACTAACTCTGGAGTACATATTGAAATCTTGGATTCAAATAATATGCTACAAAGTGATTTAGAATTAGTATGTCATACAAAAGGAAAATAATATACATTAAGTGTGATTAAGATATAAACAGTTACTGCTGCATGAAGAGGATGTTTGAGGGTTCTATCCTAACGATCTGCGATGATTGTTTTGACCCAATCTTTGGCATTAAGTTGATGTAAATTTTGCTTCATTACCCGAATCAACTCATACACAAATGGCATTGTTGGGACGACTTGAATCAGCGTCACGAAGAAGCTGTATATAGTGGCTCATAGATTGATACTAGCTTAGAGACCTTCTCCCAATATGTATGATCAAACATAGGCACTTCAACCTACGTGTCCAATGGTGATCGACTAAGCTTGTGAGAAGCTCATTCATCGCTGTAAAGATCTTCTTTCAAATCGGCCCTCTTTTTAGAAGACTTTCTGAGCGATGTAATTTGTCGCAAATCTTATTTGCCGGACCTTCTATCTCCTACAGGACCTTTCTCACTTCATAAGCAATAGCCATGATTAGATGAAGTTGGTGATTTTGCGTGCATTAGTAATTAATTCGAAGCGGTAGCTCTTTACTGATGTCTTGAACATCAAGTCGATGCGGTGTCTTTGCGCATGGAGTCTAATATAAATTGTACTTTATTCATTAGCAACTTTCCAGCCTTCACAAATGCCGATCCATGTCTACCAACAATTTACTGTATTTGCTTCACCAACTTCCTTGATCACGTCAGCAAACAAGCCAGTAAATGTATTTGTTGTCTTTTATCTTATCGGATGCATCAACGGACTTGAGGAATATTGTTTTCCTTTCGAATATACCATGAAATTATGTACTCAATTTCGTGAGCGGAGATCCATCATCGAGACATGTCATTACACCCATAAGTCTTCCATTTCTCCTTTGGATGTTCACATAATCTTCCATGTCTTTATACTCCATATCAGTATTTGTTTTGATTTCATATGGAGATGGTGGCTCTATTCCCATACCTACAAGTAGAATTAATAAAAATTAATTATCACTAGTTTTCAATTATAATATAGATAATAATTTATTAGAAATGAAAAGTGGTGTCACCGCCACGGCTTGTTATGCCAATAATCATGTTCTTGAAGTGGTGAGAATTACCTTTGTGGCGCAACACTCTATATGAAGAATTTCTTGATTAGTCGACCCATCATTTCTTTAGACCACCTTTGAAAAGATTTTTAATGTTCTTTTGTCTTGTTGCCGAAGATTTGTATAATGATGGAGCAAGAGGTGGTGATGGATCCGATTGTCTCACACTTTGAGATCTTTGCATGCGCCTTGTTGGATTAGTCGGTTGCGATTGTGAAGGCTCACATGTTGCAATATCTCAATTAGAAATCAAAGTAAATTCGTTTATTTTATAAAAATTAATTTAATTTAAATATTTACCCATTTTTCTTTTGCCTCTCATAAATCCTTCTTCTTGTTGTCGGTTCCATTCAGTAGCTTTTGATGACATCTTTGCTTTCGAAAATCAACTCTTTCATCAGGGGTCATATCACCCGGATACATATATACATCTTCCTCTTCTTCCTCCTCATCCTCATCATCATCAATGAGATGTCTATCGCGTCCCCCCATTGTGCCTCGTAGTTCAACGCGAATTTCTTCTATATCAACTGTTTTCTTCCTTTTTCTTTATTTTTCTGGTCTAAAAGTTGCCTCATTTCTTGTTTCGCCGGAGGCATTTTGGGCACTTTTGTATTAAGTGGGGATCCAGAATGTGATAGGTGATATTTAAAGCGAGTGATCCACCGCTCCTTGTAAAGTGATCAGCGGTAATTGCATGCGTATAATTTCTATTCCCCTCCATATGTGTGCAACATTTATGCTAGATCTCGACTCAATATTACTTCCCACTTAGCCATCTATTATTATACAATTCCAAATGAATTTATTTTCATATAAAACTACAAATTTATTATATATATACACAATATTAACTAATATATAGCAATTTAAAATATTAACTAACATGAAAAAGATTAATTAATTTATTAATATGCATACATGATATTAACTAATATATAACTTCAATTCAAATATTAACTAACATGAAAAGTTAATTGATTAATATAATACTAATATATAGTTATTTTAAAGAATACATTACTAGCTAAATTTATTATACTATATAAAACTATAGTATTATATGATATTTACCTTAAACTAATATATATTTGTATTTTATGAAATTTTATAATCCTAATGTGAAATTATAAAAAAAAAAAAAACCTAATATATAGTTATTTTAAAAGAATACATTACTATTAAATTTATTACACTATATAAAACTATAGTATTATATAATGTTACCTTAAACTAATATATATTTAGTATTTTATGAAATTTATAATCTAATGTGAAATTATAAAAAAAAAAAACTAATGTATAGTTATTTTAAAGAATACATTACTATTAAATTTATTATACTATATAAAAAATAGTATTATATGATATTACCTTAAACTAATATATATTTGTATTTTATAGAATTTATATAATCTAATGAAATTATAAAAAAAAAGAAACTAATATATAGTTATTTTGAAAATTAAGTACTATTCAATTTATTATACTATATAAAACTATAGTATTATATGATATTTACCTTAAACTAATATATATTTGTATTTTATAAAATTTATAATCTAAATGTGAGAATTATAAAAAAAAACTAATGTATAGTTATTTTTTAAAGAATACATTACTAATAAATTTATTATACTATATAAAACTATATTATATGATATTTACCTTAAACTAATATATATTTTTATTTTTTATGAAATTTATAATCTAATGTGAAATTATAAAAAAAAGCAATATATAGTTATTTTAAAGAATACATTACTAATAGAATTTATTATACTATATAAAACTATAGTATTATATGATATTTACTTTAAGCTAATATATATTTGTATTTTAGAAATTTATAATCTAATGTAAATTATTAAAAAAAACTAATATAGTTATTTTAAAGAATACATTACTATTAAATTATTATACTATATAAAACTATAGTATTATATGGTATTTACCTTAAACTAATATATATTTGTATTTTATGAAATTTATAATCTAATGTGAAATTATAAAAAAACTAATATAGTTATTTTAAAAAAGTACATTACTATTAAATTTATTATACTATATAAAACTATAGTAGTATATGATATTTACCTTAAACTAATATATATTTGTATTTTATTAAATTTATAATATAATATGAAATTATAAAAAAAAAACTAATATATAATTAACATAAATACAAAAATAAATGTAAAACTATTAAGTACACAAAACATAAATACAATAAGTGCAAACCTTAATTAATCTTGTTGAAATTTGAAACTTGAACCCTTAAACACCAAAATTTCCACCTTTTTTGGAGATATATAGCAAAGAAATAAAAAATTGAGATGAAATGAAGATTGGATGAGTAAAGAGAGTTTGTGATAAAATGGAGTGATTTTGAGAGGTATTTATAGAATTTTTTGGGGTCAAAAAAGCTATAGGATGGTCAAAATATATTTAAAATTTAATTCTAACCGTTGGATTTAATTTGTTGAAAAATACTGACAGTTGAATAACCTTGATGTTATGAATAATCCACGGCCACGTTGGATAAAGTTAAGATTTAAATTAAATTCGTTTGATCAAAAAAATCTAGATTGGATGGCATTTTTAAATCAGGGTGAAATGCAGGTCGTTAGATCAAACTAGATTCAATCTGAAAGTGGTCGAATCGATCAACTAATGTTGAAAGGGGTAAAATCTTGGCCAGTTGGATCTTCTGCGGGGATCAATCTCGACCACACATGTAGCGGCCGATATATCGGCGATATCGAAATAGGCGATATATGATGTTACCGATATATCAGCGATATATCGACTAAAGTACCAAAAAAATTCCCCAGCGCGTGTCCTTTCGATATCGAAGAGTCGTAGAATATGTCGGTCAACGGCGATATATCAACAATATTTCACCGAATTTTTCCGACTTTTTTCGATTTTTCCACTGAACGATTTTCGATTGCAAAAATCGTGTCGATGGGCACCGATATCCGATATATCGCCGATATATCGGAAATTTCAATCACTGGTTCCATGTGTGTATGTGAAATACCGTTACGTGGTAGCACATACTACATTCTGAGATACAAGTACGGAGGATTTGTCATATGCTAAGAGCGAGCGATTTTAGTGACCAGAGGTGAAGCAGTTTGCGGGAACAAACAGAAGTACCATTGAGTAGAAGTGCTCGGCAGCGCCATGCGAGAGAAGAAGCTACTTAGGAGCCGGAAGCAGCTGTAGAGCACAATATCGCAACTCTTTGAATGGGTGAATTTCAGGACGAAATTCTTTTAAGGGAGAAGGATTGTAACACACAAATTATCTGCTGGCAGTTTATAACATGTTTTGGGTATAATAAAAGTAAATGTATATTTTTTCCGGAATAAAATAATGCTAAAAATAAAATAAGCAAAAAATCGAAATTAATACAAAAGCCAAGGGTAAATTGGTAAATTACCAATTAAGGACCCAAATGACATAAGAATAAAAGATTGTATGTCAAAGTAGGAACTTGTAAAGTTTTCAAATAATGGTGACACTTTTGCAATTAAGGAAAGTGGAGGGGTGAAAGTATAAATTATGGCAACTTTAATTAGTTAAAGGATAATAATAATAAATAGTCATAATGGTTCAGGGAAACCTAGAAAATTCTTTAGATCTCGGATGTGAAAGCAGTGTGCCGTTAAATTCATCATGAAATCTAGTGACCCGGAAAAGTTTCGTCGAGATTACAGCCGTCGAAATATTTTACGATTTTTGGGTGATAAGTCGTCGATGACGGGGGACGAGAGATTTTACGAAAATCTCAGATCGATAAAATGACTTGAGCTAAATTCGTTTAAAATAAAGTGAACTAAAAGAAATAAAAATTTTCGGGGTAGAAATGGACCCGAATGAGGCAATATAAGCTATCTATCCAAATAATAATAATAAAATAAAATAAGAATAAAAATCAAGTTTGTATCAGAAGGAGACGTGAGAAAGAGAGCGTGAGGAGAGAGAGATTTTAGAGAGAGAAACTTCTTTCTAAGATCTACAATCGGATAGTAGATTTTGTCGGAATTAAGCGAAAGTTGGTCTGCTTGTGAAACTACGCTTAAGGCACAAAATCTGCTTGTTCGTCAAATTCCAAGAGGTATGGAATTTTCCTACTTTGGTTATTTCTATCCTAAAGGTCATTTAATGGCTTGGGAATTGCTTAGAGGCCGTGAAAGGCCGTAAAATCCAGTTCCAAAATTTTTGGACTAAGTTTAGGAATTTTTAAGAATTTTCGAGACTGTTTTCGGACAGTCCGGGTTGAAATTTAGGGATTGTTTTCAGATAGTCCAGACAGGATTTTCATAACTATTTTCAGGTGTTCTTGGACTCTATGAAAAGCCCTTTGAGTCTAGAATGCATCCATATATATAGCTTGATGAAATTGGAATGATAATAAATAGCTCGTAAGCATACATGGTAACCGTAGTTATTAAATCGTATAATGAGATATAAAATGCAAAGATCTGAATAAATGATTGTAAATATCGCATGTAATTCTGGGATGACAATAATTATTCGGAATATGGAATATCTGTGTCAAATCTATGGATTGTCCTTAGAACTTTGGTAGAGGGATAAATGGGCATGCTGATGGGAAAACAGTGCGCAACATGCGTTAGTTGGCCCAGTTTGGGTCATTACAGTGCCTTCGGGCCCTTATAGATGGTCATTGTCTCAAATGCGTGTCTTGATGCCTTCGTCTTATAGATGGTTATTTATGCAAATGCAATGATAACGAAATGTGACCGCTTATAGACCACTAATTCATTATGGTGATCTGGCAGTAGGTATAATTTCAACATCCCATAAGGTTTATAAAGGCGTAAAAGCATCAAAACAAATGACTTGAATATGACATATGAAATGACATGACATGATATGATAAGCATCAGCATTCTTCATGTGATGATAATAATAATGATAATGATATATGTTGACAAGAATAAGAAGAAAGTGTAAATGACATGAAATGAAATATAAGATATGATAGAAAAGTATAAAGATTGCATAAGCATGTGTAAATTATATGTATACTTAACATATATAGCGTGTATATGACAAGTATGGAATATGAGATAAGTATTTGATATATTATAAGTATATGTATATGTGTAAAGTGTGATGACTCTTATTGGGGTTAGTGCAGTATTCCCTCTTAAGCTATAAACATGCGGGTGTTTCATCGGGTGTAGGTACGAAGAAGAAGCAGGAACTGACGGAGACGATCGCATCATGACGAAAGTGAAGCCTTCTTAGGTGCCCCTTAAGAGACCTTTTGGTCTATTTTTGTATATGTTTTGTTTTTGTAAACAATGTAAATTTGTAAATGTTGAACACTTCCATATATGGAGCTTGTATATATTTTGTAATTCGTTGCTACAGAATATAGTACAAGTTAAATGTCTAACATTATATGAATGAACAAGCTTAAAGGTTATAAGTTTATTATAAATAAATAAAAATGACACCCTCGCTTGACACCGTGTGCCGAGTTGGGGGCGTCACAATAGTATTGTCACAACATTTATGTTTTCATTTCTAATATTTAGATAACTTTAAGGACAATTACTTATGTTGTAATCTTAATTAGATGATTATTTGGCATGCGTAATGTGTCAACACATTTTAAGGTACTGCGAACATACTAGGGGTATTACATAGTATGACATAATTTGTTGAAAATACCATAATTATAGTACCATCACCAAACATCTACTATATGTTTATAGTTGTAATAATGTAGGAGATTGGTTGGTTAGCTATAGATTTAGAAATAGTGGTGGTATTACCAAAACATACTAGGGGTATTATCAGAACATACTAAGGGTACTACTAGAACATACTGGGGATACTACCAAATGCTAATATCTTATATGAAAATACCATAATTATAGTACCCCCGCTGAATATGCTATCGTTTATAGTTGTAATGGGGCAAGAAATTGATGGCGTTACATATTTTAAAATAGTAGTGGTATTACCACAAAATACTGGGGGTACTACCAAAACATACTGGAGATACTACCAAAACATACTAGGGGTACTACCAAAACATACTGGGGGTACTAACTAGTA
The DNA here is from genome assembly GCA_016808115.1 of Tetrastigma voinierianum. Classification (NCBI taxonomy): domain Eukaryota; kingdom Viridiplantae; phylum Streptophyta; class Magnoliopsida; order Vitales; family Vitaceae; genus Tetrastigma; species Tetrastigma voinierianum. The sequence continues at coordinate 81,922 of JAEQBH010007121.1, read as the reverse complement.
CAACCATATAATATTTGAAAATATCATAATTATAGTACCCTCATCAAACATCAACTATACGTTCATAGTTGTAATAATGCAAGAAATTGGTTGGTTAGTTCTGATTTAGAAATAGTTATGGTATTACTAGAACATACTGGGGGTACTACCTGAACATACTTAGGGTACTACCTGGTACTACTTGGTGAGCTATGTGCATGTTATTACATATTGCATCTACTATAACTTATTACACTAGTGATTATTGTTAATTCTATGTGTTTGTTAAAGAGAAATTAGCCAAATAAAGCGGCATATCTCGAAGATTGAACAAAGGTGATTACAGTGATATTTACCATACTTTTATTGATCTACCACGTCATATTGACCGCGTACGGTTTTGATGTAGGCGGCTCTACCTAAATCTAGGTGTTCGGATACGAAGTTCTTTGCAACTGTGAGACACTTTCCAGTTGTTAAGGTAGAAGCTATTGAAGCCATGGGCTTTGGTGGGTTGCTACAGTTAGCAACAAAGGAGATCATATATGAGTTATGCTAATGGTTAATCTCTACATAAGATGTTTCATACCATCGTATCACAATGGCAAGCTCAATTGTTGTAGACGTTACATTAGTGGATGTCAAGGCTTCCATGGGAATCCTATGTCGTGACCTCGATGTGCCCGTTCATCGAAGGCTGGTCGTGAAGGGCCAAATATATAGCATATGATATTTGGGATCCCAGTTGGATTCATTACCTGTTGAGGAATGCATGACTTGTGGGATTTCATATGGGACATTAATGTCTCAGTCCTAAGAAATTAGGGAAAACTCATGCTTGACTATTTGGAAGATGACATTAAGGAATTCAAAGCAACAAACGGAAGATATGTGGAGGGATGTCTATTATTCTTGCAAGTACAGTTGGATGATATTTTGTTATATCACTTATATATTAATCTCTGCTATTAGAGTTGCCAATATTATCTAATGAGTTAAACACTGCCACTCAGATCTTCTATGTGAGCAAGACGTACCTACCTGCTATAAATGTTGAAGCATGGGTACCATGGTGCTCGATTTGGCACGACCAAATAGTAAAACAACAATTAGCAGTTGAAATAAATATTTGTGGTTATTATGAATTGGTTGAGGTTAGGATGATATTTATTATGAATATACAAGTTTTTCTTTTTATATTTTTGGTTATTCATAATTTATTTGTATGTTGATGTGATTATTGACAGTTAAGGAGGGTAATACCACATCAAGAAGCTCATGTGGAAGAGGATGAAAGAGGTGATTCAATTTCTAATGAAGTCAAAGCTAGTGAAACAGATAGTGAGGTAAGCTTTCCTAACCATGACTTTGTTATAATCATGAAGTGTAGGTTAAGTATCTAATGACCACACTTGTATTTTCTGTTAGGCCATTTTAGAGAGAATGTGACTAAATGCTAAAGAGATGGTCAGAGTGGCTAAAGCAAACTTGCGACACGTTAAGACATTACAACGCATGAAACCTAGTAGACACAAATCAATTGGAGGAAAAAGAGTAAAGGATGTAGTGCACCACCGGCCTCCAATGACTTCCCGACATCACCAAATTAAGGGGTGAATGTGGATAATAGTGTGAGAGACGGTTCACCACATCAAATAGCTGGGGATGTCATTGTGTTGGCATCCATATCCACACATGTTACTAACATGACTTCCTCTCCAAAAAAAAGGCAAGGGTGAAAATGCGCTAAACAATTCGAGAGAATTACAAAGCCACAAAAATTAGTAGCTGACTACACGCTTGATGTAAATGGTGCAAAGAGGTATTTTGGGTCATAAATTGTATGTTGTAATTCTTTTTAAACTTATTTTTGGTTTTCTCGTAAAACGATTTTTCTTTTATTTTACATAAATATTGGTCTCCCATGTTTGGGTTCCACATGTACAAGGGGAGATGAAAAGCTTAAAATGCCCCTTGGAATAGTGGAACAGTTCCTGTACTAAATGATGTTCAGAGAACTCCAAATAATGTACGTTCTAATGGGTTCATATTGGCAAAAATGGTTCGTGCCAAGCTTCCTCATAACTTTTATGATGATCGAAGGTGTAGTTACTTGCTCATATCTGATATACCTGTACTGTGTATAATGAAACCCGTAGTTATAGAAGATCTTCTGCATCATATCTTTCAAGTTTTATGCACCCTTATTATCCTAATGCTTGAACTTGAACAATGGGATAAGTGGTTTGCCATACGCAAAATCCATTCAGTTGTATAATTAGTCTAGCATAATTGTATTGTATGGCATATTTTGTGGTTGTATTGCCTTGATGATCATTCACTGCTCTAAGACAAGGGCGTTGTTTGGGATAAATTTTGGTTTTTGGATTTACTTAGAAGTTAAAGTGAAGAGCGTAGTTTCAAGAAGCAATCTTCGGTGTGTTGGAAATTTTTGCGAACATGAAATACCTTGTTACATGAACCACTATTTGTTTATTTATCGATAGCATTGCATAAGCCAAAAATGGATTTTACAAGACGACATCGTCTAATTATCTTAAAATTGATAGATGTTCACTTTCTCTTCACCTTTTTTCTCTTAGCGGAAGTTATTTTGGTAAATCATCGACACATTTAAAAGCTCTTATTCAAGTTTAAATTAAGCTTTTCAAAGTTTAGCGGCGTTTCCTCTCTTTCTTGTGAATATTGATTGCCACTTATTGCATAATAGGATGGCAATTTCTATGTAGTGTATGTTAAGTGAATTTATATTCTTTTGCCTCAACACAGTTCACACTTATATTATACATTAATTTGAAAAGTTGCTATATGATTTAAGTTAATTAATCTACCTAATGTATCATAATTAACATGTCCTAATCTACCATGTATTAGATGACTCAAGCATGTAAGTAGACTAAACTTTATTCATATTGGAGCTTAATTATAGTCATTACATTCAACTTCCATACCATCATTCACATACCATTTCCCCAGCTATTACATGCCACTTTTGGATAACACAAACTTGTTCGACTCAAACACCAACCTGAATCCATAGTTGTTCAACAATGAACCAGATACCAAGTTCTTTTAGATTTCAGGCACATACAAGACATTAGTTAGTGTCAACTCCTTCCCAAACATCTTTTAGGCAAGCATTCCTTGGCATAATTTTAAGGGTGGCGGGAGTTCTCCATGAACAACTTTTCCCAATCTCGGATGGTTGAAGGTGGAATGACATCTTCTGTCTGAGGCACACACATGGCGAATTAGCACAGGTGTCAATCCACCATTCCTTAGGATTGGATCCATCAAGTTCACCTCGAAGTTATTATGAGTAGGAGTCAATGTTAGACCATCCTTGGAGATCTCATCAACCACATTGGCTTCCTTGGGTTTGTTCATCTTTGGCAATCTGCAATAAGAAGATTTGTGACATTGCTTTCCCTGATTAAGCATTTCCACTGGAACTTTACTTGAGTGAAGATCCCTCCTTTATGTCCCATCTTAGAGCCCTTCCCTTTGTTGTGCTTCTTTATTTTGGAACCTTGACCAAGTTCTACAAAGTTTGCCTTCACTTCTGTTGTAGTGTGAGCTCCTTTCTTATCAAACCCTCTATTATCTTCTTCAATGCGAAGCCTAACAACCAAATCCTCCATGCTCATTTCCTTTCGCTTGTTCTTAAGGTAACTCTTGAAGTCTTTATAAGCCAGAGGCAGTTTCTCAATAACGGCTGCCACTTGGAAGCTTTCACCTAGTACCATTCCCTCAGTGTGTATCTCATGGATGATCACTTGAAGTTCTTAGACAGTAAGTACGGTCTTGGAATTGACCATTTTGAAGTCAAGGAATGGCCATGATGAATTTCTTAGCCACCAGCATCCTCGGTTTTTATTTTCGATCTATGGATTCTCACCAGCTCCTTTGTTGAGCTCTTAGTACAATTAACATTATACAAAGAATCATTCAACCCATTCAAGACATAATTTTTAAAAAGAAAGTCGGAATGCTTCCAAGCATATATCGTACTGACGACTTGGCTTATCTTCCTTGAGCTTCGAAGCATCTTTAGTTAAGAATCTCGTAAGATTCAAGGTGATTAGGTAGAATAGCATCTTTTGTTGTCATCATTTAAAGTTAAGTTTATTGAACTTCTTAGGTTTCTCCACTGGAGAAATAGAAATAGACGAAGTATGCACCGTGGTACTTAGAAACATAACAATAAGGGGTTGTGCTTTGCAATTCAAGCACACATTGGATTCAAAAGTCATTTTACGCAAAACGACAAAAATGTCAGCTTTCCTTCAAAAAAATGAAAATTACTTATAAGTATTACAGGAAGAAATGAAGTAAAGTATGGAAACCAAAGGCGAAAATCTGACCTCCTTCCACAAACTATTCCAATTCCACATTGAAAGATTGGAGAGGGGGTCACAAAGGTCTGGCAAAATCAAATTTCTTAGGCAAAACTTCTCTGTATCATGATTTCCAATTTTCTAAGACAACAAAGAAAGTAGTTCAAACTCAAATGAGTGTAGAGTTTAGCCTAATAGGCTTATCTCTTTATCATATATTCCTCGCAAGAAGTCATTTTTGGATTTAGGCACACCAATATTGTTGGATTCATAAGTCATTTTTCTGTAAAACCCAACAAAAATGTCAAGCTTTTCCTTTTTAAAAAAAATGAAAATTATTTCTACAAAGTATTCTCAAGAAAGACTGGTGGGGTATGGAAACCCAAACCAGGAACCAGCCTCCTTAAACAAAATATTCAATTTCCAGGAAATATTAGAGGGTCTACCAAACGGTTCGCATCAAATTCTTTAAAATGAGAACTTCTACGTATCATAATTTCCAATTTTCTAAAGAATTTGTAAAGGGTAGAAATAAACTCAAGTGAATGTAGAGAGTTTAGTCTAATAGACTTATCTTTTATCATATATTCCTTGAAAGAAAGAAGAAACTACAACTAAGCATGTAACTTAGTGGTAAAGCATTGCCATAAATGCTAGGTCTTGGGATTCAAAACCTTTCTCCTACTTTTTTAACTAGGAGGATTAAAAAATTTCAAAACAAATTTTGAAGGTTTGTTTGTTTGAAAGTTTTGTTGTTTGTAATGTAAACAAATTTTATTTTTATTTTCCAAAACATATTTTCTTTTCTTTCTTTTGCAAAAAACCTTTCCTAGGAACAAGACCTTTTAAGAGGAGATTGGATTTTTCCATTTGTTTTTATAAAAAACAATGCTATCTTTTTTCGAAAACTGAATTTTTCCTAAAAAACCTTTATTCAAAGCAAAATTCAGAGCAGAATTTTCCTAAAAAACCTGTTATCCAAAGCCAATAGTCCTTTCTTTTCTTTTCTTCAGTCCTTTTCTTTCGTTTCTGTTACCTTCAAAGGCATATTACCTTTTAAAAAACATTCAAAACCAAACCCTCTTTTTCCTTTTAAAACCGTGAACTTGTTAGTTTATTCCAAGAAAAGTTTTGTTAGGAATAAACCTTATATTGGTTTGTCATCCTTTTTTTTCTTTCTTTCTTTCTTTTCCCGGAAAGAAAAGTAATAATTTTTTTTTTCTTTTGCAAAAAAAGTATTTTTCCTTTAAAAAGACAACTATCCAAACTATTTTTTCTGGTGTCTTCCCGGCAACCCCACTTTGTTAGTTGCGAGATTTTTTTTTCTCCTTTTGAGTCTACTTTAGAAAGCATTTACAATATTTCTTATATACACTGAAATTGAAAGAAAAATAGAAAGGGTGTTATAAAGAAATTCAATACACTACATATCGGAGAAAGATTAGTAGCTTGTTGCATAAATACCATCAAAGCAAAATTAAGTCTTTTAAAGGTGGTCTTTGAAATTTGGTCAGTATCTACTTTTCGAGGATAGAAACGATTTTTAGAATAACGATAATGACGCCTTATTTAGAAATCTCTTGAATAAGCAAGCAACCTCGCCTCTTCACTGAAATAAGGCTTGATGAGATCAGCAGAATCTCAAAGGGTTTTATATTTGGAGAATGAAAAATATATGTAACCAAAAAGAGTTGAATCCTCTCTCTTTATATAGGCTCAGATAAAATAAACAAACGTGAGTTAAACTATCATACGTTTTGAAAAATAATTAAAGCCAAAATAAATCTATCCGTTAAAACCAATAACGGAAATTTCATTCAAACTTAACGGAAATTCCAACATGGTAATGCTTCTTTTGTTTTCAAAGAAGCAGAATTCTTATGCTATTTCTTTCTTCTATATTCTTGTTTTCATTAAGAAAAAAGTTTAGTGCCAAATAATATTGGGACAGCAGGAAATGTATGAGAACATTTGAAAGGCTACTGCAAATTATTGTCCTAATTTAAAAGACATGTATTAAATTGATTTTGCAAGTAAATTGCATTCTCCCAATGTTTGGTATATGATGTATAGTTATTTTTTACCGCAATGATTACCAGAAAAAAACAGTTATGTATTTTCAGTCTGTTTATAATTTCATGCATGATTTAGTCTAGTCTTCTATTTTGCCACTGATTTATTATTTGTATTGTTTTCGGGTTGATCAATGTTGATGAGTACACATAATTAGATATGAGTACTTATATGTGTCCTACGTATCTTGGCCTGCTGTTCCTTTTTAGTGCTAGTTTATAAAATGCAATTACTTATAAAATTTCTGAAACATTGATTTTCAATCTCCAAATTGTCATTATAGGCATTGTTTGGTAAGTTCAAAATTTTATGAGGTTCAAAATATTTGTTCAGATGAATTCTTGGAGATTTTTCCATCGTTCAAATTTCAAGTTTATAATTACTACCACATTAGTTCCTTATTTTAATGCTCTGACATGATGGGTTCTTTTATTTTTGGTCATTAAGGTTCATAATTTCTTGCACCTCAACTCATAACTAATTTGAGTGATTCTAATATTAATTGCTAAGAATTGCAAATTTTATTCAACCTAGAGAAAGATATGCTTTCAGCATGCATGTCAATGTCATGGGCCCATTCCCAACTATGGACATTAGCTGCCTATTGTAGTGAGTATTTATTGGGATTAATATTTTCTGGCCCCATGCATTCAATAGCAAATCAAGAAAACACACTTAGTTATGGACAAAGTTACAGTATGTTTGATCTTATATAAACTCGAGTTTTTTATCATTAGATCTGAATTCTAATCACTTTTGGAGTGGGGTTTATAAAAGATGTCGAATATTTCGATCAGATGAAGTGACAATAAATGCTAGTTATTTTGAGGACGGGCTACATTTACTGACTATGTACTAATTTTTTGCCTTATATATATTTTTTACATTTTTTTTTCTTATTTTTATTTTTTTTGTGACAATGTGTTTGTATAAATAGAAAATTTGGTGGAAATTATTGTTATAAAATGTATGTGCAAGATAAATTGTATTTTTTTTTCAGTTTGGTGTTTGGTTACTAAGAAAATTCTTGGAGCAATTATACTAAATTCCACTCCATCCAATCCAAAAAAAATGCTATATTAGTTGTTTTTCAAATTATCACAAATTTTCCCTCTCAAAAACATTATTTTTTTAATTAATATCTCATCACATATAAAAATTTTTAATCATGTAATTAAAAATCAATAGAAATGGTCATCTTACTGTCATTTTTTTTTATAGAATCAAATCGATTTCATTATATTAAATTGTTAGCCAGTACACCCAAAAGGAAAGAAGGCGAAGACTCCCTCATTCTTTTATATCAGACCCAAAAACATATATTCTTGTTAAGCAGTGAGCAACTTGATTCGTTGATCCTTGTCGTACATGAACTATAGAGAACACTTTGCCACGTCTTGCATAGTAGGGTTTTGACAATCATTAAACGAGCCGAATTCAAAGCATGCATAAAGTAGTTAGATGCTTCTTGATCTATTCTTCCATTCCTTTTATTGTCATAATTGGTTTATCTAGACTTGAGCTAGAAACTTAGCACTGCATGACCATACATCTACTATCCAACGATGAGAGCAAATCAATTCATTTTTGAAAATGCTTCATCATTTCCGAAATTAGAATATAGCTCTCTGTTGTACTATGCTCTCTAAATATGCTTGTTCCCCCATCTTTCTCACCATGACAAGTTTTTATGAAATAAATTCGATGAGAAGAAAAAAAAAAGCGTTAAGAGACCCTCTTGACTAGTTCCAAAGATATTTTTTCAAATATGCTCACATTTTGAGTTAAGAGATAAATATATAGACCATAGCTGGGAAACGGGCAGACCCAGTCCAAGCCCGCGAGCCAAAACAACCCACTTTTATTTGGGCCAACTTTTGGCTAGCCAGAATTTGACCAGCCTATATGGACTATGAGGCTAAAGCAGTATAATATTAAAAAACCTTTCGAATATGTAATTTTTAAATTTTATCATTCTTGAATAAAATAAAAAAATACACAAATAAATTAATAATAGTGGTGATACACAGTGTGGAGTAAGCATAAAATAATGGAGCTTAGACAATATAATTAATAGACAACAACAAACTGTATAAATAATAAAAGACACCAAATACATTTGCTTTAAAGGAAATAGAGAAGGTGATAATCGTTGATTACAGTCACATATTGAGACACGTAATGGGAATATATTTATATGAAAGAAAAAATAATGGAGAAAAACCAAGGAAAGAAAATATGGCTCGATTCCAATTTCCAAGTTACCCACTACCCCCACTAACTGCACCATCAATCAACACAATCAATGCCAATCTCTCACGTCAAACTATTCGGTTCCCTTTCATAAAAACCTAAGACCACGTTTGGCTGTCATGAAAAAAAAATAACAAACTCCCTCAATCAATTTTGGTCTCCTATTCCTAAGTTTGGTTTTAGTATAGTCTCCCTTCTCCTTGGCCAGGAGTGCGCCATCAATACCTTGAAGCGATGCTCTGACCATTGATGTAAATATTGGTCAAATCAAGAGACGAAGACTGAGGAATACCTAATCGAACAACTGAAGAAGGTGATGGCAGATAGTGTGCTCAATAGCAAAGCCGGAGAGAGAGGAGATCTGAAGGAATAGAGGGAAGAAGACGATGGGGATCATGTGGACCACAATTTGGGTTTTCATGAACATTAAATTTCGTGCCGTGATTAAGTATTTGACTAAAGAAACGATTCAAACAGATAAATGAATTTAGAAAAACAAACTTGAAAATATAAAAATCATTCATAATGTGCTCTTGAAGTCTAAGAAGCTAAAATAGATTAAAATCGAAATTATGTTAAGGATGAAAATGCAATTTTTCTGAAAAATGGCAAAACGGTAATTTGTCATTGAAAAATCTGAAATTTTTCTAGATATCAGATGATGAAACAGACTTCACCGTTGAATTCGTCTCGAAAAATCTAGTTACCGATGAATTTGTTTAAATTAGAGGCAGGTTGGTTTCACCGAAATTGAGGCAGCGAGCATGAAGTGGACCTTGAAAACAAGATTTTTAGAAAAATCCCAAAATGTCAAATATTTAAAATTTTATTTAAGATAGATGGGCGAAACGAAAGCGAAATAAATTGTTTGAACAAAAGCAGGCAAGAAAAGTGTGACACGTAGGCGCGACGTGGGCCACGCGTGTCCACACCTACAAACAGCCTAAAATATAAAATATCAAAAGCTCTCATTTTGGTCTCAACCAAGCGAAGTAAGAGAGAGTAAGAGAGAGAGATAAAGTCAATCTTTGCTCTCTTCGATTCATGTGAGATTTGGTCGGTCGGATCTGGTGGGTGAGAATTAAGGCGATCTGCGACAGCGGCTGCGTGGTACCATAATCACAGATTCTACCAAGGTCAAGGTTCGGGTTTTCACGAAAGCCGAGAAAAGTGGTGTCGTGAAATCCTGCATTTGGAGTAGGGTTTCTCCTACTCAGGGTTAATTTATGTTTAAGAGGCATGTGTGTCCAAAGGAGATGTTGTCAGTTTTTTTTCCGACCCATGGCTGGCGCGTATAACGGTCATCACTCATCGAATTGAATGATTCAAATTTCTCTACGTAGCAAGCGATAGGAGAACATTTCTCGCTTGAAATAATTCTATCAAATTCAGCCCATTAGGACTCAATGTGAAAGTGGGTATGTTGAGCCGGTTTTATGTTAACATTTTAAGACTCCATGACGTATTTTGGCCATAACTTGATACACATCACTCACATCCTGGTCGTGATTCAAATTTCTGGATAAACTAGACTGATAGGAGAACATTTCTCCTTGAAATAGGTCAATCCAAATTCTGACCCATTTGGACTCAGAAATGCATTCAAAGGGGAGCTATGTTCAGATAGTTTATAGTTCTGTTTGAAAACCGAGTAGTCCCAGTTGTTTAGGATATATCTTGAGTTTCGGTTATCCGATTTGGGTGATTCCAGTTGGAGAAGAACCCTAAGAACCATATCTCAAAATGAGTACAAAGAACAAGTGTCAAATTATGGATTAAGACCCTTGAAATCAGGTATCACAAACTGTTTCTAGTGTAAACAGAGTAAATTGACCGGTTTTGAATAAAAAGACCATAACTTCTTCGTCCGAACTCCGTTTTGGGTGTTCTTAGACTCTATGAAAAGCTTATTAGTCAAGATTCTATCCATATTCTTGTAGAGTACAGGAGATGATCAGAACATGGCTGAAAATTTATTTTTGCACCAAGTGTGCGGAGTTGCTTGTTATATCTATCATGAATAGCCGGGTTTTGGCATGACCATTTCATGGCATCATTGTGGAAGGCTGTGTATGGGGTAGTAATTTCCATGAGTTAGCATAAGAAAATCGTAAGAAAACAAAAGAGGTTGAGTTCAATTGATTTTTAGTCAATTGGAAGTGGTCATCTTAGGAGTTCTTGGAAAGTATAGTATAGTTAATGGTTTTAGTGAACATGTTAAAGTATGGATGTTAATGGATTTTATGGATAATGTGACTTGTAGGAGGAAGGTGATAAAGGACAAGGGTGGAGGTGGAAAGTTTTGACTTAAGGAGGAAAAAGGGCTTAAATAACTAAAGGTGAGAAAATATAAATGTTTACGAGAAAATATATATATATAATATGTTTACCAATGTATATGTTTTCATATCTATGTTATAAATGTTCAAATGAAAAAAATGTGGTTTTTCTTGACTTTAAATTATGTTGAGAAAATATGAAATGATTATAGTTTCCATAGTTTTATAAAGCATGTGTTGAGAAAATATGAAATGATTATGGTTTCCATAGTTTTATAAAGCATGTGTTGACAAAATATGAAATGATTATGGTTTCTATAGTTTTATAAAGTATGATTATGGTTTCCATATGAAATGAAATGTTTATGAATGTATATTTATATATAACATGAAAATGTTTGAATCCATGGTTACCCTATATTACAAAGATAAATTTTAAAGGAAAGTCGACTAAAGTACTTTACGCATGCATGGTACATGGGAAAAGGGTTAGGACTTTTTTTATAGAGGGAAGGGAAGAGTGATGCATATTGCCATCCACGTGTAAAGTACGAAAATTTTACCAATGCATAATGTGATTTATTCCATAATGCAGTAATTATTTAAAAGAAAATGTGCAGTTTATCGAAGGTTCCTTTTTGGGCCATCGATGATCGTGGAGCCGTTCCTCGTAGGGTTCTTTGGTACTTGGTGGTTAGCAGTGAAACCGCGATTCTCGGAGGTTCCTTTTGGACCATCGGTGATCGTAAGACTGTTTCCTCGGAGGTTCTTTCATGGACCAACGGTGGTTAACGGTAGGCGAGTTCCATTGGATATGACATATTCAAAAAGGAAAATAAAGTATATTGAAAAGATATGTTGATACAAATGTTTTACACATTGTATTTGAACTATATGGAAAAGAAAGTAAAGTAAATGTTTATAGAAATGAGATCTCTATACAATTGTTTCTGCGTTGTATTTGAATAGAAAAGGAAGAAAGAATGCAAAGTAAATGTTTATGGAAATGAGATCTCCACATTTATTTGTTATTACTTAAACTATATCTGGAAACATTATTTTCCTATGAACTGTACTCTCACTGAGCTCCTTTATCTCACCCTTTTTCCAAATGTTTTCAGGGGCAGCGAATGACGTGTAGTTCAAGCATCCTCTAGGCCAGTGACACTCCGCCTCACGTGACGACCACCTTTTTAAAAATGTATAGTTTTTATTGTAAATAACTACTTATACACCTTTATTTTGTAATGTATATAGGTTTTAAAAGATTGTTTATATATCTATAGTGTTCAGAAAATTATTTTAAAGTTTGATTTAAAATTGAAAAGTTTGTGAGTGGACTTGATGTCCCATTGTTGGATGTGGAGAAGTGAGTTATTTTATCTGGTGTTTATAAATTGGGGCATGTAGAAAAGCAGAGGAAATTCTGCCCGATTTTCTATAAAGGGTTTAATGTTTAAAAATAAAAAATAAAAATAATTGTCCCACCATGTCTCATAAGATTTTAATGGAAAACGTAACTGTATAAATGAGTTCGTTCCACGGATTCACTTTTTAAAATGTTTAAAAGAAATGAAAGGTTTTTTTTTCGAATGAGTAGGAGTCTTGGGGAGATCCCAGTGGAAAAGGAAACTACGGGTTAAGTCTGCTTCAAGAGAGGTTGTGCTTATTTGTCGATGGAGATGTAGAGATGAAGGAGGAAGAAGCGGATGTATCAGATTTGGGATGAGGGTAGAGACCATAGGGTTTAGAAAAAAAAATCCCAATAAGCCATCTATATATATATATATATATATATATATATATATATGTCAATTTTCAAAAATAAAAATAAAACTATAAATTTCAGGCCAATGGGCTCAGATTCTATTCAAGCTGCTAATTTCAAAGGAGTCAGTCCTCTAAAATCTCCAGGACAATTCAAGTCGACCTATGGGACTGACCATATTCCATTTAAATAGGACACATCCCACAACTTGAGATATTAATCCATGCATATCTATCCTTACTTTTCTAAGTCGAGCTATTCAAGTTAGAGTTAAGATAAATCCAAGTTTGTTAGATTGCATGATAAAAAAATTCAGCTAAAATATTTTTCAAAAGAAATTATTATATTTAGTTCCTAAAACCGTGCTACCATTTCTTCTTAAAACCCTGCGCCTAAACCCTTTATTCCTAAAACCGTGCCCTAGAGTTTGTGTAACTATTTCTTCATAAAACCGATTTTGTCCCAAAACCCTACGGAATGTACAATTCCGACGACAGCAACATGTACGGTTTAATGTCCACGATCAGATACCCATTTTTCGATTTTCATGATTAACACTTCAAAAGCAGCATTGTTTTAATATTTGTTTTGTTCTCCATATCGGTTGCTTCAAGAAACGAGTAGAATCATTTTATTTTGTTTCTCTGTGATTTTTATTTTGTTTTGTCCATTTTGATTGCCGAAAAAAATGGAGTTTTTTGTTCACTACTTTTTTCTTTTATTCACTTTTTGTTTTATGGGCAAAATGAGAATTCTTTTTTTCTGAGAGAAATTGAAACTACACTCACACTTGGTGTAAACATGGAACATGAGTTCTATCTCCTTAGACAGAGACTGGATGAGTAACTAATTGGATGAGCAATTATTTACATTAGCACTAGCACTCCTAGGGGGAGATGAGATTCCAATGTTGTTCCAGTAACGCAAAAAGAGGAGAGGTCTTAATAAATGGATCTTTGTCGACTCCAAATCTTTCAAGATCACAGTGGAGGGAGAAGGAAAATCTTTGAAGGGGTTCATTACAGAGAGAAGAAAAGGGGTGGGTATCTTGGGTCAGATTTGGAGGAGAAGGGCTCCATACTCTACTAAACCTTTGAATGGAAGGAGAATGGAAGGTTTTACAAACTAAAGCATCACAAAAATGATGCGGGCAAATTTTTGTCATGTTCGATCACGGATGGAGGAAAAGGAGCATAAGATTTTCGTGAAGGTCGGTGATTGATAAAGTTTGGGCTTTGTTGGGTGATAAACTTAGAGAGTTTGGGGTTAAGGGAATGGTAGATGAGGAGAAAGCAAAGGGCAGAATCAAGGAGCTAGTTTCCTTGGAGGTAGATAAATCCAGTGGGAGGAAAGAAAGAGGAGTACCCTACAGGGAAGATCTTTTGCTAAAATGCTTGACAAAAATGTCAAACAAGAATGATCCTAAGATAGATGTAGGAAAGGCCTACTAAGGGGCAATGGGAACCTTGAAGTTCTTTGTTGTTGGGGTGGGAGAATTTTAAGTCTTGCAAAAGGCCACAGGCTGGAAGCTTAGGCCAAAACAACATGGAGGCTAAAGGGAAGTCTAATGGTGGCTTTTCTTAATCAAGATCTTTTATTTTTGGAATTTGAAATTCCAGAGGAAGCAAAATGGGTTCTTAAGTCAGGGAGGAGATGGTTTAGGGTAGTTCGTAACAGAATGGTGGAACTACGATTAAAATTGTGTGAACGATTTGTGCTATGTAAATGAAGCATGATGTGTGATTTGAATAAATTTTGGGTAGACGCCTATGTGCGTAAGGAGCATAGCGTCGCCTCAAATAATATAATGATAAGTAATTATTGTTCCACGGTAGGGTTGTACTAAGTTACGACTCTAATCTAGCCTATGCTCTGTTGGATGTTGGAAAATCTATAGAAAACTCAAGACACTAATCTAGGCATGCGAGAATAATTTGTATAAAGACTAAAAGTCTTAGGGCATAGATTTCACCTAAACAATGATGTATGAACCTCTAACCCAATTAATCGATGATCAAATTTTAATCAGATGTTTTCTGTGTATATTCGGTCTCTCTCGAACATCGCACACCCTTAGAAAATGTTATCTTGCATCTCTGTATCAAACAAAATCATAACTAAGGATGCATTGAACCACTATAAATCTTAATACCACACCTAATCTCATATGTCTCTATCTCATGATAGTGGGGTAAATCATCTATGGGCTATTTTAACTCTCACTTCTCAGATTTTGGATAAATCACAAATCATGTAAATATTAATCTGCTGGCGTTAAGATCGAATGAAATACTCAGCATAAATGAAATAAAACATCAATCAATATAAATTAGGAGATATTCATACAAACATGTCTTTAGTACACATCTAAACCCTAAGAAAACTAACTGGCTATAAGGGAAAGTAGCCACAACCATCAAAAGAAAGAAAAAACGGAAAAGGAAAGAGAAAACAAATTTGGCATTGAAGCTCCTTCTTCTCCTCCATTATCTTCTTCTTCCTCAGTGTTCTTCCTCTTCCTAGAGCGAACCTAGAAATCTCAAGAGCAAGGCCACAGGGTGTTTCCCCCCAAAGGGAGCTTGTTCTCCCTCAAAAATACCCAAAATCCGTTCCCCCTCGATTCCTCGGGTTTGAGCTTTAAAACCCACCCCCAATTCTGGGCTTAAAATGGGCTAAAATGCGACCCCGAAATCAGCTGAACATTCGACGTCATGCGACAGCGTCGCGATGTCGAGGATGCTCTATTTTGCACTCTTTTGCAGCGTCCTGGCGTTGGTTGTCAGCATGTGATGTTTCTGATCCTATTGCGCCAAATTCACTAGGTCATAACTTTGTCATGCGAACTCAGACTAAATGTCTGAAATTCTCAAGCCCAAGTCACTATTAAGCTCTTCTGTAGCACCATTCACTTCACCAAGAGTCCTTTGTCATTGAGTCAAAATGGGTGAATAAGGTCTCTTTGGAAGCTTGAAGTCTCCCTGTTATCCATATCAATTTGTAGCAATTAGGGGATCATTGTGCAACTGAAAACATCAAAACACGGTAGTTGTTGTTGCATGTGTTGTTTGCTGATTTTTTGGCTTGATCTCTTTGTTTTTGCTCCATATTGGCTCATGGATGACCTAATCACAAAATTGAACATTTAGAGCATTAGATCACTTATTCATATAATAAAACTATTAAAAATATAAGTAAAACATAGGGATAAAATGAGTATAAAGTATACTCATCAGTGAGCAGTAAGGAGAAAGTGAGGGAGGCATGGATCAGAGTGATGGGATTGCCTTTACATCTATGGAGACAAGAGGTCTTGAAGAAGATCGGTGATAGTTGTGGGGATTTTTGGTAATCGGTAAGGAAACAATAGTCATATTGAAGGTGTCGTGGGTAAGAATCTTGGTGAAGAGAGAAGGGACGGTGAGACCAATCAACATCCTGGAAGGGGCGAGAAGCTTCAAGCTTCAAATTTGATGGGAGGTGCCACCGAAAACCATAGATGTTTATCGGGTCAAGGTGGGGAAAAAAGGTCCAAAAGGAGAGGAGGAGAAGGAGGAGGCCCGCGACACGCGCTAGAAAACATGTGGACATCTGAGACCTCAATCTTGGAAGGACGAATGGATAAGACCTGGGAGAGGAGGATGTCGGGCCCGGCACAAGGGATGGGCTGCGAGATGAAAGGCAGGGAGTAGGTGGGACCACAAATTCAAGAAAAGTGCCCACTATAAAGCTGGGACCAAATCCTCGACAACCACGTAGACGATCTATTCTAAGCGAGAGCCCATTTAGGTATGTGATCCCGACAATCAAAATGGGGAGAGGGAGGTCTTAGAGGAGTTTGGGCCTTTTAATTCTCATGGGCTGGCAATTTCTAAGCCCAAAAGCCTCATTGGAGTTAGAACCAATAGACAAATTATGGAGATGTTTAATGGGCCAAGGCCAAATTCTAAAAGCCAGAAAAGCCCAAATGGAGAAGAAGTCTATCAAGATGGAGGCCCGATGGAGGTAAATGGAATAAAAAGGCTACATGTTGGCTTAGAAGACCAAAAGGGCACACCTTCAACGTCTTCAAAGGAAAGGAACTCCACTGATAGAGCTTCTACAAAAGAGGACGAGTTGATGGGAATTAGGAAGGTGGAGAGATGCCAAGAAGAAGAAGATGCGGAAGAACCCCAGAGGTATGTTACCGTTGAGTCCCAATATCCTCTTCTCTTTTTTTGTTTGTCGGGCTTTTGTTGAGGGCTCTTTAGTCGGAGGTGTTTATGTTTGGCTTCGAGAAAGGGAGGCAAAAAAATCAAACCCCGATAATGATTCTACCACTAGTGGTGGATATTATAGAATTTGGGCCCGAAAGGAAAGAGATGATTATGGTGGAGAGTTCTCATGACATCCACAAGGAAGAGGGAGAAGAAGTTTCAATAGAAGAGGATCCTGAGAATTTAAAGTGGGAGGAAAGTTGCCTTTTAAGGTTTAGCAAATTTCTGGGGATGTCGTCAGAGGGGTACGAAGATGAAGTGTTGGATCTAATGTATAAACTAAGTGACAGAAAATGGAAAGAAAAAGGGAAGGAGATGCAGGGGACGACCAAATTCGATAGAGAAATTAAAAAACTATCATGGACAATGCAAGAAAGGGGTAGGTCATTAAAAGGGGTTGAAAGGAAAGGGACTAGGGCTTCACTTCTAAAGTACTAATGAAGATAAGAATTCTCTCTTGGAATGTTAAAGGGGCAAATGATTCAGAAAAGAGGAAAATAATAAAGGCCTTCCTAAAAACTCATAAAGTGGACTTAGTCTGCCTTCAAGAGACCAAGTTGAAAGAGTCCTCCAAAGAGTTGGTTAGTAGCCTAAGGGCGAGGAGGTTTGTTGATTGGGCAGTTGTTAATGCAGCAAGAGCTTCAGGTGGGATCCTAATTTTCTAGGATTCTAGAGTGATTCACTATTGGTATGAGGAGAGTCAACCCCTCTTATCCCGTAATTTCAAAATTGCGGAGGGACAACAACACATGGGTGTTTACGGGCCCACTACCAAGGAGGGAAGGAATTTGATGTGGGAGGATTAGGGGGTAGTTATAAGGTTATGGGAAGGGTTGTGGTGTATAGGAGCTGACTTTAATGTAACCCGATTCCTTGATGAAAGGAATAGGAAAGGAAGGATCTCAAATTCTATAAGAAGGTCTCGCAGATCATTGACGAGCTAGAATTGAAAGACATTTCCCCACAAGGGGGGTGATACACTTGGAAAGAGGGCTTAATAGGCAAAGAATGGCAAGATTGGGTAGGTTTCCTATCACAAATGATTGGGAAGTACTCTTTGGAGGTGTAAGACAAAGTCTACTACCAAAACCTCTCTCAGACCACCACTCAATCTTGCTTGAAGAAGGAGATTGCCCTGTTAGAGGTCCATTACCATTTAGGTTCGAAAATATGTGGCTTAAGGAGGAAGGCTTTAAGAACCTTATTAATGATTGGTGGAGGAGTTATGAGATAAGAGGTACCGTAGCCGGTGGTTCTACTGTAGTTGAAAGCCCTTAAAGCTCATCTTAGATCCTGGAACAAGAATTCTTTTGGGATAGTAGAAAAGAAAGAAAATGGCTTTAAAGAAAATAAAAGGTTGGGATTATTTAGAAGTGTTGAAACCTCTCTCTTTGAGAGAGTGGGAGTTGAAAATGGAGGTTGTGTAGGAGTTTAATCACTTGGCTCTAATGTGGAAGAACAAAGTCCCAGATAAGTGGATACGGTTGAATGAAGGCGATAAATACTGTGTTTCTTTCATATAATGGCAAAAAATACACTACTAGCATCACCCAAGATCACGTGCATTAGCACGTGTACACTTATGATAAGTAGGTGTCCTCCTCATGAGGGCCCCACCTCGCTAATTGTAGAAAAGATTGAAAGTCTAAAAGGCGGGGCTGCTCTTTGATCAAGAAACGAGGAAACCGCCTCTTTCTTCTCATGACATTATGTCCCCAAAGTGGCTCCATAAAACGGCGGGCCTCTAAGACTTCTGGTATTTTATCTCTTTAAATAAGCGTTCCTCTTCGCATGATAGATCTGTTGAATGTGAGAAAAAGTGGAAGAAAAGCAGATTATGAGAAAAAGTAAGTGGGTTCTTTTTCTCGAAGCTTAATACGAGATTTATAGTAGCTATCTTGGATAGGTAAAAACTCGTTATTCCATGTTTATATTTTCTCTTGTATCGTCTCAATTTTCAGGAAGGAGCTGAAAATCTATGTAATTTGCATAAATTTACTACATAGTGGATTTTGTCTTGGTCGTCTGGGGCTTTTTCCTGGTAGCGGAGTTTTCCAAGGTAACTTTGTGTCGCTTATTTATTCCTGCCTGATATTTTGCCGCGTTGATCTCGAGAAGCCAACAAGGGTAGTAGAGTCTATGGTTCGCGATACAAATGTCAATGATGAAGTTTGATGTTGAGAAATTTGATGGGATAATCAATTTTGGCTTATGGCAAGTACAAGTCAAGGATTTATTAATTCAATCTAGGTTACATAAGGCGTTGAAAGGCAAGCCTACCACTGCCTCTAGTGAAGATTCTGCAAGATTTGAGGCTTCTAAGTCTACTTGAGTGATGAAGATTAGGAGAGCAGATCGCAAAACGCCAATATAAATATAACAAGAAATGATCTGTTGATGTTCGGATTTCAACCACCGCGGATTTCAGCAAGTCAAGCGGCACAACGCAAAAGTGAACTTCAAACAGGTTATAATCAAAGAGCGCTTCAACTACTGACAAAGGAAGGCACTATATTCAGATTCCACACGATAATTCAATCGGCATCATTCTGATTTGGGAGGTACTAGTCAGATCTCAATTATGATGGCAATCGTATCTATCAGCAATAACTTTAAATGTGGTCCTGAAGAGTCATAACTATTGAATGTTATAATAAAAGTAACGTGTATTTTGAACTTTAAATGCTATGAGGAGAAACGATGAAACCTAATTAATCCGCTATTGGAGTGGCAATGATGAATTCGCCACATTACATCCAAATATCATGAATTAAGAAGAAGATATGCGACCAGAATCGTAATGTTATCATAAACAATATGAAGAGTGGATCAAAACGCAAAGATGGCGTTAAACAAAAACGAGAAAAAGTCAAAACAAGGTCTGTAATATTATGATGATTACATCTGGCTGATTGGTCTTCTCGAATGGAGACATTTTCTCACTAGTTCGGGGAAACTGAAATTACTTTGGTTGTGTTGAGGAGTGGAAGTCATCCGAGATTTTACCCATCTTCTTGTTATTTTGTGCAAGTGTAAGAAGATGGTAAAGAAAGAAGAAAGAGTGGAAACAATATAGAAGAAAATATAGAAGAGGAGTATGAGGGAGCTAAGAAAATTCAAGGTTGAGAAACTCATCCCAATTCCTCCTCTTTTACTTGCTGTTTGTTGGTTCAATTTATTCAAGCTGGGCTGATTTGTTATTTCAACAAGGGTCCCCAAATGATGAGATTATGATAAAGAAATGTTAGTTTTGTGAGATGTCGTCAAATTCTTTCCAAAACTCATATTTTTGCTTTGCTATAACTCGACCATTAGTCATCCGAATCTGATGATTCTAGTCAGAAAGAACCCTACATATGAAAATCGACAAAAGTAGTATAGAGGTACCACACAAACCTGACCCCTAAGACCCTGCTTTTGAGAGACTAAGTAAATACGGGGTGGGTTTCGCAGCATTCCTCTCATTTTGTCAGAATAATGATACCTTCAATTTTCGAATACGTTTAGTAGATATTAAAAGAAAATATGAATTTTTAGAAATAAAACGAGAGACCAAAATAGTATAGCGAGATTAAGGTAAATTAGTAATTTACCAAACGAGGATATCAAAGTCAGAAGCCAAGATATATGCTAATTCAATAACAATGAAAAGTTCAGATTTAAAATAAAGATAACAAGGACAAATAGCAAAAATAGTAAAATTCTCCGAATGGCTCAAAGAAAGCCCAGAAAATTCTTATCCTGATGATCTAAACTGATCACACTGCTAAATTCGCCTCACAAATCTAGTGACCTAGAAAAGTTTAGTCGAATTATGAGACTAAAGAATGACGTGTAATTTTCTCTCATGTTGTCACTGACTTCAGTGACTAGATTTTTACGAATAAAGCTGAATGAGTTAGCTGGTCTATTTAAAATAAAGTGAATCAAAGAAATAAGTTTGTTTCTGATAATAAATCAACCATCAGAAAAGCCCATATAAATCATATATCCAAAATAATAATAATATTAATTAAAATAAAAAGGATAAAACAAACAAAAGTAGCAAAAAGGAAGAGGGAGGCTCGAGTAGTGAGAGAGAGAAGAAAAGAGGGGAAAGAGAAGCCTCTATCAGATTCACGACGATCAGCCAGGTTTACGCCGCCAAGAACGTTTCTGTTATACTGACTAAGCTACGCGTGGATACCGAAATCACAAGTTTTTGCCAAGACGGAATGACGAAGTCCGAAAGTCTAAAGCTCTTGGTTTGTGGAAGTGTCCACTTCGACTCCTTAGGTTGTCTTTAATGCTACAAGAGGTAAGGAACCTGCTTTGATTAGTATAGAATTTGTCTAGACTAATAAAGGATTAAGAATACATGTAGGAAATCATATCCCCAAACTCAGATAAAGAAATCGGGTTAGGAAGAACCCCATTTATTATAATGAATGTTTGTTAGTTTTATGCTAAATTAGTTGTGTTTTGGGCTTGGGTTGATTGATTGTGCTCCTCAATTGAGGAATATTTGTATTAAGAAAATATTGGGGTTTTAGGGAAGATGCTGTCCAAATTTCTTCAAAACCCATGTTTTTGTTTTGACCATAACTTGGTCATCACTCATCCGAATTGAGTGATTCAAACTTTTGGATAAACTAGACTCATAGGAGAACATATCTCCTTGAAATAGGTGCATATCCCAAATTCGAACTCTTTAGGCTCGTGAATTAATTCAAAGTGGAGCAGCACGCATGGTGCAAAGAGCCCGGTGGCACTGCTCTTCGAAAGCAGATTTTCTGGTTGTGTCCTCCAATTTCGGACGGCCATAACTTCTTCGTCCAAAGTCCCTTTTGGGTGTTCTTGGACTCTACGGAAAGCCCTTTGAGTCTAAAATCTACCCATATATAGCTTAATGCAACTTGAACTCAGATTATGTCCGAAAATGACAGAAAATAGTAGGCCTCTTACCGGGTTCTGGCCAGACCGGATTTTTTGGTTGTGTCTCAACTTCTCGACGTGCCATAACTTCTTCGCATAAAAGTCCTTTCGGGTGTTCTCGACTCTATTGAAAGCCATTTGAGTCTCGAATCCACCCATATATAGCGTGATACCATATTGAGTTTATACTACATCCGAAAATGACTAAAAATAGTGGTTTGCTGTTGTTGTTGCAAAAGGTAAGTTGCTGATTTTCTTTATGGTTTGCAACTTGTATAACTCCTTCGTTAGGATTCCGTTATGGGTGTTCTTGGACTCTATGGAAAGCCCTTTGAGTCTAGAATCCACCCATATATAACTTAATGGAACTTGAACTCAGATTATGTCCGAAAATGACAGAAAATAGTAGGCCCCTGCTGGTTTGGCGCACCGGATTTTCTGGTTGTGTCCTCTAACTTCGGACGACCATACCTCTCCCCGAGTCCTTGGGTGTTCTTGGACTTATGGAAATCCCTTGAGTCTCTAATCCACCCCATATAAGAAGGTGGATACCATATTGAGTTTATAATAATCCGAAAATGACTAAAAATAGTGGTTATCGCTGTTGCTGCTGCAAGTGCTGCAAGTTGCTGATTTTCTTCATGGCTTGCAGCAGCATAACTCACGCCGTTGGATTCCGTTATGGGTGTTCTTGGACTCTATGGAAAGCCCTTTGAGTCTAGAATCCTATATATAACTTAATGCAACGAACTCAGATTGTGTCCGAAAATGAGCAAGCCAAAGTAGGCCCTTTGCTGGTTGATGCGGATTTTCTGGTTGTGTCCTCCAACTTCGGACGGCCATAACTTCTTCGTCCGAAGTCCTTTTTGGGTGTTCTTGGACTCTATGGAAAGCCCTTTGAGTCTCAAATCCACCCATATATAGCGTGATACCATATTGAGTTTATAATACATCCAAAAATGACTAAAAATAGTGGCTGCTGCCTGCCAGAATTGCTGCAAGTTGCAGTTTTCTTCATGGCTTGCAACTTGCATAACTCTTCGTTAGGATTAAGTTATGTAGAATTCTTGGACTCTATGGAAAGCTCATTGAGTCTAGAATCTAACCATATGCTATTTAATGGAATTTTGGTGCCCCATCTTGTCTGAAAATTGGTGTTGTACCAAGTGTACTAATCGCTTAGTCAAGATTTTTAGAATACATGACATGAATATGATTTGATAGAAGGAGGATATGAATACATATGATGGAAATACATGAGACTAGGAATATATATATATACATGAATGGATAGAGGTATACATAACAGAAATATAGAAAATACATGAATAACTAAATCTTGATAGAAATGCATAAATGATATAAAGGGATATGAATAGATAAAGACATATGAATATATAAAGACATACATGAACATAGGAATACAAGAATGCATAGATGCATTCAGGATATATGATAAGATCACATATATGATGCGAGCCTGATAAATGAAAAAAAAAGAAAAAAAAAAAATATGAATGTATGTATTGCAAAGAAATATGAGAACAGTAATATGTAGCTACAAATATTATAACGAATTCAAATTAAAGTAATGATAGTAATATCGCATATGATTAGAGGATAACAATAATTATTCGGAAATATGAGATATGTACTGAAAATGGAATAAAACACTTGATTGTCTGCTTAGAACCTGGTAGAGGGATAGATGGGCATGCCTATTAGGAAAAAAAAACAAGTCTGCAACATATTGATCAGTTGGCCCTGTTTGGGTCATTACAGCGCCTTCGGGCCCTTATAGTTTCCTTTATCCACTTCTAAGGTTTATGCAGACATGAAACATAAAACAAATGACAAGTATACAAGTACAAGAAGTAAAGTGTCAATGACACGAAATGTATATGATAGATAAAGTATATGAAAAGCATATGAAAGTACCGTATATGAAAAGCACAGTATATGAAAATCATAGGAAAGTATAGTACATGAAAATGTTAAGATGAAAATATAAGGAAGTACAAGAATATAGATGAAAGTATATGACAAAATCCTGTGGCTCTTGAATGACAAGCGAGGCGGGATTCACTCTCGAATGCTTTTGTGAATGTGGTCATGGTAAGTGAACATCATAGTAAATGTGAAAGCGCACATTGCTACTGAATGACAAACGGGGGCTGGGATCCCTCTGAATTTAGCCAGTGAATGTCAATTCTATAGTCAGAGTGAAAATACAAATGCAAAGTATATGATGATATAAGATCGTATAAGAAAGTACATGACAGTACACGAAAAGTATATGAACAAGTACAGTACATAAAAAAGAAAGTAATATGAAAAGTATAAGAGGAAAACAGTATATGAACACATTACATGATAATAGTACATGAAAATAGAACATAACAAATGGTATAGTATATAACCATGAAAGTAATATATGAATATGACTAAGATATACCTTTGAGGAATAAGGAGATGTAATATGAACCATTATAAAGGTAATATAGATCAAATGATAAGTATTAGAATAAGAAATAAATGATATGAAGGTTATATGTCAAGCGAAAGCATATGAAGTGCGATTACATGAAAGTACGGATGAAAGCATACAAAAGAATCTTAGTATATGAAAGTATAAGAATGTAGATAAAAGTATAGAGACGATTATAAGATAGGTTATATGAAAGTATATGAGATATGAAAGTATATGATACATGCACGAGTATCACGAACATGAAAGGAAATGAACATGAAAGTACTAAGAAACTTGTAAAGAGACATGATACGAGAAATAATATGAAATAGATCAAGTATACGATATAAGAAAATCAAAGAAAGAAATAGGCCGTATATGTGATGAATGGGGAATGATATGATATGCACATGTTTGAACCACATGAAAGGCATTAGATAAGATGATAAGTCTAGAAGTCATAGCATATAGTCTGTATGAGTATAAGAATGTATTCAATCAAGCTTGCGATGATCAATGTATATGTTTCCCACTAAGCATAAAGCACACGGGTTTAATCGTGTAGGTGCGAAGCGAGAAGACAAGGATAAAGGACATGACATCTCACATCGGTGAGTAGGCCGGCTGAGCTAGGTGCTCACCGCCTTGTATGATCGTATTTTTGGAATAGGTATAAGTTTATATATTGAGAAGTAATGGGACTCGGTGTATAGAACATGAATACCACTACGGTGGTAAGGTGCTCACCCTTAGCTGTTCATGATCTACGATTTTCATTGGGCAATTATATGTATAGTTTTTGTAATAGTGAAATTGTATTGAAATCTGAGTAAAGGCTGAAGTATATGTGTATAGAATATAATGAATGCCCTTATGGTGGTATGTATAATGTATATGTAAAAGATTTTTTGTTATTACAAAATTGTGCATATGAATGAGAAAACGATGCAGTGTCGGCTCGAAGAAAGGTTAAAAGAGTCGGTTCAAAGCAGTGTCGCGCTCCCGTGTTTACTGGCGAGGGTGGGGCGTGACATTGGCTCTACCGGTTTAGTGTTTAGGTCATAAAGTTGAGTTCAGCTCATCACGTTGAGTGATTCGATTTCTAGGTAACTATATACAGGAGAATAGCTTCTATGAAGGAAGTATGGCCAAATTTAGTCCCATTGTTACCTAAAAATTCGGTAGTAAGGGAACAGTATGTTCACGAAGCTTTGTCTCTCAGAATAGTCCTCTGAACTAAAGTAATTCAGAGGACAGTTTTGGTGTTTAGGTCATAAGTTGAGTTTCACTCATCCACATTGAGTGATTCCAGTTTAAAGTATATACTTCTAGGAGGAATAGCTATATGGAAGGAGTATGGCCAAATTTAGTCCTCATTGTTACCTAAAATTCGTCAAAGTAAGGGAACAATTACATCACGAAACTGTCTCGGAACAGTCCTCACGAACTAAAATGAATTCGGTTGTTTAAATCGTGGCAGGGTTATACTAATCCAAATGAGGTGATTCAAATTTTTCTACAAACTATACATCTGGAAAAACAACTTTCATGAAGAAAGTATGGTCAAATTATGTCTCTATCATTCCTAGAAAATCTTCAAATATAGGACACAATTCCAAATTCTATTCCTGGAAACTTTCCAAGAGCTGTTCGGAATGTTTGGACCATATCTCCCAAATTAAAAGTCCAAATGACATGATGTTTGAACCATAAGAAACTTAAGACATAGGGGTATATTGAGTTAGAAGATCACTTTCTCTAACAATCTTGTTTACAGGGTCAAAATTGTAGTCGAAAATGGACTTGGGAGCTGTTGAGGCATAATTGGTTATGGAAACTTAAATTGTATAAAGGCTATATAAATTTACTGTTATATGAAATTGTGTACATTAACATGATTATGATAGTTTCTGATATGAAATCTGATCACATGAACAGAAATACAAGCATATTTGATAAAAATGAATCAAAATATAGATATCAGGAATAATAAGATATAATAAATATCCCGTTGAGGAATACATGTGATTATATTATCCATGTATGCGAGATATGAATGATGCGATATCTCTACTTCCGGATGAAAACTTAATAAGCCTGATTGCTTGCTTATGTTCCCAGGTATATGGATAAGTAGGCATGCCTATTAGGGATATAGATGATGCAGCATACAGTTTACAAATAGAGTAGCCTTGGGTGGAAGTGACGCATGGATCTTTGTTTGGTCATTATAGTAGCCTGTTTAGATTAAGCCACCAATACAATCTGGGTTATAGATCAGCTGTCGTGCAATGATAGTACCTTTGAGTACACTCTGATTCTGTCTCATGATCCACTTCTTTTGTGAATATGGGCGCAGCTTAAGATGAGATGAAATTTTGGAATGTTTATAAAGGCGTGAAACATGAAAATGATATGAAATCTGATATGTATTTTAATTAGAATGATATGAAAGTAACATGTATTATGAATAAATGTTATGAAGTATTGTGACGATCGTTATAGTGGTGCCGTCCATATTTATAGTTCAGCTCGTATAAAGCAGCACGGGTGTTATCCGTGAGTACCGAAGAAAGAGCGTCAAGTGATAAATACTGCTTGTCTGATGGGACGACCTGTTTGTAAGGGGTCATATGTAGGTTTGACTCGATTTTGTAAATGTAGATGTAAGATTTTGGAGACAGTGTAAATATAAAAGTACAAGTAAATGGGACTCAGCATATATGTACAGGACATTGTAAATTCCACTACGGTAGGTGTATATGAAATTTTTTTTGTAAGCTTATATTTTCAAGATAATTGTTTAGAATTATATAAGTTAACAAGTTTAGGCGGCTTTATAATAGAGTATATGATAGAAAAGCATGTGTTTAATAATGTGTTGGCATGATGTGGATGTCCTTGTGTTTTGTATAGATGAATCGTCCTCCGAATCCAGTTGAAGAAGCTGCTGAGAGTGTTAACCCGGTCGGGTTACTACTTGAATCTTTACGAATCACATCGGAAGTGAGTCGGGTTGTGGGAACCACATCAGTACTTCTTGAGGATATCGCAAGACATGGCTCGGGTATTGGAAAGATTGAAAGCTCCCAAATTCCCGATAGACATTATAAGAAGACATGGGGCTGTGGAATTTCATGGGTCAAACATGGAAGAGTCCGATAAAGCTGAATTCTGGTGGAAAATATGCAAAGAATAATGAAGGAGGTGAGATGCCTTCCCGATCAAAGAGTGGCATGTGCAGGTTCTCTATTATAAGGCAGTGCTTATGATTGGTGGAAGCTAGTGTTGAGGTGTCCAAGGCTTCCAGATCCCATATCACATGGGGAGTTTTTAGATCCCGAAGAGTTCGTTTAAATATGTCTACGTATGTACGGGGAGACGAAGTGAAAATTGTAACACCAAGGAAATATACCCTAATCATTTTCAGCATGTTTAAGGTATTTTGTAGGTATAATTTGAATTTTTCGTAATTTAAATGTGAAACATGGAAATTGAGAAACTCGAAATTTGTACAAGATACAAGGGTAAATTTGTAATTTGTCAAAATAGGATATAAAAGTCATAAGGTAAGAAGATTATGGGCTTAAGTGGAAATAGCATAACTTGTAGTACAAATAGAGGAGAGATAAGGACCTAAGTGCAAACAAAAGGAAAATTTAATATAAAAAGGGGATAAGACCAAAAATATCCCTTTTTTTTTTTTTTGTATCTATGAAGGGAGGCTCATACGGGTAGGAGAAGAAGAAGAGAAGAGAAGAAGAAGAGGAAGAAGAAGAAGAAGCTAAGAAAGGTATGGAACTTGTATGGAAACTATGGTTTTGTATGGAATCATTTGTATTTTGGATTTTGGTATGGATTGGTATGGATTTCTAGGGTTTTCTATGGATATTAGTTTTGGCCCATTTCTAAGGTTTAGTTAGGAATACATCATAACCCTAGATTTGTTGGAAGTTGGGTTGAAAAACCCTAGTTTGTATAAGATAAATATGGAGTCCTTCATATTCCTATGGTTTTGTAAAGATTTGTGAACTTTTGTATGGTCCTTGGATTCTTTGGCTAGGATTTGGTTTAAGAAATTCTAAACCACCATTATAAGTGTTTGTGGAGTTGTTTTGGAGAGGGATTCCGCTAATTGTTTGATGTAGGATGGAATTGAAGGTTTAAGGAAGAAAGTTGGTATCAAAATGGCGAAATCACCTTGACTACGGGCAGTACGCAGAAATTGGTATCGGTACGAGCGAGGGGTGGTACCGGTACCCATATGCAGAGGCAAAATAGTACCGGTACCAATCAAAAGTGGTACGGTGCCACTATGAGGAACAAAGGTTGGTACCGATCTTAGATCCAGGTGAATCACCAAGTGCCACTCACGAGAACAAGGTTGGTACAGTCTGGAATCGGTGAATGCTAGTACCCTTTGCTTCCTACAACCACGATTTTTGAGGTATTCTTGTTGTAGCTCAAATTCGCACCGGTATAGGGACCACAATAAGCGATTAACGGGGGTTGAATGGGAATGAAACTAAGTGAAACGTAGTACCTCGCGGATTCGAAGTTGGACATGTCCTTATAGCTGCTTGCCTTTAGAAGGATGTCATTTGGATTATGTAATGCTCCTGCCACCTTTCAAAGATGTATGATGTCTATATTTTCTAACTTTGTGGAAAAGGTTATGGAAATATTTATGGATGACTTCTCAGTATATGGATCTAGTTTTGAAGATTGTTTGAAAAACTTAAAAACAATACTTCAGAGGTGCCAAGACAAAAATCTAGCTTTAAATTGGGAAAAACTCCATTTCATGGTAATTGAAGGTATTGTCTTGGGGCACTGATTTCTGTTGATGGATTGGAAGTAGACCAAGCAAAGATTGCTATTATAAAAACTCTCATGTCACCTACAACGGTGAAGGGAATAAGAAGCTTCCTGGGACATGCTAGATTTTACAAAAGACTCATTAAGGATTTTTCAAAATCTCGGACCATTGTGTAAATTCTTTGGAAAAGATGCAAATTTTGATTTTGATGAATTATAAAACTTCATTTGAGAAATTAAATCAGTTAGTATCGGCTCCGTTATGTTGACTCCAGACTGGAACAAGGAGTTTGAAATTATGTGTGATGCCAGTGATTATGCAATGGGAGCTGTATTGGGATAGAGAACTAAAAAGATATTCAATGCCAGCAAAACATTCAATGAGGCACAAGAGAACTACTCCACCATAGAGAAGGAGATGCTAGCAATGGTATTTGCTT
Source organism: Tetrastigma voinierianum (assembly GCA_016808115.1). Taxonomy (NCBI): domain Eukaryota; kingdom Viridiplantae; phylum Streptophyta; class Magnoliopsida; order Vitales; family Vitaceae; genus Tetrastigma; species Tetrastigma voinierianum. The sequence continues at coordinate 52,317 of JAEQBH010007121.1, read as the reverse complement.
GTGAAAAAATCAGGCCTTATATATTGGGGGTCCCATGTTGTAATACACACTAATCATGCGTAATTAAGTATCTAATAGCAAGAAGGATGTCAAGCCAAGGCGATCGGATGGGTGCTCTTTGCAGGTTTGATCTTGAAATCAAGTATAAGAAAGGTAGTGACAATGTGATAGCAGATCACTTGTCTAGATTGGAGAGAATTGCTGGAACAGAAAAGGGGACAAAAATAGCATAATTTTTTCCTGATGAGCAACTATTGATGTTGTCAATACAAACACCCTGGTATGCTAATATTGTCAATTACTTAGCTTGTGGAGTTATGCCATTTGAATTATTCTGACATAGGAGAAATTGAGAAGCGGTGCAAATTATATTTTGGATTACCGCATCTGTATAGAAGAGGGAGGCTTGAACATGATCATAAGGAGATGTGTCAAAAATGACAGGGGGTGGTATTGTGGAGAAATGTCATGCATCACCATATAGAGACACTTTGCGGGAACAAGACGGCTAAAAAATTCTCAGTCGGGGATTTTATTGGCCTACTCTATTCAAAGACTGTTTTGAATGGGTAAAACATTGTGATGCTTGTCAGAGAATGGGCAATATAAGAAAAAGAAATGAAATGCCCCTACAAGGAGTTCTTGTGGTGCAAATTTTTTATGTATGGGGAATAGACTTTGTGGGACTTTTCCCATCATCGTTTAGCCCGATATATACATTCTCACAGGCTTTGTAGTTATGTATCCAAATGGGTGGAAGCAACAACTTGTCCCAGAAATGATGCCATCACAGTGGTTGGGTTTATACAAAGAAACATTTTGAGCAGATTTGGAGCACCCAGAACAATCATCAGTAATGAGGGAAGCCATTTTGCAAATAAAGTTTTTGCAAAACTCATGAGTAGATATGGAATCAAACATCTAATGGGATTGGATTATCACCCTCAATCAGATGGACAAGCTGAAATTTCTAATAGTGGATAAAGAAAATTCTGGAGAAAACAGTAAATGCAAGCAGAAAGGATTGGTCTATAAAACTGGATAATGCACTGTGGCCTTATAGAACTGCTCACAAAACTCTCATTGGAATGTCCCCATACAGATTTGTATATGGAAAACCTTGTCATCTCCCTATAGAATTGGAATACAAGGCTATGTGGGCCATCAAGACTGTGACTTTCAAGTTACCAAGGAAAAGACATACTCCAAATGGATGAACTTGAAGAATTAAGAAATGAAGCTTATGACAATGCCAAAATACATAAAGGAAAAGACGAGAGATGGCACGATCAAGAAATCTGAGAGGGACTTGAGGCGGGGAGGAACAAGTTCTCTTATATAACCGGACTCAAGCTATTTCAAGGAGGTGAAGTCAAGATGGAGTGGTTCATGCGCGGGTGGTAACAAGTACACCCTTTGGGCTTGATAACAGAGCTGGATGCGGAAGTGAATTCAAAGTAAGCGGTCGGAGATTAAGCATTATCTTGGAAGAATAAATGAGGTAAATCAGTTTTGAAAAGGGAAAGAAAATTCTTGAAATGAAGACCCCTTTCTATGGCCTGTGTCTAGCTAAGGACATTAAGCAGACGGCTGTGGGAGAGCAACCCAAGGCGATTTTTATTTTTGTTAACTTTAATTGATGTTGATTACTTTTATGATACTGAAGTTTTAATTTTGATTTTGTTAGAAGTTTTATTAGGAAGTTTGCTCATTTTCAAAAAAAAAAAAAAAAAATATTGGGACAGGAAGGATGAACTGGAATCAAATGTTATTATAAGCACATTGCCTCAAACTGAATCGTGCAGAAAATAGCTACAAAGGGGAGTATTTCTATTTCCCTAAATTTGTTTTAGATAGTAATGCATTGTTGAAGTTTGAGAAATTTGATGATTTTAGAGCCTAATTAATTAGACAACTTTCAGGTGCTAATTTCTTAAATGCTTTGTTGAGTATTTTGATCCTAATGAGATTGTTGTTCATAATTAAATTAATGATTTTATGTTGCTATATATGTTTTCACAAGCCTGAATTGCATAATTTGACTTAATTGTGGGTGATTAACTGAATTGGAAGGCAGTTTAAAGTTGCAAAAATTTGGGAAACAAATATTTGGTAGCGACAATAAAGTCTTTGTCGCGACATTGTTTTATAAGTAAGGGAAAAGGTGTGTCGCAATAAGGAATTGATTGGACAAGGCAACTTATAAGGAAATTAGGTCACTACATAAAGTTTATGCAGAGACTGACTATCGCGACACTAGAAGTTCGGTCGCGACATAACCTACTGTAAAATGATGGAAACTTGTCGTGACCCTATTTTTCATGTTGCAACATAATTTTTGAAATTAAAGTGAATGGCAATAGAAACAGTGTCGCGACCAGCTTCAAACATTGTCGCGACCTTCCTTTCAGTTCAAAGCCAAATTCTATGGTGACAATATTTTTCTTGTTGCGACAAGGTTGTAGCCTGTAAACATTTGAAACAGAAAGAAATCTGTTGGACACAATGACACGTGTCGCGACAGATCTCTATTGTCAAGACTTGCCTTTGTTGTGACAAACCTAAAGTGTGTCGCAGCATGAAAATTTTAATAATAAAGGCTGGATGCAATTTTGAATTTGAAGAGTCACAAAATAAATTCCACAGTTAAATTCAAAAGTTATTATTGTGACCTAATCATTAATCGTCACGACATACGAAGAGAAACATTCATTTATTGAGCCATTAACTGAAGAACGTTTCAAAAACTAAAAAGCCCACCTCCTTCCAATTGCCTCACATCATTCACACTCTCACCCAATTTCCACTTTCTTCTTTGCTCTTCGACATCTCAAAAACCCTAGACTTCAAGACCTAAGCCCCAAATCGGAGGCTCATCAATAGCGGGAACCTCAAAGCCCTAGTCCCGAATATCGGTGAGATTAGGAAGAAGAATATCTATTGGGTGAAGAAATTTGGTTCATACGGAACCTCGAGGCAGAGACGACCCCAATGGCAGAACCAGAAGGGCAGGAGAAGGAACAAAACCCAGCTCATAAAGGAAGAAAGCGGAAAAGAACTGAACAAAGTAGAGCTGAGCAAACTGAAGAATCAGAAGACGATAAAGCATTCATTTTAGATGAAGCCTACTCTTTCTGGGAGAAGAATCTAAGCGACAAAGGATTTATCGGAGAAAAGGGGTTCGGTACGTTCATCTCACCCTTTGCTAAGATAATAGAAAAAAAGGGCTAGAGCTTGTTCTGTAAACACAAACCACCTGGATTTGCAGTAGTAGTCAGGGAATTCTATGCCAACATGATAGAAACGAAAGAAGATTCAGGTATGCTTTAGAGGAATATGGGTTTCCATGGGCCATGAACGGATTAATGAAGTTCTCTAGATCAAGGATCCCAAGAATGGATCTCAGTACAAAAAACTGCTTAGAAAACCCAACCATGAGACATTGTAGATTTCCTAACGGCTAGAAGAGGGAAATGGAGTTCAACAAGGAAGAATCCCCATGAATCCATCAACAAAGGCTCAGTAACAAAAGAAGCTAAGGTGTGGTTTTATTTCATTGCTTTTATCATTATTCCCACAAAGCATCTGAACACCATAAGGGAGCAAGAAGCCATCATCTTGTATGCCTTACTAAAGGGATACAAGTTCAATGTGAGGAAGATAATTGAAACATCCATAAGGAGCTTCCACAAAAATATAAAAAGGGGACTAATCCCTCATTAAGCAACAATTACCGGGCTCTGCATTTTGGCTGGAGTTAGGGGAATATGGGCAGAGGAAGAAACATTTCTTAAGGTTTCTCCCTTAACATTAATAGAGGCAATAAAGGGCCCAAAGAACAGAAAGATGAAAGAAATGGAGATTATGGAAGTAGCAGAAGAGCCTGAGAGAGAAGAAAATGAACAAGTATGGATGGAACAAATCCTAAATGAGGGCCAACTGCCAGCTAAGGATGAGATGCAGAGCAAAAGAAGCCCATTAATTCATTCACCTTCTGATGTAAGGGAAAATTTTTCTGAACCAGCTGAGTGTTCTAAGAGCAATCAAGGAAATACAAAAATCATGGAGATGTTGGTGTCAATGAAAAAGGAAATGGAGGAGAGAGAAAAGAGATGGGAGCAGCAACAAAAGATCAGAGAGGAATTTCTGGAGGTTGACTTCAGAAGAAGAGAACAACGATGGGAGCAAATGCTCAAACAGAGGGAAGAGGAATGGAAAGAAGAAATGGGAAGGAGAGAAAGAGAACTAATGTAAAGGCTGGACACAAAAATAAAGACCTTCTACAATGAATAGCTAAAAAGAGATGAAGATGTGCTTACATTTTTAGAAAAGAGAGAGGAAAAGATGGAAGGCAGTATGTTGTAGAAGGCAGAGGGGTGAGGGGTTCAAATATCTCTATAAGGAACAATTCAAGGAATTTGGAAAGCTCATGGAGAGAAGAGACAAAGAGCTAGAGATGGATAATAATTACAGACATAAATTATGGAATGATAGTCTGGACCAAGTGAATTCAAATTTAATGAACATGCACAATATGCTCACTGAACTTGAAGGATCTATGAATACCCTGGGTATGAGGCAAGATCAATTGATCACCATGGTGGAATACACCAATGATTATTGCCTCTTCAGCAGGGAAGAACCACCAGAAAAAGAAAAGTCAGACATCTTAATTCCCAAGTTTTCTCCATCTTTAGCTAGCTTTAACCTTGAGCCTCCAAACCTAAAAACTTCCAAATCCTACAAAAGAAGAAGATGAACCCTTGTATTCTTTCTCTCCAAACAAAATTTGTAACCATTCCTTTTAATAAAAGCTCAAAACCAATTATTGAATGATTCAATGTGAAATTCTTTTAGTCTTGTGTTGAATGCTCTATAGATTATGTTTTTGTTTTAAATAAATGAAAGAGTATGATGTAAACAATGAGTTTGGCGGAAGCAGTGAATTGTTTGGATGCATCGAAGTGATTGAATCAAGTTGTTTATGTCATTCTTGGTGTGTTTGAAAATGATGAAATGATATGTTAAATTGGCATAACAATTACTAAAGAGCCCAACAATAAATTTACTTGAAATTGTGGTAGGCTTCACTGAATTGAAAAAGGAAGTTGCAAGTTTAGCTAGAATGAAGTTGAATGTTCAGATTTAGGAAGATGTATTTGATAGAAATAACAAATTAGGCTTTTGAGATTGTTTGTGTAAATAGTAAGGTCAGTAAAAATCCTGAAAAACAATGCACATGGTCAAAGTATTCCTTAACAAATTGTGAAGGATTAGGGACATCTTACGGGTTCGATCAGTCAAATAAGTTGTTGTCTAGAACTTGTTAGATTATTAGTCAAGGCGAAATCTAGGCAATATACGCGAGGTGATATAGGTCATGTAGGTTCTGAGCCTTCGAGCCTACCCTCATAATGTGCATATGCACACACTTTAGTTCCAAAATTGAGCCAAATAACCAAATTTCTTCATTAAAACAGCAATTAGAAGCCTCAAACCCTTCCTTTATTCTAAATCACTGATAAAAGGAAACCCTTTATACTTGAGTTTTCGGACAAGAACTTCCAAAATCTGAGAGAAATTACAAGATTAGGGGAATGTTATTTTGATTTGAAAGGACACAAGAATGAAGGATGGGTTCAAGAACAATTGAAGGAAAGGAAAGGAATGCAGAGAAGAAGTCAAAGGTTGAAAATTGTGAAATTGGAATAAGTTTTGTCTTGTGGCCTTCCTCTCTTGAACAATTAAGTTCATAGGGGTGTTTCAACACCTAGTACCCTAATGCCAACTGGTATGGGAGCTACTAACCCAAAGTTCTCTAAGAGTGGTAGAAAACCTAAAAAGACAAGACATTGCACTATTCCTAAAAATTTTTGACAAGTAAAAGAAAAGAAAAAAAGGGCTTCTATCTAAAGGAACTGAAGTGATAAGTATGACAGTGGTAAATAAAAATACCAAGATGAGAGTATGCAGTATGATATATGAAGATCAAGTTTGGGGGAATATTGTTTTATCTGACATCAGTAGGAAAGAAAAGGATGAAGGATAAAGGCAAAGATGCAAAATTGAAGATTGGAATCTGGGTAATTTTTAGCCTAAATTCTCCCGATTATCCGCCCGATTACAGTGAACTCTGAGCCTAAAAGAGACCTAAAATTGATCTTGAAGGTTGTACTTGCCTACATTAGTGGAGACTAATATGAAAAACAAGCATATGGGACTTTGAAGAAATAAAAAATTTTGTAACTGTGTAAAGCCCCAGAAGATTAGTTAATTCTACCAAGGAGGAAGGGAAAGAAGACCATCACACACTCACAGATCATGATTAATTGACTGAATTGTTTTCATTTCAGAAATCATTTATTTGTTTTGTGATAGTAATTGAGAAATTTTCCTAATTCTGAATTGAAAACTAAATTTGAAACCATCCTGCAACTAACTAGTTCCAATTCAAGTTGAGGATTCAAAAAGGATTGCTGTAGAAAACAAAAAAAAATGTCCTTAAAAATAAAGCTAAATTGTTTGAGGACAAACAAAATTTTATTTTATTTACTTGGAGACAAGCAAAACTTTAAGTTTGGGGAAATTTGATGAGTCTTGAACTCATCTATTTTTAATCCATTTTCCTGGCTTATTTTAGTATCTTCAGATATGTTTTAATGCCAAATTATGGAATATTTCCAACTTTGTGTTTTATGTTTTAATTCAAAAATGAGAAAATTCGACAAAGAAAGAAAGAAAAAACGAATTACCTTGATCTCTGCCATATGAGTTTTGTGTGTCGCAACAAACTTCCAAGAAAAGGGCAAAGGAACTCTGTCACGACAATATTTCCTTTGTCGCAACACAAAAGTCTAAATATTGACAAATGAACTTTGTTGCGACAAAAGACAGCGTGTCACGACAAAAAATGGGAAGAACATAATAAGTCAACTGAGACAAAGAAAGTTTATGTTGCAACATAATGAAGAAGAACATGAGCGGAATCTGCTCGGCGTTAGAATCCTCTTACGGCCGCGACACGATTGTACAACATGAAAAAGCTATTGAGGCAGTAAGGAGCTTCAAAGAAAGAGATCTCTGCATCGCGACAGATAATGTAATGTCGCGACTTTGAGAGCAAAGAGGTTTCTGTCACGACAAGGTGATGTCTGTCGCGACGCTGAAAGAAGAAGAAACTCTTATCGTGACAAATAAACAAAGTCGCGACATGTGATGCGTACAAAGTGAATTGACCTGGTTGCAACAAAAGAATCCAATGTTGCGACATACTTTAAGCTGAAAAATGTTTCTATGTCGCGACAAGAATCTTAAGGTCACGACAAAGAGATACGCTGAACACAGATCAACAAGGTCGCGGCAAACTTTTCTATGTCGCGACAAATATTCCAACACAAGGAAGATAAGTCTGGTCGCGACATATGGCTTGAGGTCGCGACAATGAGCATCGGCAAACACGAGAGGTCAAGTCGCAACATCAAAATGAAGCTGCAACAAGAAATCAGGTTAAGTAGCAACAAAACTCTGTCGTGACAGAATTTGCAGTGACGAAGTGCGACAATACAGAAACCTTTGTTGCAACAAGAACCAAAACAAAAATGTTGTCGCGACATAAAAACTAGGTCATGACACTAATTTAAAAAAGCTGCAGAAACTCTGGTGCGACAAAAATTGTCGATGTCGCGACATAACTATTTAAGGATCACACATGAGATTGTCGCAACATAGAATGGTTAGAACGACAGACTTTGCAAGACTAGATTGTTAAGGAGCCAAAGAAAGATCTGTCGCAACAGAAAAAACTGGGTCACGACATAATGAATATGCTGAAGAAAAGAATACTGTCGCAATCAAGGAAACTCTGTCGTGACGGAATCCAAGAAGGAGCACAGGGAACAGGTCACTATAGACGACTGCATGTTGCAACAGAGACCTGCGACAAAGAATGAAAACTCTGTTGCGACAAAACTTCCAGGTCGCGACAGAGAAGGCAATTTGGGCCATAATTTTAGGGATTCACAATGTAGCCTCGAATTTAGGGTCCAAACTTCTGGGGCTCTATAAATAGAAATGATTTGAGGAAAGAAAGGCAGTGAGTCAGACGGAAAAACCAAAGCATCTGGGGAGCTAAGGACTCTTTTGTATTATATTTTTTCTTCTTTTTTTTTTCTTTTCTTTTCTTCGTAGATTAGATTTAGCGTGGAATTTTAATTTGTTTACTAGACCTGAAATAGTGAATTGGTCGAAAGTTTAGAAGTTGAATTAAATTGTTGAAATTCATTTCCGATTACTATCTGAATCCAATGAACTCCAGACAAAAGCTGGAATTCATTTCTTTAATTGATTGTAGTTACAGTGGAATCTTCTTTATCAATATTTCAATGTTCACTGTAATCCAATTTTCGAGAAACACAACTTCCTCTAGGAAAGATCTGATGTTAGTTATGGTCTTTTCTGCACAATTAGGAGGAAATTTCATAAGTTGAGAATCTTGAAATTATTTGAATGTTGATGTTCATGAATTGAATTATTATTTCGATATTAGAAATAATAACATAAAGGACTAAGTGCAGTTAAAATTTCAAGAGAGGCCCTACGAGGTAACATAGAGATGGAGATTCACAGTATAGAGCAATTGCTTGAGGGTATGCTAAATAATATTGAAGAACTAATGAGCTGCGAAGATTACTTAGATAAATCCTTAATTTGTGGTTTGAGAATGAGTTGGTGATCTATCAATTTAATCAATTAGGGAAATCTCTCCTTAGATGCAAAGATAGTCTTGAAGTCTATCATTAGCCTAATTCTCAATCAAAGAGCTTCTTTAAGATATGGGGATGGACATAATTCATCTTGTGAAATACGGCAATTGCCACGTCTTGGGAAAGCGAAGAAATCTCTGATCATAAGAAATGGATAAGAAGTATTGGAAAAAATGCCGAGATCTTCGAGAAAGGGAGAGTGATTACAAGTAATTGATTAGGGAGGAGGAGGAGGAAGGAGGGAGGAGGACACTTATGGGCTTAAAAATGAACATGAATCTCTAATCAATGAAAAGTATGGTTAGAGGAGAAATCCAAACTATACTACTTTACCTCTTTGACAATTTCATATTCCATTTTATAATAGAATCGAATTAGATTATGATACAGGAATTGATAATTTCATAGCAGTGAAATGCCCTGTGTCCACTTCCAGCAATAATCTGGTTCAATCCAGTTTATGTTTAGGATTTTAAATTTTTCCTTTATTATAGATGTAGAAATTCAGCTAGTAAAATTATTAGTTAGGTTACTGAAATTTCTAGGAAATGGAAGTTCAAATAGTGTGGAACTTGAGTAGTTGGGGTAATTGAATTTTATTCTTTTCAATTTATGTGGGAACAATATCCGGACTTATAGGTCCACTTTTATTACTTGTACGACCTATGCACTTGCAGTATTAAGACCAAACTAAATCTTTAATGAATTCATTGACAAATCCATTTTTCTTACAAGCATACAAGTTATTTTTGGTCACAACATGTTTATGGTGCCTTTACTGGGGATTAGCATATAGTCCTGTGGTAATGGTGCCATAAATTTGTACATATATCCAACATTGGTCTTAACAAGTTTTTGGCGCCGTTGCCGAGGACTTTAGTTAGTCTTTGGTAGCCGCGTCGGAAAATTGGTTAACATTTATCTATTAAGATTTTACCAGGAACGGCTCCTACTTCTAGGGCACCACACAGAATGGCTCCAACTGGGTTAAAAAAGCTAAAGATTCAACTACAAGATCTTCTTAATAAAGGGTTTATCCAACTTGATGTTTCTCACTGGAATTACTTTGTTTTGTTAAATGAAAAGAAGACGGCACTCACGGATGTGCATTGATTATCGACCAAATCAATAAAATTGTGATGAAAAATAAATACCCATTGCCAAGAATTGAAGATCTCTTTGATCAGTTAAAAGGAGCAAGTGTCTTCTCAAAGATAGACCTGCAATCAAGGTACTATCAGCTAAGAGTCAAAGATGTCGATGTGCCGAAGATAGCATTCAAAACTCGATATGGTCATTGAGTTCTTAGTAATGCCATTAGGTTGACTAATGCACCGGCAACATTCATGGATTTGATGAATAAGGTGTTTTGACCCTATTTAGATCAGTTTGTCGTGATCTTTATTAATGATATATTGGTATATTCTAGAGATGAGCAGGAGCATGAGCAAAATTTGAAAATAGTTCTACAGACTTTGAGAGAGAAGAAGTTGTATGCTAAGCTTAGCAAATGTGATTTTTGGCTAAATGAAGTTTCATTCCTAGGCCATATTGTGTCTGCTGAGGGTATAAGATTTAACCCTGCTAAGATTGAAGATGTGGTGAATTGGAACCGCCCCAAAGTGTGACCGAAGCGAGAAGTTTCTTGGGCCTAGTAGGATATTATAGAAGATTTGTGAAGAGATGCTCTATCATATCTTCTCTACTCACTAAATTACTCAGGAAATGAGTAAAGTTTGAGTGGACAGATAAATGTCAAGATAGTTTTGAGCAATTGAAGGAAATGTTAGTTTGAAGAGCACGTTATTGACATAGTCTACCCAGTAAAGTATACTGCGTATAGTGATGCTTGAGGATAGATGCAGGATGTGTGCTAATGCAAGATGGTAAAGTTATGGCCTATGCATCTAGGCAGTTGAAGCCACATGAGCAGAATTATCCTACTCAGGACTTAGAGTTAGCTGCAGTAGTGTTTGCTTTGAAAATATGGCGACACTACTTATACAATGAAAAATGCAAAATTTATATAGATCATAAAAGTCTCAAATATTTGCTAACGCATAAGGAGCTTTATTTGAGACAATGGAAAATAGTTGAGTTGTTCAAAATTATATTTATAATAGACTACCACCTCGGAAAAGCTAACGTGGTAGCAAATGCCTTAAGCGAGAAAGGCAGTGTGACTTTGTCACTTCAACACGATGATTGGAGGAATGCGGTGATAGAGCTTTGTGGCTCGATTAAAGGCGTGCTTTGTTTAAAGCAAATGATTATAAGATGCTCGAGGAAAAATGATAAAGAGATGCAGAAAAAGGTACAATTGGTCAGAGATAGTGATAAGACTGATTTTTCAATAAAAGAATATGGAAGTTTGTATTTCCAGAATAGATTATGTGTGCCAGCTGATAAAGAGCTGAAGAAAAAGTTGTTATATGAAGCTCAAAATACGGTATTTGCTTTGCATCTTAGAGGTAACAAGATGTACCAGGATTTGAAACAGTATTATTGGTGGAGATGAATGAAAAGGGATGTGACAGAGTATGTGTCCAAATGTTTAACATGTCAGCAAGTAAAAGTTGAACACCAAGTACCATTCGGTCTATTAAATCCCATTCCAGTTCCATAGTGGAAGTGGGACAATCTTGCTATGGATTTTGTGTCTGGTCTTCCTCTTACACAAAGGAAGCGTGATTCTATATGGGTGATAGTTGATAGGCTCACAAAGTCGGCCTATTTTATACCAGTCAAGATTGACTATTCTTTGAATCGACTAGTTGAGCTATATGTGGATGAGATTGTGCGATTGAATGGTGTGTCGTTGTCTATTATGTCATATAGAGATCTGTGATTTACATGAGGTTTTGGAAAATTCTGATTAGCCTTGGGAACTTCAAACTAATTTCAATACAACATTCCACCGTAAACAGGATGGACGGAGTCTAAGAGGTTGATTAGTGCTCGAAGATATGCTTGAGGAATGTGTAATGGGAATTTCTTTGGAAGTTGGGATAGGTATATTCCATTGATGGAATTTACTATAATAACAGGTTATCAATCAAGCATTGGCATGGCACCTGAGGCTTTGTAATTCGGAGATGTAAAAATCCCGTGAGTTGGACAGAATTGAATGAGCATAAAGTGATTGGTCCAAACATAGTAAAAGATACAAAAGCGAAATTTCAGGTTATTCTGCAAAGGTTAAATGCTGCCCATGATCGACAAAAGTCATATGCCGATTTGAAGATGAAAGATATTGAATATGAGGTTGGAGACAAAGTATTCTTGAAAGTATCACCGTGGAGGAAGATACTCAGATTTTGTAAGAGAGGAAAGCTGAGTCTGAGATTCATAAGCCTATATGAGATTTTAGAAAGAATTGGACCAGTGGTCTATCGGTTGGCACTCCCTCCAGAGTTAGCCAAGTTGCATGATGTGTTCCATGTGTCTATGCTTTGGAAATACTGTTTAGATGAATCGCATATCCTGCCAGTACAAGAAGTGCAAGTGCAATAGGATTTCTCCTATGATGAAGAGCCAAAGGCTATTCTAGCTCGTGAAAGTGGAAGCGATTCTGCGGAATAAACAAGTTCCTGCAGTAAAGGTTCTTTAGCGGCACACGGGGGTATAGAAGAGTTACATGGGAACGAGGTGTGATGAGGCACAGTACCCTCGGCCTCTTTGGTTAAATTAATAATTTCGAGGACGGATTTCTTTTAAAGGGAGAAAAGTTGTAACACCCCAAATTATGTCCTAGTAGTTTTATAACTTGTTTAGGGTATAATAAAAGTAAATGTGTATTTTTTTTCCGGAATTTAAATGTTAAGTGAGAAAAATGATAAAACCCGGAATTAATTCAAGAGTTAAGGGTAAAATAGTAAAATGTCACATTAAGGACCCAAATGTCATAAATGAAAAAGAGTATATGTAATTTATAAATTGTAATAAGTTGTTGTGCAATTTAGGAATATGGAAGAGGAATTTAAAATGCAAAGAGGAAAGTTAAACAAAAAATGAGAAAAGCCAAACAAGGCCTTGTACATGAAAAAGGATAAGACCACATTTGGTCTCTTAAATGAAATATTTTCTCATTTTGGGTTTGGGGAAACTAGGTTTATGGGTTGAAGAGGAGATAATCATGGAGATTTTACTCCATTTTCTTGGTTATTTTACAGCAGAAGAGAGAGAAGGGGAAGAAAGTAGAAGAAATGAAGAAGGAAGAAGAAAGAAGAGAAAGAGAGAAGAGAGGAAGAGAAGCTTTCAAGAAAATTAAGGTTATGAAACTACCCTAATTTCTCCCTCTTTGTTTTGTTGGTTTTTTTTTGTTTTAAATTGGTTTTAAGTTGGTTTTTATTGTTATTTGGTTTGTGGTCCTCAGATGAGGAGATTATGTATAAAGAAAATGTTGGGGTTTTAAGGGAGATGTTGTCAAAATATTTCCAAAACCCATGTTTTTGTTTTGGCCATAACTTGGTCATTAGTCATCCAAATTGAGTTATTCTAGTTGGGAAAGAACCCTAAGAGGTAAACCTAAAAAAGTATAGAAGGTACCAAGAAGCAAACCTGACTCTAAAACCCTTGTTTTTTAGACTGAAGTGAAAATACGGGTAAGTTATCGGGTTATCCTTTGTTTTTGTACAGTTTTGGTGTTTAGGTCATAAGTTGAGTTTCACTCATCTAAATTGAGTTATTTCAATTTTTAGGTAAACAATACTTCTAGGAGAACAACTTCCACGAAGGAAGTATAGCCAAATTTAGTCCTCATTGTTACCAGAAATTCATCAAAGTAAGGAAATAATTCTATCCCTGAAACCTGTCTCAGAACAGTCCCCTAAACTGAAGTAATTCCAGTTGTTTAAATCATAACTTGAGATATACTGATCCAAATGAGGTGATTCAAATTTTTGTACAAACTAAACATCTAGGATAACAACTTTCATGAAGAAAGTATGGTCAAATTATGTTTCTATCGTTCCTAGAAAATTTTCAAATATAGGACACAATTCCATATTCTGTTCTTGGAAACTGTCTAGGAGCAGTTCGGAATGTTTAGACCATATATCCTAAATTAAAAGTCCAAATGACATGATTTTTGAACCATAAGAAACTTAAGACATAGGGGTATATTGAATTAGAGGATCACTTTCTCTAACAATCCCGTTTACAGGGTCAAAATTGTAGTTGAAAATAAACTTAGGAGTTACCCAGAACTGTTCAGGCAGAATTGGTTATGGAAACTAAAATTATATAAAGGCTATATAAATTTACTATTATATGAAATTGTGTACATTGATATGATTATGATAGTTTCTGATATGAAATCTTATCACATGAATAGAAATACAAACATGTTTGATAAATGAATCCTGAGAATTTGAGCATAAAGGAATAATGGTCTGTAAATATCCCATTTGAATACGTGTGATTGTAATTATCCATGTATATGAGATATAAATAGTCTGATATCTCTAACTCGGATAAAAACTTAATAAGCATGATTTCCTACTTATGTTATCGGGTAGATGGATAAGTAGGCATGCCTATTAAGGATATAGATGGTGCAGCATACAATTTACAAACAGAGTGGCCTCACACAAGATAAATATAACTCACTATCAGACAATGATAGTACCTTTGAGTATTATTACAGATCCTCCGCATGATCCACTTCTTGAATATGCATGATATAAATGAGATGAAATTTTTGGAATGTTTATAAAGGCGTGAAACATGAAAACGATATGAAATGCACATGTAATTTAATTATAATGATATGAGAAGTAACATGTATTATGGATAAAATGTTATGAAGTATTTGCGGACGATCGTTATAGTAGTCGTTCATATTTGTGAATTCCCACTAAGGTATAAAGCTTAGCACGGTGTTTATCCGTAGGTGTAATCAAGATGACGCCTGCGGATATTCCGCATACAAAGAAGGCCAATAACTATACATGTGAGTCCACCATGTAGGTTTGACTCGATTTTGTAAATGTAAATGTAAGATTTTGAGACAAAGTATAAATGTAAAAGTACAAGTAAATGACCGAATATACATGACACTATACTACTTAATTACTGGGTGGTGTATATGAAATTTTTTTGTAAGCTTATATTTTCAAGATAATTGTTTAGAATTATAAATTTCAATAAGTTTATAATTTAAGATTTGTGACACCCTTTCCGATTACAGTCGGTTGTGCCTACATATCTAGTCTCTTCCAATGATGGAAATATCGATTTCGACTTTAGATATATATGTATTCTTGATTTTACTGGATATACTTCCGAGATATCAAAAGATATTTTTACATATTGATTTATATACTTCTGAGCATTAAATAAAAATACTTTGAAATTCATGGAATACTTTCTAAAAGTGTAAAAATGACATTAATAATCAAATATATACATTGAAATTACATTACAATAAGCTTTTAAATCAAAATGAAGATCATGTAGCCCACAAACGGATAGGGATCCCATCTTAATAAAGACAATACTCATACCAAAACATAAAGTTGTTCGACACATTGATTATACTAATATGTCATGCATAAATGTCTAGACTTGTATCCACAACTTCTCGATTGATAGAAAATTCAGGGTTTATTAACATGTTCTTTTCAAATATTAACTACCATTTATTAATATATTATTAATGAAATGTTAATTTATTAATATATTATTACTAAATTAACTAGAATTTAAAATATGAAAGTATCATATAAACTATCACAAAGAAAAATTGGAGGAAATGAAGATTGGATATGGTGAGAGAATTTGTGATCAAATGGAAATCGATTTTAGAGGTATTTATAGATTTTTTTTTTGTCAAAATAGCCTTGGAGGTCAAAAATCTTGCAATTTAATTTTATAACTGCGGATTTTAATTTTTGTGCAAATATGACCATTAGATCTTCTTTAAACTTGTGACGCCCCAAAACCGGGGTGTCCGTTGACAACCCATCAATCTCATGAGCATCATGGATGCTCTGCAACCCGACACCACTCAGTTTTGTGCACCAGCAGAGTCTCCTTTCAAAATGAGGGAGCTCTACCCAAGGTACAAACCTATCCCAATAATCAACCTATGACCACATCGGGTTCATATACAATTAAAATGAGTAAAAATTGCAACTTGGGCCCCTGCATTAATATTCACAACAACATATCCCAACCAAAATATACTACATGGTTCAAGAGTTTTTACATTACTCTTAATTCAACATATATTAAAATCTACAATTCTAATATATGTTATACAAAATCAAAGCCACAAGTCTGGGCTTTCTTCTCAACGCGCCTAGTGAGCGCTCGTCCTCCCGCACACTCCTGCACTAAATAGTGATCCGACAAGGAGCAAAGCCCGCAGTGATAATTTCCATACGGGCTACCTCCCCACCTAAGTCACATACGCATCAAGAAATACCACATTCAATCAATTTCATGAACCTACTCGAATGTCTACATGACCAACCCATGTCTCGAGTCCTCATCGACTCCCTCACATATGCCTAAGTCGAATGCGAGTAAAATCACACTTTTCAAAACAAAATATATTTGTTCTCGAAAACACAATACCGAAGCTCTCAGAAAATATCGACAACCCCTCAGAGGCTAATCATGATAACCCTCCAAAATAACGCGGGCCCCTCCGACGTGAATTGTCGGACAATCTCCAACACGATCTCCTCCTAAAAATTGGCCGAAATTTCTTTCACAACATTTTCATTTTTGTTTCATTTCATGTCATGCACTCACACCCTAGAATATTCTAGTCGCCTCTAATGCATATGGAATGCATGATGCCAATTCCAATACATTCATGTTAATATATTCACATGCATATATATTAACATAATTAAATCACATAAAGCATGTTATGTAAATTCTCAATCAATTACACCAAAATTAGCTCACATGGGCTAATTAACAAACACAAACAATTCATTTTGAATAACTCAACACCATAAAATTCACACAAAAATATTCATGTTACTATTCACAGCGAATTGAAGGAAACCCTCCCAAGTGGCACCTGCTCACTCGCCACACAAATGTGACAATTTTTCTCTACTCCTGGCCAAAGCTTTGAGACCGAATTTACGACTAAAACAAGTTTCCATAACATTCCTAACTATTTACACTGGGCTTCTGTCAAGAATAACGCAAGAGAAAGATCCCTACCTCTTGGAGTTGTCACCCACCAACGCGGTCCACGCCGCAGCCCCGCCGCGTAGAACAAACCTTTTCGTCCGCCGAAACCGACTATCCGATCGACGTGGAAATCTGCATGTGCTCTCTCCTAAAAACTCAAATGTCCAGCCACCTAGAAACCAAGTCTAAGCCCACTGCCCATTTTCGTCTTTTAATTTGGAGAAGACAACATCATGCAATTTTGTCTTTCCTCATTAACAAATTCCAAAATCTCTGTATCCCTTCTCGATTCACACTTGGCACTAATTTCTACCGCTCACTTCCATCATCTCTACTCATGCAACATGTGTCACATGAGTACATGTGTGGTGAATTTTGTCACATCATGATGGCCACGTGACCTCGACACCCTGCCTCGAAAAACGTGCAAATCTGACTGTCTTGGAATTCGACAAAATTCGTCATGGTAGCTAGATTTCGCAAGACAATTCCAATGGTGAAATCCGTTTCATCATTCGAGATCTAGAAAAATTTCGGGTATTTACCGAAATGACCATTGTGCCATTTTTCCAGAAAATTGGAATTTTCTCGAGTCTTACAAAACTGTTGAGAACCATTGGATCAAGTCAGGATTTCAAATCGACCATTTGGATATATCTCCAATATATCCTTGAGAGAACGCCACGACATATCCTTGATATATCCGGCACATTCTTGAGTAAACCCTGATATATCCCAATATATCTCTGATATATCCCGACATTTTACCGAAAAATTAAACTAACGCGCACATGTGCCACATAATCATATTCTACGATATCATCGATATTATCGATTTGCCCATTTTTCCCTGCAAACGACGATCATTGTCAGAGAGAATGATCAACATTACCGATATGTCCCCATATATCAGAATGATGATGATTTAACCTTTGGCCCTTTCTAACTCCTATGAACACATGAAGCCTCATTGATATAGGAAAGATATGGTGATTTATTCAAAAGTCACATACCTGCACTAAGATGTTATGCTCAATAGTTGAAAATGCACTAGTAGCTAAGGAAGCGGAAAAGTTAACTTCAAAAAAGTAGTCTACTGGTGTGTGACAACTGGGCAATAACAGCAAGGTACAAAGTATGGACAGCCTCTAAGAATGGCTCACTCCCAAACTAACATAGTAGCGCTTGATGACAGACCTTAAGGAGGGAAATGTAATCTCGGTACACCACAGCTGGTGATATGTCGTTATTAGCGTCCAAATTTGCATATTGTGCAATCGGTTTCACAATTTAAAAAGGTGTGTGGGAAGATGCTGACACAAAAGAACTCCCGGGGAAAGCGCAGGCAGCTGCACCATAGTCAAGACGACTAAGATATGCCGACTTTAAGAAAGTCTTGGAACCAGTGGTTAAAGTGTTTTGTATACTCAAGTATGGGAGTATGGTTCTCGGTTTAGAGAATGTGGTAGTTATAAAACAAAATGTGAAATCCTTCTAAAGTTACAGAAGATTCCCACTTTCAGAAGAAAGTTAGAGTGCTGCAAAAATGTAACAAGATTGTTGGATGCCTTAATGAACAATGTGAGATTGGAAGAAAGATGAGTCCTGAGGCTCCACCTCGAAGGAATGTAGAAAAGATTGAAAGTCTAAAAGGCAAGGCCACTTTTCGATCAAGAAAATCCAGGCACCGCCTTCTTCCTCATGACACATGTCGCCACGCATGTTCGAAATGAGGGGCTCAACACTTGGCATTCCGGGCTTTAAATGTAGTTCCTTCTTCGCATGAAAGATTTGAGAATGCGAAAAAGGCAGAAGATCAGGAGAAAGAGAAAGGGTTCTTTCTAGGTTTAATATGGATTTATAGCGGTGCCGATCTGGATAGTGGTAAATGTTAGGCCATTTTTCGCTTACGCCTAAAAAGCTCGATATCAAAATCTAAATAAAAACAACTCTAAACCTACAAGTGCACAAGTCTCATACAAAAGTGGTTTTCTATTTATGAACCGATTATTCCCACAAGGACTATAGGTTTTATGGGATCGAGTACCTCGACTACTCACTTTAATTCACTATTCGAAATGAAATGAGTCATCGTAAAATACCAAAACTAATAAAAATAAAATTAATAAAAACAACTAGTGTCCTATGAGAATCTTGAATAGGTAACTAAGATACCGAAAAAGATCAGAGAGAACAGCTGATTTACTATCCGTGATGTTCGTGTCTCATTTTTTAAAGCCCTGACGTTGATCTATGACTCCGAATTGATCCTAGGAATTAGTACAAGGATCTCACTCTCGTGTTCCCCCATGTGTTTTCTCAAAGAGCTTCCTTATTCACAATTATGTCCTTCTACGATACTTTCAATCGCAGATTTTTCCATGCTCTATTGGTCATCACTTCCTCTTTACATTTTCGCAATATAGAACCCCATTTGGTTCTGGATCTGCCACCTCCACATTCTAACCTACTTATTGTACTAGCTGCTCCTCCCAGAAATCCACCACATTGACCTTCAATGTTTCAGCCTCCTTTAATTAAATATTATATTCCAAGATTTAAATCTCACCTTAATAGTAGTAGAATTTAAACTGCATTTAAGGGCTTAGTTCCTCATTATCAAGAATACCCTTGTAAAAGGATCAAATATCTAATTTTTATGTAAGGTTTAATCAATTAAACCATAATCATCCATAAATCTAACACTAAACAAACAAGATAATAACCAATTAATCAAAGATTGTGGATAAAACATTAACACCACATTTGATAATCACCCTATAGATGTTTAGCCTAACATTTCATTTATAAAGATCCAGCAAATTCATATCAACCAATATGAAGTTGCATAAATTAGAGGCAAAGCAGGAATAATAAATAAGGAAACAAAGTTTAGTGTTCTCAACGACTACACCTAACTCCAAGTTGAAATACTTGATCTACAAGGTTGTATTTCGCAGCGAACTCAATTACAAGCAAAAATTCTCACAAAACAAAACTAGATCTACTAAAAATTGGAAACTAAACCAAAAATGGAACAAAACTCTCAAAGAGAGAGGTAAGAACCCTAAAGGAGAGCCATGAATGTTCGAATCCTTGTAAACCCAAAGGAAAATGTCAAATATATATATCAAACCGGGCCAAATGTACCAAAAAATGGAAAAACAAAATTGGTTAGGTTGCACGGTCGCAACCGTAAGTGTATCTGTGGTCGCGACCATCGAAAATAAAGGTTCCATAGCCTTTAATGAGGCAAATTTCACAATTGCGACCTCACAAGGGTCGATTCAAAATGAGGCCATGGGCCACACCTTAATAAGAGCTTGCTCCGCACATGTGATCTTTTTTCAAGGTAAATGGCCGTGACTTTAGCTATTTGCGATCGCGACCTGATCACTTATGGTCTCGACCGTAGGTCTCTTTCTACTTATCTTTCTCATTTCCTTACGGATCACTTGCCGCCCCGCTGCTTTTCTTCATTTCTACAAAAATACACATATTTAGAGGGTTAGATATAAAAACAACTAATAGGAGTGCTTAGTTAGCATCAAAATCATGAATTATGCTATATTTTACACTAATAAACACAAACATAAGGCACACCTAACAAAAAACACTTGGTTATTTCGTGTTTGTATTTTCTCTCAGATTAACCTTCTCGTCAGGTGAGCGGAAAATCTATGTAATTATACAAACTTATTATATAGTGGATTTGTCTGCCGGGCTCGTGGGTTTTTCTTATATAAAGGAGTTTTCTATGTAAATTCTTGTGTCGTTTATTTCTCAGTTCTGTTGATATTTTTCCAAGATTGATCCCGAGGTTTCTGCAACTTACTAGTTAGTAAAAAATACAAAAAAAAATCATGTGGAATAAAAAAATAAAAATACAAGGCATAGATATGGGATTTGAACGTATAACAAAAATTATGAAATCAATACTTCTTATTGATTGAATCCTCTAAGATATGAGGATTAGCTGAACTACAAGATTTATTGAAATCTAAATCTTAATAGATAATTGGTCAACATCAATATCATACTTATTAATAATAATAATGTTTTTTTACAGCAATAATAATAATAATAATAATGTTAAAAATAAAATTAACCATTTTGAGATTTTGGGTTTATATATATGTTGAGCCAATCAATCTTACTAGTATGGATTAAACATTTACCTATTTTTAAACTTAAATGGATCCAACCATCTTAAATATAAAAAAGGCACCTGAAAAATATTTTCACACGATTACCTCCAAAATAAACTTATCTAATTATTATTTTCATTATATGAGTAATTTTAATTAAATGTCTATTAATTGTTACAAGTTTTACTGCAAAACTGGGTGACTACTCACACTCAACTCGTATAAATGACACTTCATATTACTAGTAAAAGTGCATAAAGTCTATTTAGATGGCCTTACTCATTTGGAATCTCATATGGAGTATTAAAGTTCCTAAAAGCAATTTTTTTTCTTTTGTGTGAGGGTCTACGATAGAGAATCTTGTATCAAAAGATTGATATTATGAATGTTTGCTTGTATGCAATGGTAGCGAAAATCTACTGCGGCCCATTTGTTGCTTGTATCGGAAAGAGCTGTTGCAACTCCCTCCATTCTCATGGCTATCGACCCCGCGCGTCAACTCGAGGGAATGACTCACCAAAGTTTTTAGTCTAAAGATGCTAGGTATAGAGCGAATTCCTAACGCCTATCATTATTTTGGAAAATTATGGAAAAATAAATGTTTGTTTTGAGATATGAGAGGTTTCACCTCACAACCTAATAAATGGGGCTAAAGATTATGTAAGGCACAAACATAAACCAAGGAACCACAATAATTAGCACTCGTAGTAACAACCGCAAATGACCTGTCGAACAAAGGCTGACTCAAAATGCAATAATAATGGGTAATAAATATTTAAATAATGTAAAAGGACGAAGATTTACTGCGTGATTAGAGATCATATCATGGTAACTCAAGTATGTGCCTTAATTAATATTAAAGACCACATCTCAGCTTGTGTTCATTTGGTGAAAGCTTTAGTCTAAGAGAAGCTTTTAAGTCGACTTAAGGACTTAAAATGCAAAATTAGTTTTAAGTGGATGCACTTTATAGTTCAAGCACCATCATCCTCAAGTTTTGATAATTATGTTTTTTGAACCTATGTAAGGTCTTCAGATTTTAAAGGCACAAACCTGTCACTTCTCATTTATAAGGCATAATACATTAAATCTTGAGGGCTTGGTTAATGCCCTTTTTTTTTTTATTATCATGTACAATCTTAATTAATGTACCTTCATGTTAGCCTAGAAAATATTAATTATCAAGATCACTAATACATTAGCCCCTAAGACTCGTTGGAAATCGGTGGAGTATGAGAAGGGGCTATAAGAAACCCCTTAATAACACACTATTACATGCAACCATTACTAGCATATTATCCACCAATATGTAATAAATTACATTTTACCCTTCATGGTGCCCTTATTTGTAATATCAAAATTTGTCTAGATTAATAAATATAAACTTAAAGAGTAATGATTCACTCGATAACTGAATAACATACATTACTTTGCTGAATAATTATTACGGTATTAATGATCAGAACACTATATATATGGGTTTCTAGAAGAATGAAAATACGCCATCTTAAATTATCTCTATTATTTCTTATTATCTCTTTTTTTTCTTTATCTTTCAACACGTTATCGATCCTAACAATCACAAAGTCGAAAGCTCAAATCCAAGGAACTCGTGACTGCACGATATTACAAAATCAATAAACAAGAAAGGGTACATTCCCCATAACTGGGGGCCTTTGAAATTTTTCGTGATTCTTTCAATCGCAGTTAAAAGCCCAAGCTCAACTCGCTGTAAAACCAACTGCTTCCACGCTTGAAATACACATTCAAGCCTAATGCTCAAGATGAAGAAGAATTATTTTTCTTTTTTAAATCATGCTGAAGCTCCTGTTGCCTGAATGTTCAAGCCTCTGGTTTCAAAAAGTAAAAAATTTAATTTTCTTTCAAACCGATTTGAACCCCCGATGCTCGATTTAATTTTACACCAATTACCAATTAAAACTCTCGAATATATTATTATTAAATATTAATTAATTATATATATATGATATATATATATATATATATATATATATATATATATATATATATATATATATATATATATATATATATATATATATATATATATATATATATATATTACTTACATAAGTAAGGGAATTTCTGCATGCAAATGTCCAATATCATCAAACTCGAATTTGCCGCCCTTGATAATTCGGGAAAGAATTATTTATCTTGGATTTTGGATGCTGAAATCCACTTGGATGCTATGAATCTTGGAAACACAATCAAATGAGGAAATATCACATCCCTGCAGGATCGCGCTAAGTGCTCCACATTCCTTCACATCATATCGATGAAGGTCGAAAAGCTTAATATCTTTAACTGGCCAACGATCCATCGATCCTCCTGACGTAGCTGTTAACGAGCATGAGATCATCAAAAGATCGTAATTCTTTCTGGCACCGCTATGATTGGCCTACTTACTAATTACAAGATTTAGCTAGTGATTACAACTCGGCCTCGCTTAAACTTAGTTCTCAACAAATTATGTGGAGAAAAGATTACGTATGAGGACATGTCGAAAACATACACCACTTTTCACGATGACGTGCTTCAGAAGAATATAGAGAGCGCTGCTTTACCAAATATTCTGAAGCACCAGATGTCTCCTCAAGCCAATGCTAATTCAAGCAATAGCGTATGGCATGAGACATGGATACGCGCGCCGTATCATGGTCGCTATAATTGAATCAGGTAATTATAATCACCTCAAAACAAGAACAATACCTTCAACAACCAGAAGTTGAATCACGAAAATATCCGAAAGGCAATAGGCCATAACAAAAGGTTTATGAGACTGAATGTTATAGATGTGGAATGAAAAGTCACTGGTCTCATACCTATCGTACGACCAAGCATTTGGTTGACCTTTATCAGGCCTTCATGAAAGGAAAAGACAAGCAAATTGAAACAAATTTTATTGACCGAAAAGACACTATGGATCTTAATGATTCTTTCTTTGATGATGATGGTGCAGTACCTTTAAAACATTTTGATGTTTCTGGTTTTTTTGAAGATCCAAGTGGAAAAATTGACCATTTGACTGGGGATGACAATGTGTGCTATGATCGAGACATAAGGATTATCCCGTTATTTTTTACGTTATTTTCCATAATCGTTTTGCATATACTGATCTGGCAATTTTAACTTCGATTTTCTATTTAAATTTCTTTTATTTTTATTTTGAAGATATATGGATCCTCCTCGTAATTGATCAATTTACATGCCATCTCGTCGGGTGATGCATGTCTTGTCGGACAGAGCCTACAACCCGCCAGGATCTTGCGATAAGAAATATTTTTCAAACTTCACATTATCTCAATCTAATGTTCATACTATCTCAAGTCCCGTTAACCTCGAGCTAAAGGCTCTGAAAGCCACCATTATTCACCAAAGGCACTAAATTACAATGATGCCCTTTATTCTAATAAATCTAGTAGAAATTTACTTAGTTTTAAAGATATTCACCGAAATTACATCAGTATTGAAACTATGAATCATGAGATGCAACAGATATTTACCATTACTTCTATTATTTAGTAAGCAAAATGTCTTGAACAATTGTCTTCTTTTATCTTCATGTGGCTATATCAGATAACTATTATCTATCAATCTATATTACATGAACTAGAAGTTCAATGACTCTATTGCAGTTTTCCTTTGGCATGAACGACTTGGGCATCCCTAATTTCATGATGCGTCAGATAGTTCAAAATTTAATGAGTATCCATTAACAAGCAGACAAATTTCAGTAACCGATGGTTATACTGTGGCCGTTTGTTCCAAAGGCAAATTAATTAATAGACCATCTTTTACTAATGTTACATTTGAATCCCCCGCTTTTCTAGAACGTATTCAAGGGGATATTTATGGGCCTATTCACCTACCTAGTGGACCTTTTCGTTATTTTATGGTTTAAATTGATGCGTCCACTCAATGGTCTCATGTATGCCTTCTTTCTAGTAGAAATGTTGTCTTTGCTAGATTATTGACTCAAATAATTCAACTTGGAGCATAATTCCCTAATCATCCTATCAAGACCGTGACATCTCTAAAACCGGTACGTCTTTCGCCGACAACCCGTCAACTCATGCATTACTGCATACCTGCAACCCGACACCACTCATGAAAATTGGGTAGAGTCTCCTTTGTACGAGAAACTCTACCCAAGGTACAAAACCTGTCCTAACAATTAACAATGACCATACAGGGTCCACATGCGAGTAAAATAATGGCCACTTGGGCCCCTGCATCAATACTCACAAAATACATCAACTATATACAATAGTTCAAGAGTTAATAAATTACTCCTTATGCAAATATATATTAAAATGTACAATTTCTAATACATGTTATACAAAAAAGTCTCTACTCAAAGCCACAACCCGACTTTCTTCTAAACGTGGCTCTAGTGAGCGCCGGTCCTTCGTACACTTCGCATTCAAATAATGATCCTCGATTGTGGTGAGCAACGCCCGCAAAGGGAAAATTTCCTACATGGGTTACTCCCCACCTAAGTGCACATGTCATGGAAAAACAAACACACTCAAGCAAATACATGATCTTACTTGAATGTCTACATGCCCAATCCCATGTCTCGAGTCCTCACCGACTCCCTCACACATGCCTAAGCCAAATGCGAGTAAAATCACAGTTTTCAAAACAAAAGCTTTTATTCTCGAAACTTACTACCGAAATCTCAGAAACATATCGACTACCGGCGCTTAACTGGCTGATAACCTTCCTAAACACCATGGGCCTCCTCCGAATGGAATTGTTGGACAATCTCCCAACACACTCCTCCGTAAAGATTCCACAAATTCCTCTTTACAAACATTTTTCTTTATTTTCTTCTCTTCATGTCATGCACTTACTCCTAATATCAAACGCCTAGCCAAGATAAGTAATGCATTATGCCAATCCTAATAACTCATGCTAATATATAAATATGTGTATATATTAACATAATTAATTCACACAATTATGTTATTAAATTCACATTAATAACATCAAAATTAGCTCACATGAGCTAATTAGCAAATACAAGCAATTCATTTTGAATCACTCAACAACACAAAATCACACCAAAAATCACGTGAACAGTGAAACCCTCGAGTTGGCACTGTTCACGACCACACAATTTAGAGATTTTCTCCACTCGATTCAAATGTTTTGAAATCAACATGCTAAGCAACTGTACATCAATATCTTAACCATTCACATGGCTCTTAGCCAACAATAACACAAGTAGGAGAAAACTCCCTACCTCTGAGTCACTAATTCCACTAAATCTGTCCACGCCAGAGCTCCTCGCCGCGTAGAACACTTTATTTCGGGCTTGCCGAACCGAAGGTCCGAACGGCTAAAATCTGTAGATACAGACTCTTTCTCTCTGTAATCCCAAAACAAGCCTTCATCGCGATTTTCTCCACAAGAAAACTATTGCTATTTTGTCTTTATTCATTTAATATTTCCAAAATTCCCTTACTTCATGTCCTCAAGTGTCGGATTTTGACACTCTGGCTTCAATCTAAGTCATTCATCCTATCCTATCACTAATCATGAAACATGTGTCACATGGGTACATGGTAAGGACTTTGTCACATCGTGACGCCTCTCACAAGCCGCTTTATACACCCGACACCTAAGTACTCGAAAAACGTGAAATTTCGACATTGTCTCACCACGAAATTCGACGGTAGCTATATTTTGCGACGATTCCAATCTGAAGTCCGCTTTGGCCATCCTAGGGAGATCTAGAAAAATTTCAGATTTTTACCAAAATTACGATTTTACCATTTTTTTTAGAAAATTAGAATTTTCTCAGGTTTTACAAAGCCAATTCGTCTTGATAATGCTGGTGAATTCTCATCTCAAACATTCTTTGATTATTGTATGTCTATTGGTATAGACAGTTCAACATCCCGTTGCTCATGTTCATTCTCGTGAATGGGTCAGTCAATCTTTTATCAAACGCCTCAGAATTGATTGCTGCATTCATTACTTTCAAAACCAAATTCTTTATCGCTTTACAAGTATTATGAGCCGCAAATTTACCTCTCCTTCGCCCTACAAACTAATCACGATTTATCACCATTACACTTTGGCTAAAGGTTATTAACCCAATATTTCAGATTTGCGAAGGCTCGTCATACTGCTTATGTTCCAATCATTTCACATATCGACCTAAGTTAGGTCCTCTCAACGCCGCCTTGCATTTATATCGCTTTCAATCAGATCTATTATAAATTATATCGAGCCTCTTACGGGGAAGTTTATCGCTTCGACGGTGTGATTGTCACTTTGATGAAAATCTTTCCCGCCATTAGGGAGATAAGCCAATTCCGTAAGAATGGCGAGAAATTACATGGAATTTGTTTCACATCTTTATCTCACTCGATCCCCAGATAGCTAATCCGAACTAGAAGTTCAAAATAATTCATTTACAAGGTCTTGCAAATCAATTGTCTGATGCTTTTATTGATTCAACAAAAGTTACAAAATCACATATCATGGCTGCAAATATCCCAACGAGGATTGAAATCCTAATAGGAAAATTACAAAGCAGCATGACAAATGAACCTAAGCCACGATTAAAACCTGGAAGACCTATTGGCTCCAAAGACACAATTCCTGGGTGCCGAAAAGCCATATATTTACGACTTTAAAAGCATATAACTGTTAAGCCCCAAGTCGATGAACAAGTAACCCCCGCAGGCAATCTACCAAAGAGTTATCTCTTAATGATGTACCTGGGTGACATAACAATGAAAAAGATCTCTATCAATTATATACATGAGGGAAGAATATGGGATCGAAATATCACCCATATAAATAGCCGCTTTTCTTTCCAAGTGGCTATGAATATCATAAGAAGACTAAGATCAAGAGCCGCAAAATGTGAAATGAATGTCGAAGCATCGAAACGATTGGTTAAAATGGAAAGAAGCAATCAAAACAGAATTAAGATCACTGGCTAAACGAGAGGTATTTGGACTAGTAGTTCAAACACCTACAAATATACAACCTGTTGGATATCGATGGGTCTTTGTTCGCAAGGAAAATGAGAATAACGAAATAATGTGATATAAAGCACGCCAGGCCCAAAGGTTTCAAGCAAAGACTCCGAAATCGACTATATGAGGAGACATATTCTCCGTAATGGATACAATCACATTCCTGATATTTGATAAGTTTAGCTCTTTAAGGACCTGATATGCGTCTCATGGATGTAGTCACAACATATTTATATGATCTCTAGATGCTAATGTATATATGAGAACTCTGAAGGATTCACATTACTCGCTAAATAATTCAAAACCATTTGAGACGATTCAACTGTTGCAAAGATCTTTATATTGATTAAAATAGCCTAGTCGAATGTGCAGATAATCTGCTAAGCCAAGATATACTCAAAAAAGATATGTGAATAATTCAATTTGTCCATGTGTTTCATCAAGAAAAACAAAAATGGATCGGGCAATAATAGCAAGATATGTAGATGATTTAAATTTGATCGAATTTCAAGAGCTCATCAAAACAACCAACTATTTAAAGAAGGAATTTGAGATGAAAGATCTGAAAACAAGATATTGTCTCACTTTGTAGATCGAGTATATCGTTTGAATGGTATTGATTCATCAATCATCATATACTTAAAAAAGTCTCAAGCGCTTTTATATGGATAAATCACACCCCCTAGTTCCCCCATATTGTTAGTCACTAAGAATCCAAAGATCACCCTAAGGGGAAGAAATGGAAGAGTTACTGGGTCCTAAGTGCCCATATCTTAGTGCAATTGGTACAATGTATCTTGCAAATTATACTCGACTGTACACGCTTCTCGCTTAATTTATTAGCAAGATACAGCTTAACTCCAACTAAAAGACACTGGAATGGAATCAAACATATATAGATATCTCCGTGATCTGCGACATGAGATTATTTTATTCCAAAGTACTAAACGCACAATTACTTGGCCGTAGATGTATGATATCTTTCGTGACCCTCACAGTTCGAATACTAAACAAGATATATATTACTTATGGAAATACCGCAATATCCCGAGATAAGTTAAACAAACGATGCTACCACCTCCTAATCATTCGTAAATACTGGGCGATGCATGAAGCTCAGGTAATGTGTGTTTGGGTTGAGATCAATGATACAACACACTGAGAATCATGTGGATTATCTTCTATTAATAATCCAACAAAGATTATACGAAGACAATCGCCGCATGTATTGCGCAAATCAAATGAGTGATATATTAGCGTGATCGAATCCAAGACATTTCACGCTAAAGCCTTCACACTACGAACTTAAAAGATGGTGAAATTGATATGCAACAAATACAGGCCCAACGATAATCTAAGAGACGATTTAC
This sequence comes from Tetrastigma voinierianum, assembly GCA_016808115.1. Lineage (NCBI taxonomy): Eukaryota > Viridiplantae > Streptophyta > Magnoliopsida > Vitales > Vitaceae > Tetrastigma > Tetrastigma voinierianum. The sequence goes on along the minus strand of JAEQBH010007121.1, from coordinate 22,858 downwards.
CAAAGCCCCTGATCAACATTCAAAAATCAAATAAGTCGATACTTTTCGCCAACTTAAAGATCTTCAAATTGAAAAGTCAAGACACAGAACAAGTGTCACTACCAGGGAGTACGAACAAAGATGTTAGACATCAGATTCTTTTCCCTTCTTCCATGTTTTGTTCCACAGCTTTATCTGTAGTTTTAATGACAGTAAAGATAGACTTGAATAATCTAATGATTGGCCATTCAGCTGAAGTTATAAATGATTCACCTGATAACTGGAATGACTACACATTTACTCACACAATAATATTACTAGATAACGATCAGAACACTATATATATATAAAGCACAAGAATTAAAATACAGCTTTCTTCTTAAATTATCTTGCCTATCTCTTTTATCGGCCTCTTATCTTTCAACAAGTCTTAATATTTTAGAATATAAACAATTTGATAAATTAAAAATGTGATATTCAAATTTGTTATTAGATATAATCCTTTAACAAATATTACTACTTATTTTAATAAATATTATTGGATTTAATAATTATTTATTATTAATATTATTGAAAAAGAAAGGGAAACAAGAAAAAAGAAAAGAAAAATACACAAAAAGGTGGGTGGTATGCAGGTAGTGAACTGCCTAGTTTAAAGACCTACCACTAGTGGAAGCGGAGAGAGTGAGAGCAATCCATAGCGAAAGCGAACTTCTGTTGCGCCGTTCACCTCTTCCGTCTTCTTCTTCTTCTTCTTCGGACGTAAAAGCATCCATTGCTATTCTCTCTCAATAGCCAGGTTTTTTTCGCTATCCTTATTTTGATCTCTCTTGAATCGAAGCCCTGATTTGGTCTTCTCTGAATTTTTTTTTTTGTTTGCTTAACCTGGGGTTTTGATTTTGTTTTTGGGGTTTTATGTTGTTTATTTTTCTTTTTGGGGTTTTGGATTTTGTTTTGCAGTCTCTGAAAGTATATTGAGGTGAGATGGCAACCCTAAGATCGAGCTACCGTCGCGACTGCGGAAACTGTTGTCGGGCGAGGCCACCATGGGTCCGGTTTCCTGTGACTCGCCACTCTGAGCCGGTGAGTGTTTCTTTTCTATTAGTTTCATCATTCAATGAAAATGGTTGATGTGTAGACTTCTTTTTAGTTTTTTTTTTATCTTTGTGGTTATGGTTTCGGTACTCAGATTTGATTACGGCTGAAATGATTGTTGACTGCTGGATTACTCTTCTTTGCTTCCTGCTTAAACCCCTTTTTCTCTGAGAGTTTATTTGGGGTTTTGCTAAATTTTGCTTTCGTGCCTCCATCCGGGTGGTTTGTGCCCCAGTGAAATAATTTCTACTAACGCTACTTCCTCGTTTTCTTCATCCTAGCACATGAATGGAAAACATGTTATAAAGAGACTCAGTCTAGCTGGTAATGGATCTTTGTTTCGATTTGTGTTCCACGGCGAACAAATTTATTTTCTCAAGTGTATTTTTGATCAAATTATAGGATGTCCATTTTTCACACGGATTGAAGATAGAAGGGAAACTTGGAAACAAGAGCATGACTGATGTATCTCATCAAGTGTGAGGGTTAAACCAAACCACAAATGGGAAAAACAAGAAGAAAACAAGGATAGAAACAACCAAACCACTCCATCTTGTTTCTTTGTGCAACCTGGTCTATCGTAAAAACCAGGTAAGTTCAAACAGAGAGCTCGGAGCAGTGTTTCAAGCTCTTTCTCTGATTTTTAAAATTTATTTTATGGGCATGCAAAACTATATCATGGACTGCTCATATAAGGGCAGCACACAAAGGTGCACAAAAGCTATGCTGTAAAATTAGAAATTGGAAGATCTCATTTAAATTCTAATGGTAGAAATTCTCGTGAAAGGTAACTATAGGTATCATCTTATCAATGTTTGAAGCAATTATCAAAGAAGAATAGGTAAAAAATTTGATGCATGCTTAGGAAATAAACTTTGATAAAAGAGAAAAAGAAAGGTCTCATTAGGATTCTGGAAGCTAAGCTCTTCTTAGAATTTCTAATCGCGAAAAATCCTTTTCTTGTTGCTGCAGAGGTTTTTTTTTTTTGATAACTGTGTTTTCGGGCTGGCTTGTCTAAATCCTCAACTAATCCATCATGTCCCAGTTAATGATACAATCCTCCAGTGGCATGAAGGGGTTAAATGCTCTAGTGGCCCTAAGGGGTTTGAATTCGGTGACCATTGTCACAAACCCAAGCAATGGTCACAAACCTAAGCCTGCATAAACTGGCTGTACCCCCTTTAGGGTTGTTGCAGATGATATCTGAGTTTATTTGTGCCTACCTAATGTACATTTTCATTTTTTTCATTGTTTTGAAGAATAGTCAAGGCTTCTCTCCAAATACCCAACACACCCCGCCCCTTTTTTTTGTGATGGCTGAATATTTTATTTTTAGATTGACTATAGTTTGTGTGTATAACATTCATGTGAAGTGTTTCAATTTGGATGGCAAAATCTATTTTTGACGTACAAAGGGATGATCCTTAGAACCACATGTCTTTACAATTTTATTTTAATTGAACATATGGCATAAGCCACTGAATTACTAGAAGAATGTCCCCTTCCTTTATTTGCTTATTCATTTATTTATTGGTTTATTAATGAAGTTGACTCAAGACCATGATCTGTAAATCTTTGAAACAGTGCATGATTATTTGTTTGCAACGCTTTTTTAGATGCACTAATCCTTGATCGACAATGTCTGTATGGATCGAGAATACATCCATCATTTTTTTATTTTTTTGTGGTTCTTTACGTGATCTATTTGTTAGTCATCGCCTATTTGTATATGAATTTTTCTATACAAAAAGTAAATTGTTTATGCAATTTTGAGGAAGTTTTTTTATTCATTTTAGAGGTTCATATTCCTATGAACTGAGAGCATAATGTAACATCGCATATAGTCACTAGTAAAGTAAAATATTAATAATCTACTTTGCACCCAAAAAGAAGGTTAATAGAAAAGTACCATAGGTAGAAAAATAAATCAATAAATGGTCAATTTTTTTGGGAATCTCTCTTTCTGTATATATGTACATACATACATACATATATATATATATATATATATATATATATATATATATATATATATATATAGAGTCTGGCAAGAAGGAAGAAAAACTACGCTCTAACGTCTATTGTGAAAAGGAAGGAGCAAGAAGCTTCCCCATCGAGTCAAAGTTGTTCGTAGTGGACCTCGAGCGTCACAAAGGGACGATGCGAGGGGTAATCGAGGAAAAAAGAAGAAAATTTTCTTCTTGGGTGTGGATGGATTCCTTCGCTTGTGGTTCTTCTCAAGTGGGATAGAGAAGCCTAGGGACACGTATGAGAACAATGGGTATGGAGTTGGGGCCGAGGAGGGCAGTGAGATATCAAACATTCAAAGACGGAATTACGCCCTTTTGTTAGTTTGAAAGTCACCAAATGCAGTGCCTAAAACTTCCATCTTTTGTGCCGAAGGAGGAGAAATGGTGAGGTCATGGAATGGCAACCACAAGGTGAGTCGGGAGTTCCAAACACGCCGGAGATGCAGCAGAAGAGACACGTAGATGGAGGAAAAGAAGAGAGCCAGCGCATGCCTCACCAGCGAAAGTCCTGACCTATTAATGTAGATCCTTCTTCTGGCAGAGATTCTTCAAAGAATTTCCTACCCTAGAAGACGAGGCGTAGGGGTGGATTTTAAGGAAAGGACCAAGCAAAACCCTTGATTAGATGGACTGCTTGGTGACATCTCCTAAATCGAGAAAGCAGGGAAGAGAGCGAAACAAGTTTGAGACTGAAGGCAAATATGGGCTCATAATTGGGAGAGAAGAACTTCTTCGAGTTTGATTTAGCCGGGAAGCCGGCTGAGGGTCTTCAGAAAGGTGAAAGAAAATTTCTCTCTTCAGATAAATCTTAGTCGTATGAAGCTCAACCAGGTTGCTCTTCAAATTCCAAAACCCAAAAAGAAGACAGAGATTTATTTGGCCTCCTATTTCTATGGAGGAAAAGAATCAAAGGCTGAGACGTCACGGGGGTTTCATTGTTGCCAACAAATGTACTAGGACTTTTTCAAAGCTTCAATGGGCCCACCTATGGATGTTGAGTAATATTCACATGTAAGGTCATCAAGAATGAGGGATGAATTGGAAGATCCAACTTCGTGGGAATTTCCACTGCTACTTCACCGTCCCGCAGCGAGGGATCCGGCGATTTTCAAATTGTGGATTTCGGCAAAGGAGTGAAGATGAAGCGGACCACACGAGCTACAAGCACGTGGCTGAGGGGTTGGTGAGTCAACAATCGAAAGCAACCGACACGAGTACAGAATGGGCTCAGAATAAGATCCGACGCCAACTCGTGGTTTTCGAATTTCAGTCCTACATCTCCCGGCGCGGGCCGGGCTCAATTCTGCGTGGGTTTGGAACTCGGGGGCCTGACCTCTGATCCACAATGCAAAGAGGATTTTTTGAGGAGCCCAAAACCTCAAGTGTCGGGATCTACCCGGCCTGGGAGGAGTTCTCCGCCCTGGGGCCGGGCCTTCCATCGCCTACCGGATACGGACCCATGTTTCGGGAGAACCTCATCCACGCCTATGAGCCCATCTCCGGGCCCTCGCTGATATGGAAATGACAAAAAGAGAAATCTCCTCTGCTTTTGGCTAGACTCCTTATTGGAGGAGTTTGTCGGCTGGGGCCCGGCTTGTTCTGGAACTCGTAGAGTTCCCAGCCAGTTACTATCTTGCCAATGAATCTGACTTCCTCGAAGCAGATTTTAAAGGATTCTAAGACTAGGGTTCTCAAGTGAGGACTTAGCGATCAAGGTGTTTGACAACTCCAAGAAGCCCCCACCCCCAAAGTGAGGAGGCACCAAGAGAGCAGACAGTCGGGCGCCACTCCTGTGGATGTGGGGCAACTCCTGATTGAATCGCAAATTTGAGACTTTCAAAGAATTCTGGGGCTTTTTCACCATTAGGATGGAGAAGGAGATCTCAAATTTTCAGAAACACGCTCCTAAAAAGGGAGAAGATTCTACCAAAGAATGGGGATGGAGAACTAAGTTTGAAAGAGAGCTAAAAAGGCTTGATTTTAAAATAACTACGCAGTGGAAGTAGTTCGTGGGAAAATCAAATTCCGCAAAGGGGGAAAATTGTTTATCAAGAACTTAAAGATTTTGGCACAAATATCGGGACGTGGTGATGGCCTTAAGAGGAAGTTGGTCAAGGTGCTCGAGGTCTTAAAATTTAATCTTTGGCTCTAGGAGACTAAGATGCGCCAAGGTCTGACTGCATTGTGAGGAGTCTTGGCACATGCAAATTCCTTGGTTGGGAGGCTCTGGATGCCATGGGGTCTGCGAGAGGAGTGTTAGTGGTTTGGGATAAAAGAAGTTTGGAGTTGCTTGATAAGGAGGTGGACTCTTTCTCAGTCTCTTGTAGATTCAAAAACGTTGATAACGGTTTTGTTTGGGCTTTTTCTGGTGTCTATGGTCCTCTCTCTAGGGATGGCGGATCCCTTCTCTAGGAAGAACTGAGTACCATAAGAGGGCTGGGCGGGATGAGGTATTAAGGACTTCCAATGTTATTCGCTTCTGAGTGAAAACAAATTAAGGAAGACAACCACTCAATGAGGCAATTCTCAGAGTTTATTGATGAATTGGAACTAATTGATCTCCTCCAGGTGATCAGACGTGGAGCTGGTGGCTCTAAACCAAAACCCGCTCGGCCCGGATAGGTTTTTGGTTTCAAAGACTAGATGACAATCATGGTAATGTGGTCCTATCAGTTTCCTGTGCCTACATTGATCACATGTTCCCCTTCTTCCGATTCCCGTGAATGAGATCATACCGACACCTTTCCGCTTCGAAAATATGTGGTTAAAAGTGGAGGGATTCTAGGACATGATGGAAGGTTGGTGGCAAGGGATGTCTTTTCGGGGATCAGCTAGTTACATTCTCTCCAGAAAACTTAAAAGAGGTCAAATTCAAGCCAAGACATGGAATAGAGATTGCTCGCAGGTTAGATCTTAATAAAAAGTCGTCTCTCTAAAGCGAAGGGATCGGGATCGGTGGGAGGAGGTCGGGGTAGAGCCGACCGTGGAGGCCGAGGCCAAGAAAGAGGCAAAAAAGACTCTTTCTGGGGAAGGGCTACCTTGGTGAAATCCACCGGAGGCAAAAATCAGAGAACTCGTTGGAAGGCGCGATAGAAACATTGGTTTTTTCATCGTACGGCCAACTCCCATTTCAGAGCACCATAGCTCACTTCAAAATCAATGGTGATTGATTGGCGAGCCTGAAAGCTTAGAAAGGGGATCTCCGATGCCTTTTAGGCTTGGCTCTCTGATGATATGGCTTGGAGAGCAGAGATAGACGGGTTGCCTTTTTCCACTATGAGCCCTAAAGAGACCGTAGGCCCTCGAGTTGCCTTTAGGAGGAGGAGTGTTTTCACATTTAAAATGAAATGGATGGGACAAAGCCGCCCCGATGGCTTCTCCACGCTTTCTCGGTAGGTACTTGCATTTTGTCAAAGGTGAAATCATGTAGATGCGTAGGGATTTATAATGAAACTTTATTAAAAGTTTGAATGCTACATCTTTGTTTTATCCTTGTGAAGGAGATGCCGAGGGTTTAGCGGATTTCAGCCCATGCTTTTAGTGAGTTTTTATAAAATCTCGCAAAGGTGTCAAGTAACCGTCCAAAAGGTGGTGGGGAAAGTTGTCTCTGAGGCCAAAAATGCTTTTGTGGAAGGGCGACAAATCACAAATTCTTCTCTTATTGCAAATGAGCTCATTGATCACTGGCAAAAGCAAAAGGAGAAGGTTGTGATATGCAAACTTGACATAGAAAAAGCTTTTGACGATATAAATTGGTAGTTTCTTATAAAGATCATGCGTTGCATGGGTTTTGGCCCCAAATGGACAAGATGGATCTACCAGTGTATCTCCACAGCTAGATTTTCTGCTCGTCAATGGGTTCCGATGTGTTTCTTTCCTAGTCTGCTGGGTCTAAGGCAAGGAGACCTGCTCTCCCTTACCTTTCATTCGGGATGAGGTCAAGGTTCTCCTTAGAAGAGCCTAAGTGACCTAAGGGCTTCCATTTCGTCATCAAAGGAAGGGAGGTGGGGTTGTTTTTAGCATTTTCATCTCCTTTATGATGATATGATCATTTTCTATGAAGCGAAAGCAACACCAACTTCTATATCTCGCCTGGGTCCTCCTTTGCCCGCTTCCTCACAGCTGAAAATCAATCTTAACAAGAGCTTATTGATCCCAGCGGGGCCGTGGAAAACGGCAGATGCCCCGGCCGCAGGAACCGGGTTGTTTGATTGGCACCTCCCAACCACTTATTCGCCACTCGGAGCGTCACAAGTATGTGGCTATTCGGGATAGTATCAAGGAAAAATACATGACGTGAAAAGAAATTTCATCTCAAAAGGAGGGAGGTTCCACCCCGACAGCATTGTCGCTTAGCCCGCTTCTATCAAATCCTTATCCTCAATGCGTCGAGTGTTGTTACCAAAAGATCGAAAAGCCGCAAAGATGTTTTCTACTTGGGTGGTGGGGGCCCGTGGAAAGGAAGGCTCACTCGTTAATCGGGATGTGGTCCTCGTTTTCGGAAAAGAGGCAGGCGACAGAGTTCAGAAAGCCGACTTGCAAATGGATTTGGAGGTTCGGCTCGACAGTGGACTGCACTTGGAAAACTCATTAATTCTAAGTATGGTTTAGAGGGCTTGGGTCAGTCATGAAGTCCTGGCCCTTCGGTGGGCCTTTTAAAAGGAGATTCTAAAGAATCCAACCGGGTTTAAGAGAATCGAGATTTATTGTTGGTAAATCTATGACTAGGATAAGGTTCCTCGGGTTGATCCTCGTGTAGAATCGCTCCTTAGACACTCATTTCATTCTTTCGATGAAGCATTTAACAAATTTGAGACTACGGTGATGTCGATCAAATCGTGGGAAACGGCACCTGGAAACGACCTATCTAGACCTCACGACCGAAGTGGATCGCTATGGCCCTTCTTAATTCCTCGTAGAAAGAAAGGGTCTCCTTCTTGGAAGTTAGATAAGATCTCTTGGAAGAGTAATAGGTTGTTCTTTTCGCCGCGAGGTCAAGCCAAAGTGCTAATTCCGGAAGGGTGGCACCCCTGCTTTCCCACATGCATTTGGGTATCAGGTTCCACACCAAAGCAACCTTTTTTGCATGGGAAGCAGCTTGGGGTAAGATTTTAACTTTGGACAAGCTCCAAAGAAGGGGGTGGCACCTCCCCAATCGTTGCTATCTCTGTGGCCGTGATGAGGAATATGCCAATATTTGTTATTAATCGTCCGATGGTCATCCACCTCGATCTCTTTCCTTAGCCTGGGCTTCCAGTCTTTCCAAAACTATTAAGGATGCTATACTTAGCCGGAGTGGTTCTTTTGTCGGGAAAAAGAGAAGAAACACGTGGAAATATGTTCCCTCGTGATCTTTCGACAAAGTGCGGAAGGAGTGTAATCGTATAGCTTTAGAGACGTGGACCGTAGATGTATAAAAAAATCCAAAGCATTCTTTTGTTTATAACTTGTGATTTGGAACAGTTTGTATATAGGGTGAAGAGATTCTTCACTTATAGGTTTCAGAGTGGGTGGCAAGGTCGAGGGCCGGTGTGGCTTTCGTGGGTCATCTTGGTTTTGACTGTTTGCTTACCGCAAGCATTTCGCTGTCTTTTTTTTCCTCTTCTGGGTTCCTTTTGTATACCACCTGTAATTTCTAGGGAACCTTGTTCTCTTTTGTTCAATATACTCGCTTTTATCGACCAATATATATATATATGTGCTGTCACACTCAAGATAGGCAAAAATAAGAAAAGAAAAATGTGAAAACAACAATCGAATTTTGACTTTTGGTTTTACCGATCTAGATTTCAAAGAAAACAAACATGGCCATATCTTTATTCCCATGATAATCAAGGTGACTCAAACTCGACCTTCATCTTCCCTTTAGATTCGATGCACCTAGCTCCTTATAGTAAGATTATGATCTCTATCTCAATACCAATCCAGCCTTAGTATCTTAAATAAAGACATCGTGTCTACTTAATGCACAAATGATGCCTTAACTATGACTGATTGTTTGCACAAAGGTGCAAACTTGTATTCATAGTTCCTCTCATCTCCGTAATTATCATAGTGAGGTCAATTTTAGGCATTTTAGAAGAAACCATGTGTTCATATCAATTTTGGTATTTTAAGGAAGAGAGATGATAAGGACATGTTGATTAGACTTTGAGATGAGTGGGACTCTAGCCGCGATCTCGAAAAGGAGGCGGAGGACTTCAAGGATTATAGCCATCAGGCTGTGGAGTTTGTATAAACTTTTAGCGAAAGTCCCGCAAATGACAAAGGTTAATTCATAAATTGATAAATAGCCCAAAACGCTTTTGTCAAGGAAGACAAATCGTGATGCCTCTCGACTATGGAATGAAGCTATAGATACATGATTAAAAGGAAGGAAAGGGGTGTTGTGTCGACATAGAAAAATCATATGATCAAGTCAATTGGAACTGCATTATAAAGGTTCTTCAAAACTGGCTCAGTTATAATAACTGATTAATGGTAGCCCAGCAGGTTTTTTTAACAGCACTAAAGGGTTGAGGCAAGGGAACTGTAATCGTCTCCTGTGATTTGTTTGTCATCGCATGGAAGTTTTCTCCATCCTGTAGACAAGGCCGCTGGGGTTTCTCGTTTTTAAGCTGCGAACAGAGATGATGAAGAGTCAGAGATTGCCCACTTGCTTTACAGCAGACGATAATTGGGATTGCTTTCAGAAATGACCAACGGACCGCTAAATTTTATCTCAATCGACCTTGCTATGGCTCAAGCAATCTCACAAAAACCAATCTAGATAAGAGCTTAATACTGCTCTACAGATGTGGTGAATTTAGATGTCTCGCTTTGAATTGGCGTAGGATAGAGTTCATTCTTCACTTATCTTGGCCTTCTTTGTAAGAGCAAATTCCCTATAGGTCCGGGATGGGGTGGAGGAAAGATTTAGAAAGAAGCTAGCTTTATGGAAGATGCATTATATCTCAAAAGGGTGAAGATTGACTCTAATCAAGAGCATACTTTAACTTGCCCATCTACACTATGTCTTTGTTCAGAATCCCAAAGGGGGTAAAGTTCGGATTTGAGAAAATCCAGCAGGACTTCTTGTGGGGTAGGGGTTACTTGGACAAAAAAATCCACTTAGTGAATTGGGAAACTGTGTGTACCAACAAAAAGGGAGGAGAGCTTGACATCTAAGGTCTGTTGAATCTAAACAAATCCCTTCTTGGCAAGTGGAATTGGAGGCTGGCTGTGGAGGACAACCCTCTTAGAAGGACTTGATTAAATTAAAATATGGGCTAGAAGATGGAGGATGGTTCTGTGGAGCCAAGGGGTAGTTTTGGGGTGGGCATGTGGAAGGATAGTAGAAAAGAAGCTCAACAACTTAAACAAAAGTGCAAACTCATGGTTGGTGATGGGGGTCGTATTAGATTTTGGGAAGATAGATGGTGTGGGGAGAGTCCGTTGTGTCTCTTTCCCAACGCTATATGTTGTAGCTGCCTGGGCAATACAAAGTGGGAGAGGTCGGGAAACCACGGGAGGAGGTAGAACCCGGACTGACACCTTCTGTACCATTTGAAATGGAAGAAACTCAGAGACTAATTAGTCTTATTAGCAGCAGAAAAGTCTTCCAAGGGGAGAAGGATAGAATTTTTTGGTTAGTGGACAACAAAGGCCAGTACACAGTCAAAGCAAACTACATGCACTTAATAGGTGATGGTGTACATGTTTTACTAGCAGACCTAATATGGAACAATTGTGTGTCCCCTAAAGTGAGTGTTTTCACATGGGAGGTTTGATGGGGAGAGGTACTGACTATGAATCTGCTAAAGAAAGGGTTTTTTGCTTGCACGTAGATGCCCTCTATGCAAAGAAGAGGAGGAAAACTTAGACCACCTACTATTTCACTGCCCCTTAGTTTGGGGTTATTGGGTTGCCCTTTTTTCCTTGATAGGAATGGATTGGGTCTGCCTTTTTCAGGTTAATGACTTGATGGTGGGTTTGACAACTTTTCCTATTAGGAAAAAAACAAAAAATTTGTGGAAGGCGACACTCTCTAGTCTTTTCTGGCTATCTGGAAGGAAAGAAATAGGGTGGTCTCTGACAATGACAATTTTTTTCCTAATAAGCTGAAAAATTCCTTCATCACCTATCTCACTTTTGTGTATTCTTTAGCATGTTCGGTGGGCTGGTAAGTTTTTGTTCAGGCTTGCTCTGCCCCCTTTGTATACTTCCTGTATACTACCCAAGGTTGCTTGCTTGACTCTCGCTTTCTCTCTAATATATTCTTCAGCTACTCATAAAAAAAAATCTATTGTTATTTTGACAGCATCATTTACGATTTATTACCGTAAGCCAAACATCTATTTGATCTTCTGAATTAGTTTCTAAGCTAAAGAGAAACAGAAGAATTAATGGAAAAAATTATGCTGTATGTGTGAATGTGATACAAGAGGACTTGGCAAAGAGAATGTCCTAAAATTAAATTGGCAACATTAACTCATGATATCATTCTCATATGATTAGATGCCCAAGATTACAACAATTGGTTCTAGTAATTACGCCCAATGCCACAATTTTTCCACACACACTCCCGGATTTTTACCGCGATGTCTATGGGTTAGCGGGCAAAGATTCACCACCACATCCCACAGCATAAGACAACGTCAGGATCATATGGCACAATACATTATATCAGAGGTTGCGGCGCCAATTTTTATTCTTAAAATTGAAATATAATTTTTTTTATTTTCTTCCATTTGAAGCTATAAATCCAATTCTTTCTGGGTTTGTCTTGCCCGGAAAAAAGGCTCTTATCATCGAAGAAAGGCAAACTTTTAAGAAGATTTTGAAACTACCCAGTCTTCATCCAGTTAATCCATATGTTGATCGAGTGGCCTTTGTACATGAGTTACGGGAACGAAATGTTAGAGTGGAATATGATGCTGTTACTGTAGATAGATACAAAGTATCTGTTATTGCCTTTCTCCGAGTGAAGGTATTTCATATTAGCCTTGAATAAAGTAGCATAATCATTTATCATATTAGGTTGCCAATTTAAGGTCACTCGAAAGTGAAAGTATTTCATATCAGCCTTGAAACAAAGTTGCGTAATCATTTATCACAGTATTTGCTATGTGATTTTGTTCTTTCCCGCAGATCGTAGACGTGCATTAGGGGCTACTTACACTCCCAAATGCTGGGATCAAGCATCACTCTAAATAAATTGAGTTTAGTTAAAAGACGCTGGGCGACGCCTTCAAAGGCGAATCTGAGAACACTACTTCTCGACCTGTAGGACATTGGAGACATGAAGAGGGTTAGTAGAGTAAATTTTATAAAATTTTATGAATATGCAATAAATTCTTCTAATTCATATAAAATTTTAATAAATAGTTATTTTTTTCTTTTTGTTAGCATGCCTTGTTTGCTCTAGGATTGGTTTGTGGAAATAAATCAAGAAAGAATTGGAGACTATTATAACACCAGGTTTTTTTATTGGGAAAGGCCGTAGGATTAGCTTCTTGAAAGACTTACGGTGTGGGGGTTTAATCTGGCTGTCAAATAAAGAGGCTGTACGAGGGATGTTCGGGACAACAGTGAGGGGAGAGATGAGGAGGATCCCCTACTAGATCTTTAATGGTTGTAAAATGATGGAGGTAGAACTTATTACATCATTCAGCAGCCTATGAAAGCGGCTATGAGGATAAGATAATTTGAAGGAGAACAGCTGGCAACTAATTAATAAAACTGATGTACGAGTTATTGAATTCCAATTTGGAAATCAATAAAACGGTGTCTTCCCTGTTCGGTCAATTTGGAACTCCTTGTTTTCGCTAAGAGTGGGGCTTTTTCTTTTAAGTGGGAGGCCTCATAGGGCAAGGTCTTGAAATTGTAGCTACTAGGGGAAGATCACTAGCCCGGATGTGCATTTCCTTTCTTTATGTGACTGAGGAGGAGACTATTGAGCACCTAGAACACTGACAGAAGGCTCATTTGTTATGGGAGTATTTTGGAGATGTTTCAAGTTAGTTGTATACTACCCTTTTCAGTGTATCGGCCCTCCTTTCTTGGCAAGGAGCTTGAGTGGGCAGAAACACAAAATTGTGTGAAGAGCACACCACCTCTTTGCCTTTTTTGAACTTTGGCCTGAAAGGAATTATGTCTGAATGTGGTTTCTTCTGTGCATAGGATGAAAAGAACCTTCATTGCAATTTATGGCTGTTGTCCAATGTGTATAGTAGGGACATGGACTTCAACAAGTAGAGATGGGATAATAGGCCAGGGCTGTTGGTTAGCCCACTTTGACCCATATTTTTTAAGGCCCAGACTAAGAAAATAAAAGCTCAAATAGAACCACAACATATATAGGCATGAGCCATTAGGGCTTGGACCGGTATTTCAAAGAAACTTTATTATACAACATGTAAAATTTGTAAGATTGTTATTTATAATATTTTAATATCATGCCTGTTTGATCCACTTGTATGGGATCAAATAGACTAATAAAAAACAGGCCTGAATGACAATGGACCTTATTGACCCAACACATTTTGGCTTGTAACCCTAATGGGATGTACCAGATAGACCGACCTATTTGACCCACAGCCTTAATGGGCTTAGCCCCATTTAAACCGAACCAGCCATTCACATCTACATGAGACTGTTAATTCAGCACTTGATTTATTTAACTTTGATGGATGGGCTGTTGAACAAAAAAGGTAACTCTCATACGTGACACTAGACCGAGGCAGCAACATGATTTGGCATGCCCATTTCACATCTTCCGATGGATCCCCCTTGATGCACAAGGCATATGGAATAAAAAGCAAAATGTAATGACAAGGGAGTGTGCCTCGGCCATTTCCCTGAATATGCTGTAAATGATTTTTTTTTTTTTTTGACTGGTTGGCTTACTCTTTTTGGCTGCCTATTCTTTTTTTAGGCTTTGGTTGTGTTAGGGTTTAATTGTATTCTTTATTGTGTCTTGAAAATGTTCAAGTTAGGCTATGGTTGGTTGTATTCCTTTTTGTGCTTAATACATTGTCTTGAAAATGTGAAAAGGGTGATGACTTTGAAGTTGAGGTTCTTGTCCTTTTATGCTATAGTAGTTGACAGAAAAGTTTGGGTCACTGGAATCTTAGTCTTATAAAGAGGTCCCATGTGAGAACTAGGAGGAGCTTTTTAACCCATTTACTCCAATGTTATTACTAGGAGGTTTTTGGTGGTACGTGACTCAAGCATGTTAATATTCAGACAATTGATTACTAGTCGAATACAGCCTAAGTCCTCTCAACCTTCATTCTTGTTAGAGTTTCCTCAGTGCAGGATATATATCAGACATTCACCCTCATTCTTGTTAAAGTTTTTGATAGTTGAATTAAAGTTTTTGTTTGCAATCTACACCTATTAGAAGGGAAATAACATTAAGCTTTATACTTGTACTCCTCCTTAGGTTCCAACTCCTAAAATTAAAAAAACCAAATGATTTTTGCAGATGGTGATCACCCCAGTTCTTGAAAGTTGGGGCATAGAGTGTCGGAATTGTACTATCAGTAAGTAACCTCTTACTTATACTTTATCATTCAATTTTATTCCTATATGATCGTTACCCCAATGTACATCTTTTTTATTTACTGTAGAATATATATCTTTATCGCGACACAGAACAAAGGTAAGCCCTACAAAAAATTAAAAATAAGAATCCTTTTGTCAAAATCATTATTTGCAGAAACTTCGGGTTTCATGTTTCTTTTCTATAAGCAATTTTTTTGGTAATAAGATATATTTGATTCCTGTTTTCAAAATCTGTTGATTATTCTAAAAAAAAACAAGAAAAACAAAAAAAACCAAAACAGGAAAAACAAATTCAATTCATTTTTTGGTCTGAAATCTAGTCATAGAACACCAAAATGAGTTCTGTGTCTCCAAAGTGTCCTCGAAAATAGTTTTGAAAAACAATAACCAAATAAGCTCCTTAGTATTTTGATATTATGGTATTTTAGTAAATTTTGTGTTTTCTTGTAGCCAAATAAGCTCCTTGGTATTTTGATATTATGATATTTTAGTAAATCTTGTGTTTTCTTGTAGAGCATTGGTGAAAAACTCGTTGATTTCTTCTACGTCACATATATAAAGCCCATGTTGGATCTATTTCTTTGGTTCCTCAACATGGTAAGCTTTATCATAAGAGGCTTTGGCATCGGAGACCGGGGTGGCAGCAGTAGCAATGGGGAATTAGTAAAGGAGCAGGAGCAACAAGGATGGTAGCAAGTAACATGGAGGCAAGAAAACTGAGAGCAAAGCAAACTTTACTTTTAAATAGGTAAGAAATTGAAACAAAGTAAATTTACTTATTGAATTTCAAAATTTCTGATATTTCTGTCTTTCTCTGCAGCAAAACAAAAAAAAGTGAAAAAATTATTAAGTAGTCAATAGTATTAATCCGGCGGTAAAAACAATAATTATGAAAAACTAAGAGAGATCAGAAATTTTTTTTCTCATGTAGCAAACCACTCATGGGGGTATGATTCAAGTATCGTATTTCAAACCCAAACTAAAATTTAAAAAAAAAAAAAAAGATGCTATTTCTATCTTCAAATTATAGCAAATCAGCAATTCTAAACAGAAAAAAACTGATATAGTAAGTATTTCAGAAACCCAAACTAAATTTAAAAAAAAAAATACCATTTCTATATTCAAATTGTAACCCAAATCAACAATAGACAAATTCTAAACAGAAAAAAAAAAATCTGATATGATAGTATTTCAAACCCAAACTAAATTTCAAAAAAAAAAAAAAAAAATCAAAAGTTAAGACTTAAGAGAAAAAGTTATTTAATAGAAACTCGTGAGAGGAAGAAAAGACATACGGATTTAGAGCACCGTGAATTTTGTGATGCCAATTCGGTTAATTTTGTGACGTCAGTGCTGAATTTATAGGAAACTAAGAGGTGCAACTTGAAAAGTTGCAATGAAACCAAGGGGTGCAACTTGAAAAGTTGCAATGGTTCGGGTGGAGTTGACCAATGTGGGATAACAAACCCCTCATTTCCATTCACACCAATAAATATATATATTATATATATATATAATTCCCAACAATCCCCCACATGAATGGAGAATGCCAAGTTTTGAAAACTATGCATAAAACTGTGTGATTCACAACTAAGAATTAGCAGCATCTGAATAAGTAGGTTTCCCTTTGAACTTTCCGTAGTGAACATATATCGAGTATACTCGTCAATCGATAAATCACGATATCTTTGAACCCGTGTCCGACTTTTGGTGTATACTAAGACAATATAAGTCTGCTGGTAACTCTTATCCTCTTTTTGGTTCTCATTGTTGTGTTCATTTTAGCCATGAACACCTCCTGGTCTCATGAGTGTTTAGGAAGCGGCCTTCTTTATTCTCTTGATGACTCACACTTCCCACACTCCATAGGTGATTCTAAACGTGTATTGATAAATACACCATTTGATCAATCTTATGTCAAACTTAGAAATCATTAAAACCTTTCATTTTAGGTTTATCCTTATTTACGAACATTGTCTCATCATGAGAATGGATTTAATAAATTTGACAATGTTGGACCATCAAACACAACTGTTTTCTCTTTGAACCTAGATCTTAGGATCTCAGTCTACTAGGTAAATTCACAGCCATGATGATTTGTCCTAGGCCACGGTCCATTCCCTCGATGATTTTTCAACTAACTCTCTAGATAGGCCTTTTGTTAATGGATCAGGCATACGTATCTTTTGATCTTACGTAATCAATTGGGAATACTCCACTAAAGATTAATTGTCTAACGGTGTTATGTGCCGTCATATGTGGCCAGAGATTTTCAGTAGCCACATAACACTTCGGCCCCTTCAGATAGGCTGTGACTATCACAATGTAATGCTATCGAGGTTAACGGTTGAGCGAGCGGAATATCTTCTAAGAAATTAGAAGCCGTGAGCTTCTTCAGGCTTTATCCAAAGCTATGGTCGGCTTCCATTGTAGAGCGAGGCGTGCAAGTTTGCTTAGAAGATTTCCAAGAACAACGCTCCCACACCAATCGTAAACACATATCCACTAGTGGATTTGCTTTGAAGTTGAATCGGTGATCAAATTTGCATCACTATAACCTTGATCAGCTGTTTGGATAATTTTTGTAATGCAAAGCACAAAATTTTTGGAGTATGTTTTAAATATCCAGCATCTCATTGCCATCCAATACGTTTTATTTGGATTACTCGTGTATCGACTAAATTTACTTATTACCTGACGATATGCAGTCAGTACAATTCATGATGTACATTAGACATCCTAAAACTTTAGCGTAATCCACTTGAGACTCACTTTCACCTTTGTTCTTTGCAAAATCAAGGTTTAAGTTTATTGGCGTTTTCACTTCTTTGAAATTCAAATACTTGAATTTGTCAAGTACTTTAATATAATTGAGAGGCTTGTGAGCGCCCAGACCTTGAGAGTTATGTAGATTTTATGCTTAGAATAAAATCTACAACTCCTAAGTCTTTCATATCAAATGATTTGGATAGCATTAAGTTTTGTGGCATTTATGTCAATAATATTTTTGCTTATTATTAACATGTCATCCACATATAGACAAACAATGACCTCATGATTAGGAGTATTTTTGATATATACACATTTATCGCACTCATTAATCTTGAATCCATTTGACAACATTACTTTGTCAAATTTTGCATGCCATTGTTTAGGTGCTTGTTTAAGTCCATACAAAGACTTAATAAGTCGACATACTTTATTTTCTTGTCCGGGGACAATAAACCCTTCAGGTTGTTCCATATAAATTTCTTCCTCCAATTCTCCATTTAAAAAGGCTGTTTTCACATCCATTTGGGATGGATTTGAAGATCATACTACGACGGCAAAGCAATTAACAATCGAATAGATGTAAATTCTTGTGGCCAGGGTGAGTATGTATCAAAGTAATCGAAAGCCTTCTTGTCTAAACCCTTTGACAACTAATCTTGCCTTATATATCAATAGTACCATCATCTTTCAATTTTCTTTTAAAAATCCATTTATATCCTAATGGCTTGTTTCACGGAAGATCAACCAATTCCAATGGTTATTAGAAATATGGATTCAACATCACTTGTGTTGCTTAACTCCCGATATTGAGCTTGAGAGCACGTTCAACTACTTAAAAGTAGGGTTCATTTTCTATGAAATCTTCAGAAAATCACGGACCAAAAGATTTAGGTACAGCACAGCGTTTACTACGTCGTGGTTCCTCGATATTAGGCACATTTCATAGTAATTTCGAGTCTCTTGGAACTTTCACCAAGTGTTTGCCTTCATTCTTATACGGGAAAATGTCTTCAAAAGAATTAGGCAGTATACGATTTCTATTATTGGCATTAGAATGCATATCGGGAATTTCTGATTTATAAACGAGAAAGCGATATGCTTTACTATCGATATATCAATAAAAATAC
This sequence comes from Tetrastigma voinierianum, assembly GCA_016808115.1. Lineage (NCBI taxonomy): Eukaryota > Viridiplantae > Streptophyta > Magnoliopsida > Vitales > Vitaceae > Tetrastigma > Tetrastigma voinierianum. The sequence continues at coordinate 4,308 of JAEQBH010007121.1, read as the reverse complement.
AATCCTATTGTTTTCGGTCCTATTTTAACATTGGTTTAGGAACTTGTGCTTTGCTAGACACCCCCACTTTGAAGTAATTCAAGTTTGGTTTCTACCTTTCCATTTTTATATGGAATGATTTGTGTCTTCTTGTGGGAGTACTCTATTGGTATCTGTGTAGGCTATGGGACCGACTTCCCCCATAAGTTCGAAGTCAAACCAGACTTAGTAGCAAAACATTCATCATTTCTTTCAATGTTCGATTCTTCCTTTCCAGCAACTCCATTACATTTGTGGTGTATACGGGTCCATTTGATGAATAATTCCATTTTCTAGACATATTTCTTGAAATGGAAATTCATATTCACCACCTCTATCGCCGATCATTTTAATCTTTTTATTAAGTTGATTTTCAACTTCAATTTTATATTGTTTGAATGCATCAATTGCCTCATCTTTGCTATTAAGTAAATATACATAACAATATCTGGTGTCGTCAATAAAGTTATGAAATACTTTCCCACCTTGAGATGGTATTGACTTCATATCGCAAATGTTCGTATGAATCAAGTCAAAAGTTCGAATTCCTTTCATAGAATTATAGGGATGTTTTGCAGATTTGATTCAACATACTTGACATTTGGTTATTACATTCAAACTTTTGGCAATATTTCCATGTTTATCATTTTAACATGAATTGTAATTAAAATGTCCTCAATGTGCATGCCATATAAATTATCGACTCGAGTAAATAAGCGAAGAATCATTATTCTTATTATTATTGATTGTCATTACATTGAAAGCTTGAAAGAATATCCCGCTAAGATAACCCTTTCCAACATACATATCATTTTACTTATTACAACTTTATCGAAACAAATACAACCTTAAGTAGTTCTTATTGAGTGATGTTGAGACCAAATTCTTACGGATTCCGGGCACATGGAGGACATTCTTTAGTGTCGAGTTTTGCAGATGTCATTTTAGGAGAATATTTCAGGTTCCTTCTATCTTGGAAGTTGAAAGATTTCCCATATGCAGCTCTTATAGTCCCTAAGGCCAAAGCATAGTAAGAAAACATCCTTTGATAGCACAAACATGGCGGGTAGCGGCCAGTCAATCCACCACATTCCTTTGGGTTTCCTACCAGTTGCACTCGGAAGAAAAGCACACAAATCTTTAATATCCATATGTCGGTTTCCTTGATGGCTTGACCTTTATTCTTATTTTTATTTTTAGGTGCACGGAATTCGAGGACTATGTCTGATTGCAATTATAACAACTTCATTTGAATTTTTTATTGCTATTATTGTGGTTCTTTGGACCATAGTTCTTCTTTATTTTCTTTGCATTAGGAGCAGATTCAACTATATTTGCTCTTGATATGGATGATTGCATAAGGCTTCTTTTTTCAGCATGCCTGTTGTCTTCTTCAATTTTTAATCGGACAATCAGGTCTTCAAGCGTCATCTCACTAAACTTGTGTTTCAAGTAATTTTTAAAGTCCTTCCATGCGGGGTAACTTTTCTATAAATGGTGACCCTTGGCTAGCTTCATTAATAATCATTCCTTCGTTAAGAAGATCGTGAATTATTACTTGAAGTTCTTGGATTTGCGTCACAACAGCCTTGGTATCAACCATTTTATAATCGAAATTTAGGTACATACAATTTCTTTACAAACCGATCTTGACCTTATACTTTTTCTCAAGTGCTTCCCATAATTCTTTAGAAGTATTAATATTCTTTGTAGACATTATATGAGAATATCATCTAACCCGCTCGAATATAATTCTGCCAGAAAGGAAATTCGGAATGTTCAGGCTTCAATCACGAAATCTATCTTTTGAACCTTGTTCATTCGGGTTCGGAACCTCTTCTTTGATGAACTTTTGCAGACTTAGAGTCGTTAGATAGAAGAACATCTTTTGTTGCCATCTTTTGAAGTCTACACCGGAAAACTTGCCAGGTTTCTCCGCCGGTGCAAGTGCGTGTGCAACTTGGTTTGGAACAACAGTGTTCATTTAGTCCATTTAGAAAATTAAACCAATACTTTATTAGTAAAAAATTACTAGTATCAACTTGGGTAGAAAATCACAAGATTTTTAATCTCACTTCTGAAATTCTTGAGTAAAAACCACAAGGTTTTAATCTCAATAGAATTAGAAAATCAGAAGATTTTAGTCTCCTAGAATTTTGAGTAGAAAACCACGAAAGGTTTTAATCTCGGTAGGAGTAGAAAATCACAAGATTTTAATCTCTAATTTTTAGTGAAAACCCCTGAAGGTTTTAATCTCGGTAGAAGTAGAAATCTAAGATTTTAGTCTCCAACAAATAATAATAATAGGGCAGTAAATAAATGAATAAATAAATCCAGTAGAAACCACAAAGGTTTTGATCTTGGAAGCTTGATTTAAAATAAAGAGCAAATAATAATTCCAAGTGAAAACACAAGGTTTTAGTCTTGGAAGAAATTAAAATAAGTAGACGGAAAATAATAATAAATAAATGAAATAAAATTGTAAGATTGTTATTTTAGTAATACTTATATTAATTTATGGTAATTAAAATAATATTATAACATATTAATTGAAAGCAATTAAAATGGGCAAAGTTATAACAAAAAAAGTTAAAGCAATAAAAATAATAAAGCTTTAACAAATAAAATAAATATCATAAGCAAATGCAATAAATAAACCGAGCCAACAGAATTCCTGTTTAGCCTTAAGGAATTTTATTCCCCTCTCAGGTACTTGAGTTAATAGAATAATTCTCGCGAGGATGAGGCAGGTTTAGACCTTAGGGTGTGCGGGGTACTTCAGCGCTTGGTAAATTTCGAGCATGAGGCGGAGTGAATCGCATGACTCGGAATTTGAGAGGAGAAAGGAAAATCTGATATTATGATTTTGAATGCACGAAAAATGTGGGGTCTGAATTTATAGGAAGCCCAAGAGTGTGACAAAGAAAGTTGCAATGAATTCAGTGGAGTGAAGCTTCAATGTGGATAACAAACCCCTCATTCCATTGCGATATATATATATATATATATATATATATATATATATATTATATATATATATATAATTCCCAACAAGAAAGACATCAAGGAACGATCACGGATCTAGGGCGCCTATGATGTTCTTTTGAACCTGCGGCGAGTGAATTTTGTGACCGAGGAGACTTCTCTCTTCGTATCAGATCGCGGGGATCCCAGTCCCTCATGCCTTCCATCTCAAACTCAAACTCGACCAAAAAAAAAAAATTTATATTTTCCAAAATCAACAAAGACAAGATCTAAATCGACAAACTCTACAAAAAAAAAAAAAAAAAAAAAAAAAAAAATTTTGCCTACAAAAGAAAAGCTTTTGAACATAGACTCATGATCCATCATGAAGAAGAAGAAAGACATCAAGGAACGGTGACGGATCTAGAGAGAATAAGATGTTCTTTTGAACCAGCTAGCGGTGAGTGAATTTGCAGGCTGGTAGTACTGCACTGTTAGCACGGACAGGGCTACTCTCTAGATCGGCAGGATCAATATCCCACCTCTGTGCCTAACCATCACCAGTAACCAAAAATCCAGTTTTATTTTCCTGACAATGAAGTGCTGGCTGGTCTTAGTGTGTTACAGGATACTATCATGACAATTCTTTTGGATGAATGTCGCGACATTTTTCTGTTGTTTTTCAGGGATTCTTTTCATTTGTTGTCGCCACATTGAAGAAAATGTCTCCACATTTTCTGCTCTTTAACATAGTCAATTTCAGCAACTTTTCTTGCTATTTTTGCTTTTTTTAATGTTAATTCATGCAAAGCAATAATTTGATGAAGATTCCATAATTTTGCATTAACATAAGCATCAGAACCTCTATTATGAATGCAAAAATGGACTTCAAGTTACATGAGTTGTAGACTCATTTGAGCTCCTTAACTTGAGATTTGACTTGTCTAACAATTTTAGTATTATTTTCATACCATGGTTTGGGGTTTTTCTTAAGACATGAAACAAAGGTTTAATATATGTCTTGAGATTTGGATAAAAATAAAAAACATAATTAGACTATCTAAAAATATTTGAAGTTGATTTTTATCTTTAATTTCATCGGAAAATTAATTGGTAAAATCTATTGCCCAATAAGTTTTATCATTTCTTGTTTCAAATCCTAAAAATCCTAATTGAGTGAAGTTTTTTGTGCTGAAATTACTAACTCCAATATATTTTACAATGGAGTACATGCTGTTAATTGAGTTTTGTATGAAAATGGTACGTTTGGAAATAAAAAAGATAAAATTAGTTCGCATGGGAAAATATTGACTAAAGTAAGGCGTA
>JAEQBH010007120.1:0-218237 GCA_016808115.1 Tetrastigma voinierianum | reverse complement strand
CAAGATCGAGATGAGGACGCCAAAGGATCCGGGAGCCAGAGTGACCTCGCCACCCGTAAATAGAGATATCCCGATTCCGGAGGGTGGTGATTAAGGTTAGAACATTTGCCGCTACTGAGCATCGAGGTGAGGTAGAGGCACACCAACCCTTCTAGTAGACAGGCGATACACCTCGAGAGAGGGTATCTCGAGGCAAGATCACGCCGCCATCAATAAGTCACTTATGACTCAATAGTAATTCCTATAGGTAGTAATCCATCAAAGTGTAAGGTGGGGAGACAGAGTCTCAGCCTCCACAACACAATGATTAACTAAGATAATTTAATTTAGTTTAATTCACCTTAGTTAACTAGTCATTCAAGGTTTAAGTCCGCATAATACAGCCAATTTCAAAAGAGTCAACGTACTTATCCCCGTGGATCGATATCCGTACCCTAGGTACACTATATTACTTGAGGCGACACATGCACTTGCGCACATAGGTGTACACATTTTACACATCACGCTTTCGGCCTATCTGCTCCTATTACAAGAATTTGATGTGGATATTCGAGGATGGTGAAGGGCTCAAAACATGGTAGCGATCATCTGGTCAAGACTGAAACCTTAAACAGTGCGTAAAACATCACTTGGTAAATTGATGACACGTTCCTAGATGAACATATACTATCTTTGTCACAAGATGAAACATCACCATGGTTTGCCTATATAGCCAATTATCTGTCTGCCGGTATTACCCCACCTGACCTCACTTATCAACAAAAGAAGAGATTCTTTACAGAAGTGAAGCACTATTTATGGGAAGACCCAATCCTCTTCAAGCAGTGCACCGATAAGATTATTCGAAGGTGTGTGCCGAAAAGTGAAGTGTAGATATCGACGATTGCCAATTCCTTAGGAGTGGGGTCATTTCAATGGACAAAGAACATCGGCCAAGGTATTGCAATAAGGTTTTTATTGGCCTTCTATTTTCAAAGATGCACACTTGTTTGCAAAGTCCTGTGATCGATGTCAAAGAACCAAGATCATTGGACGACGAAATGAAATGCCATTAACTAATATTCTAGAGGTAGAACTTTTTTATGTATGGGGCATTGACTTTATGGGTCCGTTTCCATCGTCCTATGGGCACAAGTACAAACTTTTGGCAGTGGATTACGTGTCCAAGTGGGTGGAAGCCATTCCAACCATTACTTGTAATGCCAAAGTAGTACTGCGCTTCATCAGGAGTAACATCTTTTCAAGGTTCGAGACTCCTAGAGCAGTAATCAGCGATGAAGGCTCCCATTTCTATAATAAGTTGTTTGCATCACTCCTGGCCAAATATGGGGTGAAGCATCGGGTGACACTTGCATATCACCCCCAAAGAAATGGGCAAGCCGAGAATAAATAGAGAGATCAAGAAAATCTCGGGAAAGACAAGTAATGTGGATAAGAAAAAGATCATTTAACAAAATCGATGATAGCTTACGGGCTTATTGTACGCCTTCAAGATCCCATTGGGCATGTTCTAATCGAATCGTATGGTAAGGCCTCTAACACCTACCGTAGAACTAGAGCACAAAGCATACTGGCAACCAGGAATGCTAAACTTGAATTTCAAATGGCCGGAAAAAAGAGGATGCTTTAGCTGAACGATCCTGATGAACTTAGGTAGAACGCATATGACAATTTCTTGAGAATCTATAAAGAGAAGACCATATGCAGTTATGATAAGCAACTTCACGTATAATGAGCTGAAACCGGGACAACAAGTATTGCTATTCAATTCACGACTGAAATAGTTCCTAGGAAAACTCAGGTCAAGATGGTCTGGACCGTTTGTGATCACTCAAGTCTTCCCCTACGGTAGTGTCGAGCTAATGCACCCTGAGAGAGGTCGATTCAAGGTGAACGAGCAGCGAGTGAAGATTTACCTAGGTGGTCAATTTGAGAAGAATAAGTCCACCACAAGTTTGAAGCCAACATAAGAAATAGTCAGATCACGAAATTCCCGGTTGGTCATCAATTGTCTCAGGCTGGGCACCGCTAGGTGGACAGCCTTAGTCGAAGCTAACGACAAGAACAAAGCACTACTTGGGAGGCAAACCCAAGCCTTTAAATTATCAGGTCTTCGCTTTTTCTAATCTTAAGTGTGCTAGGTTTAATTTTGCTTGTCGAATTTTACCGATTTCATATTTATGTGCTTCGAGGTCCGGCGTTGTCACGCTAAGGAGATAAAGGTGGATGCCTGTGCAAGCTTTGAGAGAGCGATCTAATGGAGGGAGTTTTTCTATACTTAGAAACTTTTTTGTAAAATTTCCCGGTTGTTAGTCTCGGGAACGCAGTGACGTTGGACTCAACATGCGACAAGAAATATTCCCTAGCACGCCACGACAAGTACTCTAATGTCGCATTGAAAATACTTTCCTCGTAATGTCACGGTTAGATCCTAACGCCGCGACGCTGAAAATAGAATTTCCGTAACGTGTCACATTGATTTTTAACAGCTGCTGAAAATACACTTCAGAACGCCAATGACGTTGGTCACAACGTCGCGATGTTGAGAATCCAACTCGTAACGTCGACGTTGGCCCAAAATAGCGACGTTGAATTTTAAACTCTAGGGAACATTGCGACATTGGCCTGAACATCGCTACGTTGCCCTGTTTTTAGACCCATAAACGTTCATATTTCTCACCGTCGACATTTCCAAAACCCTAGGTGCTCTCATTGGCTTGTAGGTTTTCCCGCCAGATTCCGATCCCAACACTTCCAAACGCTCCGATTAAGCGTCCTTAGCACCCTCCATAGCCCTAGGCCTGTCCCATCTCCCGTCACACCTAGTGTTCACTGTCCTTCTAACCCTTCCCATCGTCCAACTCGCCCGTCAGTCCGGTTCCACCCACTCCCATTTTCTGGGTGATTTGTGCCTCAGTTTATTTGGGGGTTCTAGACCCATTTTTCGTGCGTCAAGCTCCCTACACCACTTTGTGCCCACTACGTGTTTGTTTTTTGGCCTGAGTGGGTTTCGGGTACTTCCTGTGTACTTTTGCTCGGGTGTAATCCCACTAGGGGTGTGGTAGCCTACTAGGGTCCTTTCGCCTTTATGTTCACCCCATCGTGATCCTGAACTTGTGCTTAATGTCAAGAAAAAGCTAAAATGAGCTCGAAGAGAAGCCACAGCAAAGAACCTTCTCAGGCCTACGATCATGGTAAGTTCGTCAATGAGAGCGCGACCGAGAAGTTTTGCCTCATCTCTGCCAATCGCTCCTTCATTAAGGAGAAGGGATTCCAACATCCCGACGATTTTTTCCGGAAAACCATTGCGTGGAAGGGTTGGGGTGCATTGTGCCAACCCCCGCGGCCGGCCGCCACAATGGTTGTGCTGGCCTGAGCGCACCTGTAGGCCCATGTGCTCAAGCAGCTGGGTCCGCGTCCGTAAGTGCTAGTGGACTCCCGCATAAGTCTATCAACCGCTATTACAATCTTGAGCCGGTTAACTCCGAGGCCTTTGATTGGCTTCACGAACACCCTAACTATCCGGAAGTCCTTTGATTGCTCACAAATGGGCAGGGTGAGTGGAAATTGAACAACGAAGGCCACACAGTGCACTTCAAGGCCAAAATTCGCCTATATACTGCTGGGTGTAGCACCATTTTATCACCTCTTGTCTCATCCCGACGACGAACGCTTGGCAGGTGACGTGCGAACCGCATTGCACCCGCCATCATTCAGACATCCCGTTTGATGTCACTGCTATGAGACGCCATCCTCTATAATTGGGATGCTAAGATGAACCTTGAGCACTCCTTTCTCATCTATGGCCTATGCAAGAACGCAGGGGTGTCGTTAAAGGATAACGAGGCCTAGATCCATCCCATCAAGGCCATCGTAGTGAAAAAAGATAAGTCGGGTGTTCCTCGATCCGATGCGGTTTATGACTCGGGTCATGAACCTTCGAATGAGGAAGAGTTGATGGCATACCAGACCTTGCCTGTATGCGTGGAGGGAGACTCCTGGTGAGGCCTCTAATTTCCATCCACACCCTCACATCCACCCCACCCATCCACCCCTCTCCACCTCCCGCCGAGCCTGGTCCCCAGCCCCCTTCGCTCTACCCTTGAGGACTGTGTTTAGGACCTCACTACCCTAGCTTGATGCGCTTCCGACGAGACCCAGGAGCACGGTCACCATGAGCCAGATATGGATGCCCACCGTCGACATGCGCACCGTGTTAGGAGAAGTGCTCTAAAGGCAATCGCCATTAGCACTTATTGTACGCAGAACATATTATTTAATATGTAAGGCTTCTTCGTTAATTTGGTATTCATACGCTGGAATTGATATAATTTAATCGAATTAATGAAGTCTCGTGATACATAACATAAAGATGAAGGAAACTATGATGGGACTATGATAATAAGATTCCTATCATGTGCAATTATGTTTGTGTCTAAATTATCCTTATCATAGGATCAACAAAGACCGACATTGTTGATCCTGATAGACTAGCATGTCATACTCCTTTACTGGATCAAGCAAAGATCTTATAAACTGTGGATCAGCGTAGTTTATCGTGAGTCATGTGGATGGCCAGCAAGAGAAGCACAATGGAGACCTATAATGAGATAATCATATGGATCATCTTATTAAATGTAGATGATTGTCTCATCATAGCAATGGTGCAAATATCCTTAGACTTGAGGTGCTCAAGGATATCTTGGATGCTGATCCTGTACTTTGACCTTAATCCATGTTACCTCTTAGGGGGTCGCTCATTAAACGAGGATTGGGTATAGTTTGAGGTGTTCGAAGGTAATTGAGTAGCCAACAAAGGATTCGCCACTCCCAATGAAGGGAGAGTATACCTAAGGCCTCTTGTCTAATCATTACTCGTGAACTCGCCATAGTGAAATGTCTCGAGGAGGCTCATGCATAAAGGCAGAGTGATGAACTGGGACAAGATAAATATCACTTAGGCTAGGTGCGGCATAGCCGCCTAGTGAGAGCTACACAATTGTCCATGCCTCTAAACCAAGTAGGGTATAGTTTGTAAAAGGACTTTAATTGCACTAAGATTTGTCTACGGGAAGGGTATGCAACATACCACCGACTCTCCCGTCAATCAAATAGATGTGTCATAGATACCAATCTTGACTTACTTTAATTCAATGGTTGAACCAAGTCGCCAACATAACCTAACCTAATGTCACACAATCTAGAAGAGTGGGCTGATATAAAACGGATTTGATGTGATCCAAATATGAGGGAGTTAATTCTCATTAATGAAATGTCACGGGATTAGTGGAATCTCGATCGAAAGACCCCACTGGGAGATACTAGGTTCGTTGTACCTCAGCCTTAGCCGTGTGGGAACTCGCTATAACGCATGGGGATGCATGAAACCTATCATCACTTAGAGTGAGGGGCATTAGTCTTTGATGGGTTTTCCTATAAATAGAATGTTATGGAAACCCTAATTGGTGGATGCTCTTTGAGAGAAAAGATAGTTCATGAGAAAGATACAAGTTTGTGCTCTCATCTCAAGAAGGTGCTCTAGAGATTGAGAGACCCAAGCCTTTTGGCTTCCTCTTCGATCAGACTTGGCTAACACCGGACCCTTCCTGCACTGCCTTGAGGAAGTTGTCACTTCACTCTTCAGGTGGATGCCGTTAGAGGCCACCTAGACTCGCTAACTTCAATCTAAAGCTACCCCGATCACCAGCTCAGTTTTGGAACCGACACAAGGTAATCCTACACCCTTCTCTTTGTTATAGAACTGGTTTTGATGCTACTAAGGGTCCTTGGATGAGTTTTTCTTAGGATTTATTTTTATATTTCCGCTGCTACTGGAAAGTGTTGCCTCCCATGAAACCCTTCACATTGTACTCTGCAACCAGCAGCAGCTTGCCTAACTGCTTGCATTACATGTGCCACCACCACCACTGCCACCGCCGTGATCCTCGGGATCGACAGGGGAGTTCCCTTCTCTATTTCTTTCTTTACTTGCCAATAAGGACATTGTCCTTTTTTTTGGGTGGGAGGTGTGGGGCTGTGGGTAGTTGATTCGTACATGGTAAGATCCGAATCAACAAAATTTGTTTCATTTTCCTCCTACCGCCGTAGTAAAGCTACCGCGCAAGAGAAGCGGTTCAGTGGCCTAACACGGGGATGGGTTTTCATCCCACAAATGATTCACATCATGTTTGAAAATGGTGAGACTTTTGTTTGGATTTTCGGATTTGCATTAAAAAGTGTTGGAGTTGGTGTCACTGGGCTAACTGAAATAGCTTAAAATGAAATGTGAAATGGTAAACCAAGGTCGGGTCACTAGCTTGATAAAATGCAGGGTTATTAAGATGTCCTGCCATTTCCTCGCATTAGGAAAATGACATATACCAAGGCCAAAACCGGATCTTTGTTTAGCCATAAAACCTAACCCTAAAACACCCTATTTGAGTCCAATCATATACTCGAGCATTCAATGTTCCACCGCTTTGAAAACCTAGCATTTAACCTCATTTCAATGGCTCGTAAATGACATCTAAAGAATGTCAAGCAGATCTACCTTTAAGAATGCACGAACCCTAAAGCATGACAAGTATTGACCAAAGGAGCACATTAAATAACATTAAACCCTAGTTTGAAAGTTTGGAGCCATAAGTGCAAAAGACACGCTTCATTTAAAGCATGAGGACACCCTAAACCACCAACAACTAAGCCAGTAACCCTCCTCTTCAAGGCTTCTGAGGTTTAGCTAAGCATCCCTTGAGTTGTCATGCTCAAGGGGTGTGTTTGGAAGCCAAGAAAATGAGAGAAAGAAGAGAGAGAAGAGAGCAAAATGTAACCTAAAACCAAAAGCTGCGGGAAAGCTTGGATAAAAATAAAGTTAGGGTTACAAAAGTTATAAGGTGGCTTATATAGCCAACCCAATTGTGTGAAATACCAAAAATACCTAAAATACATGATTACAATAGGGACAAAATGGGAATTATACAAACGAGGTCGTTTGGAATCAAAACACAAATGATTTTCGCTTATGTTGAATTTCCCCGCTATCATAGCGAAATACAGAAGGCATAGTGAAATTCAAATTTCATATGAATTGCCATGATGTCGAAATCGCTAGCTTAGAAAAAGTGTGCATAGCGAAAATTTCAATGGATTGCGAATTTTCGCTATGAGCCAGAAATTCTCGTAATCCTGCGAAATTTTCGCATCTCATGAACCAAGAACAATGTGATATTAAAATCATGTTTCACTTTGTCGCCCCGCATCTCCGCATCCGGGCCACCTTCTAATTCACTTCCACTTGACATTTCTTCATTTTGGGGTGATGAAATCACCGAGAATTCTCGCATTCAGCACCATACGAAGCCAAGCTTGCTGACTGAAGTTCTCAAAACCCGCAAAACTACCAAAAACAACCTCGAAACCAAATCAGTAGCACTAAATAGACATGCACATGCCAATTGGCGACCCTACATGATTAGTAATGCAAAGCACTCAAAACCTATCTTGAATAGACTCAAAATAGCACTTTTGGGTACTAATCACACCCCAACCGACACTTTGCTGGGGTCCCTTAGCACGCCAAAATAACCAAGGTATGCATGCTATGCTTTTACAAAAAGTGTATATTGTTCAAAAAGTGTGTGTATACGTAGGGTTTTGCCTTCAATATGAACAATTTAGACTCTGTACAAAAACCATCATGAGAGAATAATTGCCATATAAAAACAAGTTTTGTGGCAACATCGCTCCAAGGAAGTCAACCCTAACTTCCACCAAACCTAATTGTTCCTAAGGTAAACGCTTGAGCCAATAAGTTGCAAAGCTATTCCCTCCCCCAACCAAACTATCGGCCAGTGGCCTTTAAACCGACCAACCTAAGTAGGACCAGCTACACTCTTATTTCTCTTTGGTCAGATTGGGCAGGATGCAATGCTAAAACTCGACTTCACCAAAGTCCGCGGTAATCTGGTCCACCGATGACTCCCAACCAATTAAGGCTTCAGGCATCAAGCCAAAAGGATCAATTGACCACAAACTCTACAAAGCTTCAATTCCTGACTTCGAACGACTTCGAGAATTAAGCACTCACAACTCGCTAAACTCCACCCATCCACCCGCAGCGAACACTAAGTCGAGATGACTCCCAACCACAAGGTTTAGGCACGGCTTTAAAGGCTTTTTTGCCATATTCCCTGACCGTGTTCTGTTTTCGCTAAAGGCCAATGACTTTTCTTTTTCTTTTTCTTCTTTTCTTTTTCTTTTTGCTTTTTCTTTTCTTTTTCATTTGCAAGACTACATTGGTCTTCATTCACGGGTAACACAAACCTATTATGGGTCGTCAACAGATCCAAGGCCCGATTTTGCAAGGAGAGAGGAGGTATATAGCTTCTCAACCTATTGGTACAATCTGGTGTGCACTGTGTGTGATTAGCTAAAGGCGGATGTAAAAGGTTGAATATGCTGGAACTTCAATCGACCAAAAACTTAATCATGCATAGAATTGTTCTAGCATTAAGGTAGGATACCGGGCTTCAATTTTTATACTAAAGGTAAGAGTAGAAACACATAATATAGGCACAAAAAATGATTTGCAAAAGTGTACAAAAATGCAAATGATGCTATAAAGCTTTTGATATAACCAAAGTGGCTAATACATGCTTAAAATAGCTAACATAACAAAGTATCACGCTCTACTATTAGCTAATACATGAATCCTATACAAAATGAGTGTGCAATCTGATAAAGCTAAAAACAAGATAAAACATGATAGAAGATTATCTCTAACTCTAACTTTCCTCCAACCAAAGTATGTAAAACATGCCTCACCAGTAGTGGATAAGAGTTAGAGAAAGGAGTGTGACCACCTCAACTGGTGGTGGTGGATGTGCCGGTGATCTGGTCGTCAGCGGCTGCTAGCATGTCCAAGGAGGCTGCTATTGCGGACTGGTCTCGAGTAGTCCGTGGGTAGCTCAAAGTGATGTCGTGGACCTGTGGCACCGACCGTGGAATGGCCTACCGCTGGTGCAGGCATAGGAAGGCTCAAAGGTGGAGGGCCTCGGAGGAAAAAATGAACTAACAAAATGAGTTCCCCCTTTATAGAAAAATGCATGAAGCCGAAGGGTCCGTGGCAAAGTGAAGGTCAAATTTCGCCATTGTTGCGAAATTCTTGCTGCTCCGTTTTCCATCTGCACAATCTACAAAAATTTGATTCAGGTAAATTGAACTAAATTAAAAACAAAAAGAAAAAATAAATATTTAAAAATAAATCTAAGAATAAAAAAATAATAAAAAAATAAGATTACTAAAAAGCGAGTTACTAAAACGGAATACATAAAATAGCATAATATGAAAATTGACCAATTCTAAGCAAAAAATCAAAAATTTTTGAGCTGCAGTTTGGTTTCAGTGGAGACCAAACCAGCTCAATTTCACCGATTCACTCATGGAGGGTCAAGGAGGAGGAGCTCCTTGACCCCGGCAGTGGCCTGTGCTACAGCCCTCATGCTTGGTTCCTTCTTGTTGAACTTCTTCTCACTGGTTGATTTTGGGCTTACCATTGGCTCCCATAGGTGACTGATGCATAACTCCCCATCAATCGCTTTCCATCTTTGTTTACCAATTCCGCTTGCAATTGGGGGCTTTGGTTTCGCATTTTGACCAATTGCTGCACTTCCACGCCCTGCTTGTCATCTTCCGCTAGCTTGTGCTTGTTAATTATGAAAAATATTGAGCTCCAATGTCATGTTGCCAAATGTGAGCCGCATGACCCCATTCTAGCAATTAATTATCGTGATCGAAGTGGCCAAAATGGTCTTCCTAGGTCAATTGCACATGATTAGGCCCACTTGCCGCTCTAGATCAAGCACTACAAAGTCCACTGGTAGTAGAATTATTCCACCTTTACTAACACATCCTCAACTATTCCTTAGGGAATCTTCACCATCATCGGCCAATGATAAGAGTGATGTCAGTAGGCTTAGCTCTCCTAAACCTAACCGCTTATACACCGAATATGGCAAAGAGGTTTACACCGGATCCCCAAGTCTAACAGTTGCTTTGTCTATGCAACCTACCAATGTCGATCGATATCATGGGGATCCCGGATCCTCGTATTTCACTCTGGGTCTTGCTCGTATGATGGCAATCACTTGCCCGGGTTAGGAATGCTTTCTTTCAATGCCTAACCCTTTCTTGACTGTGCACAGATCCTTTAAGAACTTTGGTACAGTTAGGACCCGCTAATCATGTCAAGCAAAGGAATATTTAATTTCACTCTGCCTTAGCACCTCCCAAATTTCAGCTTGGTTTGGAATTTTTTTCTTGCCTCTTAGTGCTTAGGGAAATGGAGGGGGCATGTTTTTCTTCACTGGATCTTCACTGATTATTACCCTTTCTATAGTATCAATTCTTTGTGTCACTGTATTGATCCTTTGTTTTCAACAAAATTGCTCTACCACCTGCTCAAATTTAATATAGCTTGTTCCACAAGGAGGAGAATGGTGATGGTCGGGTGGGTTTGAGATGAGGAACCAACCGCACGGCACTGTGGTACATAGGCAGGGGGGTTAGGTTTCTATGAGAGATTGGGGTGATTCTTCCAATTGAAATTGTACGTATTACCGTATGGGGCATTAGGTTGTGGCTTGTATTAGCCCACGACATTAGCATGCTCTGACATCAAATCCTTCACTGAGGGAGTAATTGGACAGTGTTCTCCTGGATGGACAGTGGGTTGACAATTGATGCATGGGTTAGCCTGTGTAGGATTTTAAGTCACTGCCTGCACTTCATGGAGCCTTTTTCCTTCCAAATTCTTCCACTTTCCTATCCGTTGATATTTTGCTTATCTCCATGTCTTTTAAAATGCAAAATTCCTCCCTTCGTGGGTCAAGGCCCCATTTTCCACCTCCCTGGCTCGTCTCGTCCCAACCCTTGAAGTTTCAACCATAATTCAAAAATCCATGGCTTCATCCGATGCTTGCTCAGAAGTCCCTCCACACATTGTTTCCAAAAGTTGCTTCATGGTTGGGGACATGCCACCATAGAAGTGGTTTACATGCATCCAAGTGTCGAAACCATGATGTGGA
Organism: Tetrastigma voinierianum; assembly: GCA_016808115.1. Classification (NCBI taxonomy): domain Eukaryota; kingdom Viridiplantae; phylum Streptophyta; class Magnoliopsida; order Vitales; family Vitaceae; genus Tetrastigma; species Tetrastigma voinierianum. The sequence continues at coordinate 207,153 of JAEQBH010007120.1, read as the reverse complement.
CAAGCACTGATGGTCTCCATTAACCTTTCCCAGCACTGATAGAACCTCTTGTTGTCGTGGGCAGCAAAAGTGTAGATTTGTCTCTTCAAATTGTTGGTCTTGTGAGCACCGGGCACCCTTTAAAATTCGCCCGCAGCCTCCGCCTGCTCTCTCCAGCTCGAGCTTCAATTGCCCCGGGTCTCGCGAATTAAGCCATACCCGCTTTGTCTTCGAGGGCCAATGGAAATGCCTTCAACTTCAACAACCATGTCAATCAGAATTTCCCTAAAGGTTATGCACTTCCTCAAAATCCCTTATAAGGGTGTATGGTATGTGGATTTTCTTTCTCCATACCATGAAATGTGAATGCAGGCACTAGGTGTGGTCTCACCGCTACATCTTCTAAGTAGAGGTGATGCAGAAGGAGCACTAACTCTGGGGAGGTGTATGTGGTCCCCCAACACCGTATGTTGTCGGGATTCATAGGGGCTGCTTGTCAATTTTGTTGTTTTTCGCAGAGGATCCATTTGTTCACCGCAGGCACACCGATTTCCTCACAAATTCTTGCTCAATCGGGTGCACTAACCTTGCAATCTACTTGATATTCCTCTGTCCCAGTGCTGCATAAACACCTGTAACACAAAATGAGATAAAACAAAGAACAACAAAGAAACTTGCCAAAAAGGATCAGTGTTAGCTAAACAAAGACTGACTGTAAAAATAAAACAGTGCAGTTACTGCTAAGTAAAGAAAACTTGTAATTTACAGATTTAAAATTCAAAAGGATTAAAGTAGTCACCAACACTTGTAATGTGGATTACAAGTACATATCAACTCATCATCCGTGAAGCCTGGGCACCATCCCCAAGAACGACGCCATTTGATTCGTGCCACTTTAGGTGATCCGAATCAACAAAATTTGTTTCCTATTTTCCCTCCTACTCCGCCGTAGTAAAGCTACTGCAGTATAGCGGTCTAGGGTCGAACACGGGGATGGGTTTTCATCCCACAAATGATTCGTATCATATTTGAAAATGGTGAGACTTTTGTTTGGATTTTCGGATTTGCATTAAAAAGTGTTGGAGTTGGTATCATGATTAGTGCTCAAAAAGTGCTATTTTGAGCCTTATTCGAGATAGGTTTTGAGTACTTTTTGCGCACTAATCATATCAATTAAGCCAATTGATGTGTGCAGGTCCATTTAGTTCCACTAATACCATTTCGAGCTTGTTTTTGGTGATTTTGTAGGTTTCTGCGTACCTCAGCCACTGTGTTTAAGTTGATGACAATATATGTGCCGAATGATGAGGAAACACGGTGTTTTCAACCATCCAAAAATATCAAAATTCAGTGTGGAATTGAAGGCAATGTGATGAAGAAAGAGTGCAGTGGAGGATGCAGTGGAGGATGCAAAGGGGCAGCTAAAGAAGCGGAGCAAATTCCAGAATTCGCTATGATTGCGTAATTTTGCCGATCGCGAAAATTCTCGCAACCACAGCGAAACTTCAGATCCTAGCGAATTGGAAATTTTCTAGCCAGCGAAATTTCACTCAGCCAGCTTAAATTCATCGTGCTCTAGCGAAATTAACCAATTTCGATATCTCACATGAATTTCGCTAGCTAGCGAAATTTCATAAAGCAGCGAAATTTTCACTATCCTAGCGAAATTTCCGCATAATAAATTCCCGCTCTCAAGCACCTTTGTGCATTTGTTCCTAAACTACTCCACTACGCTTTGGTGTATTACCACCTTGTCCCTTGTATCAGCCAATGTCTTAGGCATTCTTGCATTCACACTTGGGTGGCTTATATAAGCCCCCATGATTTTAAAACTTTAAGAAACTTGGATTTCAAGAAGAATTCTCACTTTCATTTTAGGCTCACTGGCTTCCTCTCTCTCCTCTTTCTTTCATTTTCTAGGCTGCCAAACACCCCCTTGAGGATGACAACTCAAGGGATGCTTGGCTAAGCCTCATAGCCTTGAAGAGGAAGGTTGCTAGCTTGGTTTTGGGGTTGCTGCAGGTTGTCCTCATGTTTTAAATGCTACAGGTACTGTATTTATGGCTCCCAGCTTTCCAAACTAGGGTTTAAAGCCATTTAATGTCATTACTTTGGCCAATACTTGCCATGCTTTAGGGTACAGTGCATACTTATTGGTAGGATGCACCGTTATTCTTAGGATGGTCTTTACGAGCCACCGAAATGACGTTGAGTACAGTTTTAAATCGAGTGGGCCGTGGAATGCATGTTACCCGGTAAGGTCGACTAAATAGAGTGGTTATGTATTAGGTTTTAAAGCTAAACAAAGATCCGGTTATGGCTTTGACTACATGTTACTTGGGCTATAATGTGAGGATATGACCCCGAGGACACTTGTTAGCCCATATCAAGCTAGTGACCAAACTCTTCATGTTACCATTTTACACTTCACTTTAACCATTTCACTACGCTGAACATACAACCTCCCGCTCTAACAAAATCCAAAAATCCAAACTAAAGTCTTCACCAATTTTCAAACACTAATGCGACCATTCCTGTGGGATGAAAAACCCATCCACGTGTTCGACCCTAGACCGCTTATGTCAGCAAGAGCTTTACTACGACAAGAGGAGGAACATAGAAACAAATTTTGTTGATTCTCGCTTCACCCTACCGTGGCACGAGACCAAATGGCGTCGCTGCCGGGGATGGTGCCAAATCATGCTTGATGAGTTGAAGGGTACTTGTAATCCCCATTACAAGTGTAGGTGACCTTAGACCCTTGAATTTTCGCTTGCCGTGAATCGCAAGTTTTCACTACTAGACGCCATCGCACCGCTTTTTGTTTATTACGCCGCTTTTTGATTAGCCAACACTAACCTTTCGCAAGTCATTGGGTGTTCTTGTTTTGTTTAATTTCGTGTAACAGTGTTTATGCAAGATCGGGACAAGAGGGACACTGTAGGTAGACTCGTGGTAGAGTGAGTGCACCCAATTGAACAAGCACCGTGAATCAAGTGTGCAAGTGACTAAATGGATCCTCCCGAGGAACAAAGCAGAGTCACTGTGTACCCCCAGTTGAATCCAACAGCATACGTGTCGACGAGGACCTCATACACCCTCCAAGAGTTAGTGCCCCTCCCCGCATCATACCTCCCGCCGAGATGGCAAAGTGAGACCCCACCAGTGCCCCTCGCTTCCCACTTTTCACGATATGGAGAATGAAAATCCATATTCGTGACATAAGGGATTTTGGAGTGAGGTGACGCATTTTTGGTGAAGGTATAACGATATTAGTCATGAATAGTATCATTATCTCAAGGACAAAACAAATGCATTTAGATCTCATTTAGATTTAGAACATTTAGAATTAGCTGATTCAGCTGAATTTGAAGAGGGATCTTTGGTCATTAGTACTGATTGCTGAAGAGGGGACTGATATTTGATTTTATCTATGGATAACTTAAAGTTTTATTAGTGCTCGAGAGACCCATCGAGACCATCAATGTCATTCACATCATGCCTTCGATACCGGATGTTAGTGAATCATTTCTATAATGGTATGTCCCCTGCCATGAAGCAATTGCTAGAAACCATGTGGAGGTGATTTTCCGAGCAAAACCCGATGAGGCCTCGATTTCGAGTTATGGCTGAAACCTCCAAGGGTTGGGATGAGCCAAACCCGAGAGAGGTGGAGAAAATGAGGCCCTCAGCCAACCCTAAGGTGGGGGAATTTATGCACTGTCAGAGGATATGGAAATGAAAGCTAGAATTTCAACCTTAGCTAGAAGGTGGAGGAGTGAAGGCAAACGACTCCACGAGTGCAGCAAAGGACTCCAAAATCCTGCACAGGTCAATCCATGCACCAATTTCCAATCCACTGCCCACCCTGAAGAACAGTATCCTATGGCCCCTTCAGTGAAGGATTTGATGTCAGAACATGCAAATGTCGTAGGTCAATATGTTTCCACAACCCAATGCCCCATATGGTCACCTACACCCAATTGAAAATCACCCCGACCTATCCCGAAACCTAATCCCCCGCCTATGTGCCCCTGTGCGCCAAACAACAGTTTGTTCTCATCTCAACCACAACCATCATCATCCTCCCCGTGGAACAAGCCATATCAACCCGAGCAAGGTGGTAGGCAATTTTGTGGAAGAGCAAAAGGATCAATGCACACCGCACAAAGGATTGATACCGTAGAGCACACCGAACAAGAGAATAGATGGGCTTGAGAGCACCCAATCGTAAAATGACAACTTGCATTCAATCACAAAGATCAACAATATTCTCGAGGTACAGAGAGAGAAGGTTCCTTCCCAAACATTGCCAAATCCAAAAGGAGGTGCATTGAGGTAGGTTCATCCAAAGAATTCAGAATGGATGAGGTGAAGGCACACTACTTTGAGGATGGAAAGAGGTTGATCAGCCCATGCCTAAGCCTCGTTGGAGGAAACCGTAAAAGGAGAAAGAAGAATTAGAGCCAGAACACATTTTTTTGAAGGAGGACTCAATGAAGCACTGCATGCCACCTCCATTTCCACAAGCATTAAGAAGTAAGAAGAAGGCATCCCAGCAGGTAGGCATCCTAGAAGTCCTAAGGCAGGTGAAGGTCAACATACCCCTTTTGGACATCATCAAACAAGTCCCTGCCTATGCAAAGTTTTTGAAGGACCTTTGTACAATCAAGAAGGTCAGTATCGAGAAAAAGGCATTTTTAATCGAGCAAGTCAAGGCCATAATCCAAAGCAAGAACCTACCAAATAAGGATCCAGATCTCCACACCTCAGTTAACATTGGTGGACTTGCATAGACAAATCAACGCTAGATTTAGGAGCCGCGTAAACCTACTACCATACCGCAGGCAGCTAGGCCTGGGAGAGCTTAAAACCTACCAACATCACTCTAGTCAGCCGATCGATTCTATGAAGATCCCTAAGGGGATAGTTGAGGATGTGTTAGTGAAGGTAGACAAATTCTACTACCCAGTAGACTTTGTAGTGCTTGACACCGAGCCAATAGCAAATGGGCCCAATCATGTGTCAATTATCCCGAAGACTATTTCGCCACCGCACGCGATCATTAATCACGGAATGGAGTCATGCAACTTACATTTGGCAACATGACATTGAATTGGAACATATTTCACTTAATAACAAGCATGTCGGGGAAATCAAAATCAAGTGATTGATGAGGCTTTGTTCGCTGGTCGTAATGCAAGGAAGTCAAGGCCCAAGAATCAAGCGTGAAATACCCAATCAAGATGAAATTGTGTTTGTATTGCCACGTAGTTACTACGTAGAATTTGGTCAGCCCAAATTCAATCAGTGAGAATCAAGTCAACAATGGGAAATCAAACATCAAGGCATCGGCTCAGGCCACTGTCGGGGTTGAGGAGATCCTCCTCCTTGACCCTCCATGAGTAAAGCTGTGACTTCGCTGGCTCTGTGTTCTCAAAACCAAATTGCAAACTAAAATTTTTTGCTTTTATTTTAATTTGGTCAATTCCTATAATTTTAGCTATTTTGTGTAAGTTAAATTTAGTAGTTTTCATTTTTAGTAATTTTGTCTTAATCTTATTTACTTAATATTAAAATTTGTATATTACTTTAATATAATAATTTTTATTTTTATTATTATTATAATTTTAATGTCAAAATTTGATTTATGTGTGGACTGTGTGTTTAAGTAGATTTCGCTTATTACAAATAAATGTGCCAAACGGCCGTATCGCCTTAATGGCTTATAAATGAAACTGTGGGAGGGGCTTTGAATTCACTTCATACCCTTTCCCCTCCCCACCCACCCGAGCGCCACCGGCCGAGCCGCTGGCGCGCCACACCAGCTGCCACTCTTGCCACCACCCCCGTTCGCGCCTTCACCCGACACAGCCACCGCGCCGCCCAGCCTCCCGAGTCCCCGCCTCTTCAGAGCCCCCACCATCGCACGCAGCCCCGGCACTGCCCACCGCAGCCTCCACCGTCGCTACTGAGACCGCCGTCTCGAGCCCCGACAGAGTCACCGCACACGCAGCCGGCCACAAGTAGAGCCGCGCCCCTACCGCACGCTGCAGATCTGCCTTGGTCCTCGCCCGCGAGCCCCGGTTCGCTCAGGTCCAAGGTTCCTACCGCAAAGGGTGGGATTCCGGGCCTCGCCGCCAGAGCCCCCAGCCAGCCCGAGCAAAGGCCCCGGTTCCATTTTCGCCAACCCCTAATCCAAAGGTCCTCTGCACCATGGTCTATGGTTCGCACCGAGGTGGGTCCCGGGCCAGCCTTGGGTCAGTTCGCACTTCGAGCGGGAGGAGCAGCTAGTTCCAGCTCCTGGGCTCGCTCCGCACTAGCCTCCAAATCCTCGAGGCAAATCCCCCGAGGAGCCCTGTGGATTCAGCGACACCAGACACCTGATGGGGACCCCCGGCCCCGTCACCGCACTCACTGAGATCTAGGAGGGCCCGACCCTCCAAGAGGGCCCGTACCCGGACGGGTGAGTCATCATCCGTGCCCGAGCCATCACCGCGCCAGCTGTGAGGCGACCTCATCTCCCCAGTTATCGCCTGCCTCGAGGATCAGGAGGCCCTTATTCGTCGGGCACCCTATCCCGGGGAATGTAGGGCTTCACTCGAGAGATTTTCATGGGGAGTCGTACTACGATGTGCCTAAACATGGTCGACCCCATATTCAAGGACCTCGATGCCGCTTGATCGAGCACACTATCGCCGCTCACACACCGAGGCGCTCGACACTCGGGTGGTGCTCCGCCTACCATTCCCATGACCTCCCGGGGAGCGCCGGTACCCACCTTCTCGAGCCCGGCTCACTATAGATGATCGACCAGAGGCGCTCCGAGCAAATGGACATAGTAGCCGATTGGGTCAAGCACCAAACGCAGCCAATCTCCGGGAGGTTATAGGGATCGGGTCTCACCCGACACACAGTGGAGATGGTCCGCAGCCCCGCTAGAGACACTAGCGCAGGACCTCAGACGATTCCTCGAGGCACCCCGCCTCATATACTTCTTATTGATCATCTCGTCAGATTAGCCTCCCCGCCGCAAGACTACGTCCAAAGATAGTGGTTTCATCCCGAGGCCTGCATCGATCTCGTAGGGTTCCTGCTCAGTCCCTTTGAGTTAGTGATGACCTCCCTACTACATTTTGAAGATAAGGTCCACCGCAAGGGCCTGGCTCGAGCAGAGAGTCTACCCTTGCTGATGCCACGACCCAGCCAGTCCCTGGAAAGCACTCAGCTTTCCTGAGGAGCTCTGCTGTAGAGTGAGGATTAGATGCCCTCTGGGTCCTGTCGATGGAGCGAGCGATGGTGATGCCGATATCTTTTCTCCTCCAAACACCGGGACCAGGAGGAGGTGCCGCACGAGTGGAGCCAAAGGACTCTCGTAGGAGGATGTGATGCCCCGAGGTCGAGATGAAGATGAGGCCAGTGCCAGATATATCTCCTCCATCTCCTTCTCCACCTACTTCAGCTGCAGCCCCTACTGATACTCCAGGCCCATCTTATACAGCACAACATTCGCCGGAGTATGTTCATGTCAATACTAGGAGCCAGCGTGGAGTTATGGATGTCAGATGCTTCATCGGGTCGCTACCCAAAAGTGCACAAGATCGTAGGGGTTGGCTCGAGCCGAGGCCACTTTGGGTCACTGTCACTCCATGCTCTAGAAGATGACACCCACCCCTGGCCTCCGCATGTTTCTCGGGATTTACCCAGATGAACCAAATAAGAAGACCAAAGCAGCACTACAAATTCTCTCTTTTGCATCGGGCCACAACAAAGAAGAATATTTCTGACGAATTCACCACCACGAGATTGAGGGTGGCTCCGCATCCTCCCGTCTCAACTTCCTATCCCTATTACATGTCCATGCTTTTCTCCTCGAGGAAAAGTTAGGGAGGTAGGAGGTCTTCGTTATGTTTTTGTATAGTTTTCAACTTTATCAACTGCCTACTAATTTTGTGTAGAGTTCATGTATTAGCCATAGTAGGCAGTGATACTTTTGTATGTTCAACTATATTAAGCATGTACTAGCCATTTTGGTTATATCAAAAAGCTACAGATATTTCAAGCTTATTACACTTTTTTGCATATCACTTTTGTGCCTCCACTTTCAGGTATCTTCTTTGTCTTCACCTGACAATTGAATTGCTTTTAATTGAACAATTGAATTGCCTTTAATTGGAGAATTGAAACCCTGTTGTTACCTTAATGTTAGAACAATTCCATGCATGATTTAGTTTAGTCAATTAAGACTCCAGGTATTCAAGTAACTCAACATTTCCCTTGAGCTTAATTCACACACCGCACACCGTATTATGTCGATAAGTTAGAAATTATTCACCTCTTTCACTTTGCATAGCCGGCCTTAAATCTAATATTGATCCCATATTAGGTTTGTGTTACCCTATATTTGAAGACCAATGTAGTCTTCCAAAAAGGAAAGAAAAGAAAAAGAAAAGAAAAGAAGAAAAAGAAAAAGAAAATAAAAGCCGTGGACGCGCCTAAACCCGAGCACGGTCCGAGGGGGTATATGGCAAGCCTTGAAGCCCGATGCCCTAAACCTTAAGCGATTGGGAGTCATCGACTTAGTGTTCGCTATACGGGTGGATGTGGAGTTTAGCGTGTTGTGCTTGATTCTCAAGCTATTCAAGTCCCGGGGTGAAGCCCGTAGAGTTTGTGGTCATGATCCTTTTGGTCGATGCCCTAAACCCAATTGGCTGGGAGTCATCAGACCTCGTTACACGGACTTTGGTGAAGTCGAAGCCAAGCATTGCACCCACAATGAAGTCAAATAAAGAAAGCAGAAGAGTGTAGCTTTTCCTATCTAGGTTGTTCAACAAATTAAGGCCATGGCGAAAGCAGTCGGGGGAGGGAATACTCAATTTATTGGCTCGACCTGGTTACATTAAGGAACCATTAGACTTTGTGGAAATTCGTTGAGAAACCATGGATCCGATGTCGACCTAAAACTCGATTCATGGCTTCGCTTCTTCTCGTGGCCTGCTAACAAGGTATCAATTATTCATTTTAAAGGTAATACCTATTTATACAAATTTTTGAACTATAAACTTTTTTGAGAAAGCACTACATGCATGTCCTTATTGCTTTGCATTGCTAAGGGACTACAACGTGTTTGTTTGGGTGGTGATAGTGCTCAAAGTGCTATTTTGAGCCCTATTCGAGATAGGTTTTGAGTACTTTTTGCGCACTAATTATATCAATTAAGCCAATTGATGTGTGTAGGTCCATTTAGTTCCACTAATACCATTTCGAGCTTGTTTTTGGTGATTTTGTAGGTTTCTGCACTACCACTCGTGTTTGCTGATGACAATATATGTGCCGAATGATGAGGAAACACCTGCATTTTTCAAATCATCCAAAAATATCAAAATTCAGTGTGGAATTGTAGGCAATGTGATGAAGAAAGAGTGCAGTGGAGGATGCAATGGCAAAGAAGTGAAGCGGAGCAATTCCAGGAAATTTCGCTATGATTGCGAAAATTTCGCTGGGATTGCAAAAAATTAAGAACCATAGCTTAAAATTAGTAATCCCAGCTTAAATCGAAATTTCGCCAGTTAGCCAAATTCTCGCCTAGCTGGGCCAATTCATCAGACTAGCTAAATTAACCAATTTCGCTATCTCACACGAATTACTAGGCTAGCGAATTTCGCTAGCTAGAAATTATCGGTTGATGTTTAAATTTTCCAATTTCGCTATCTCGTGTAATTGCTTGTTACTAAATTCGCTTAGGCTAGCTAAATTTTCGCTATCCTAGCGAAATTCTCCTGCATAGCGAAATTCCTGCCCCTGTTAATTTTGTGTATTTGTTCCTAAACGACTACGTTTTGGTGTATTAACACCTTGTCCTCGTACACCCAATGTTTTAGGCATTCTTGTATTTTCACACTTCGTGGCCTATATAAGTTCCTATGATTTTGTAACCCCAAGAAACTTTGGATTTCAAGAGAATTCCCACGCCATTTTAGGGTAGGTTTTTCATTTGAGCCTTCTCTCCTCTTCTTCATTTATAGCTTCTCGTGATCAACTTCAGTGGATGCGCCAAGCAGCTCATAGCCTTGAAGAGGAAGGTTGCTAGCTTGGTTTTGGGGTTGCTGCAGGTGTCCTCATGTTTTAAATGCTACAGGTACTGTATTTATGGCCCCAACTTTCCAAAATGTGGTTTAAAGCCATTTAATGTCATTACTTCGTCAATACTTGCCATGCTTGTGTAAGTACAAGGTAATACTTATTGGTAGATGCATTGTTATTCTTAGATGGTCTTACGTGAGCCACTAAATGAGGTTGGAGTGTTATTTTAAAACTGGAAAGGGGCTGTGAATGCATGTTACTTGTGTTGACTCAAATAGAAAGGTTCTAGGTTAGTTTTAATTAAACAGATCCTAAGAGTGGTTTTGACTTATGTTACTTGCCATAATGTTGATATGACCCGAGACACTTGTTAGCCCCATGTTATCAAGCTAGTGACCTAAACCTTCAAGGTTACCATTTTACACTTCACTTAACCATTTCTGCCGCCTGAACATACAACCTCCCCCTCGCTTTTAAAAAATCCAAAATCCAAACTAAAGCCTCACCAATTTTCTCAAACACTAATGCGAATCATTCCAGGATGAAAACCCATCCCCGTGTTCAATTTAGACCGCTTATGCTGCAGTAGCTTGACTACGGCAGTAGGAGGAACATAGGAAACAAATTTTGTTGATTCCACTCACCCTACCGTGGCACGACCGTCACCTGCCAACTGGTAGCCAGCTTAAATGAAATGTGAAATGGTAACCTTGAAGGCTCGGGTCACTAGCTTGATAAATGGGGTTATTAAGATGTCTCGGTTATTTCCTCACATTAGGGCAAATGACATATGTCAAGGCCAAAAAACCGGATCTTGTTTAGCTATAAACCTAACCCTAAAAACACTCCTATTCGAGTCCAATCATATACCGAGCATTCAATGTTCCACTAGTTTGAAAACCTAGCATTTAACCTCATTTCAATGGCTCGTGAATGACATCTAAAGAATGTCGTTGCATCTACCTTAAGAATGCACTCGAACCCAGCAAGACAAGCATTGACCAAAGGAAAGACATTAAATAGCATTAAACCCTAGTTTGAAAAGTTTGGAGCCATAAATGCAGTACCTGTTTCATTTAAAGCATGAGGACACTGCCAAACCACCAATAACTGTCAGTAAACCCTCCTCTTTCAAGGCTTTGAGGCTTAGCTGCATCCCTTGAGTTGTCATCCCCAAGGGGTGTGTTTGGAAGCCAGCAAAAATGAGAGAAAGAAGAGAGAGAAGAGAGAAAATGTAACCTAAAGCCAAAAGCCGCTGAAAGCGGCATAAAATAAAGTTAGGGTTAATAAAAGTTATAAGGCTTATATAGCCAACCCAATTGTGTGAACAAAAATACCTAAAATACATGATTACAATAGGGACAAAATGGGAATTATACAAAACAGGTCGCTTGGAATCAAAACACAATGATTTTCGCTATAAAGGAATTTCGCCATCACAGCGAAAAATACAAGGCATAGCTTAAATTCAAATTCGCTTATGCACAAAGGAATTTTTCGCTTATGAACGTGAAATTTCGCTTAGCTTAGCTTAAAAATGTGCGCAGCTAAAATTTCGCGATTTGCGAAATTTTTAGCTATGGTTGCACCCGCAATCTCTGCGAAATTCTCGCCATGCATATTAAAATCATGCTCTGCCTCCCGCATTGCCTCGCATCCGGTCACTTCTAATTCATCACTTCCACTTGACATTTCTTTCACTTAGGTGATGAAATCACTCCAGAATTCCTCACACCAACACCAATACGGCCAATCTTTGCTGACTGAAGTTCCCAAACCCGCAAAACTACCAAAAACAACCTCGAAACCAAATCAGTAGCACTAAATAGACATGCACATGCCAATTGGATTAATTTACATGATTAGTACGCAAAAGGCACTCAAAACCTATCTTGAATAGGACTCAAAATAGCACTTTTTGGGTACTAATCAGTAGTCGGGTTGTGTGACGCTCCAAATCCCGGGGTGTCCCGTTGACCACCGTCAACCTGCGTAAACCTGCGTGTCTCATATCATGAGACCCATACATGAGTAAAATTAGCCACATTGGCCTACACACCATACTCACCAAAATATATCTAACTATGTTATAAATAGCTCTGAGTTGTTATATCACTCTTACACAAACATGTTTCAATCTTTGTAATATTTCATACATGTTTTACAAAACGTAATCAAAGCCACATGTTGGCTTCTTCTCAAAAGCGGCCTAATGAGTGTCGCCTCCGAACACTCCCCGTACCTAAAAGGGGGATCCTACGACGGTGAGCAATGCCCGTAGTGATAATCTCCACATGGTTTACTCCCCATCTAAGTGCAATGGAAACCAACACATTCCAAAGAAATGCATGATCCTATTTTGAATATCTACAGCCCAAACCCATGTCTCTAGTCCTGATATTCCCCACATGCTTATGCCATGTATGAAAATCCGCCTACCAAAAATATTTGTTTCACCTGTGGGCAACCCGATATAAAAACGTTGGACAATCCTCCGAGGTGAATTTGTTGGTAACTCTCGAAACAATCTTACGGGCCCCTCCGATGTTAATTGCTTGGACAATTTTCCCAACACAATTTAACAACTTTCCGATAAAATTATTATTTTTAATAATTTTACAAAAGAATTCATCGTTTAGACAACCCTCCAATTTAAATACGTCATGCACTCATACCTACTATTCTACGGTGCCCCGGTGCATATGAAATGCATTATGCCATTTCTTATATCCAATTCCAATGGCTCACACACAATTATATTTCATATAAATCAAACATCATGTTAACACTTTAAATTACATGATTTAACGATTCTTTTCCGCACATATCTCAAGCCATTCATTTTTAAGCAATATTATGCAAACAATACACATGGACAATTTACTTCACCATCAACCTGCATCAAGCTTAACAGCCCCCCAACAAGACGTGGGCTGTCCATGAACACTCATCAAACATCTGGCCCACTTCTGAATCAAATCAATGGCCATTTCCAGCCTCACAACACCCAAAACCACAATTTGCATGTTATTCAAATATCAAGCACTAACACACAAATATAACACACATATAAGGCACACAAGGACCATTTTTAGTCCGAGATCAGTCCGGGACTGTCCAAAATGGGTCTCGAAATTTCCAACATTCAATCCCAATTTGCGGGACTGATCAAACGGCCACTCACGACCTCATACCATCCAAACAATTTTAAATGGCTCTTAAGCCGAAAATAAAACAAGTAGGAGAAAACCCCTACCTTTCGGAGTTGTCGAAACTCCACAAATTCCAGATTCATGCAGTCTTACCGTGGAGAACAACTTGTCTCGCTCACGGATCTCGACGGCCCGACACTGGAAATCTAGAGAGAAGTTAGACACTCTCTAAAAACCCTTTCTTTTCCCTCTCTTTCCTCTTCTCCCAAATCCGGCTGGGAGAGCTTGGGTCAAGAGGACTGTCCTCATGCCAAATGTCGCCCATCATTGGTCAAGCTCGATTTCCTTATCCACTTATCCCTCTACTTTGGGATTTTCTCTCCAATGGCATCATGCCATGTAGTCCACCCACATGACCCACACTTGAGCTCATGTTTGACTAACTTCTGCATATGACACATGGCACCTCTTGAGCCACTCAAAATGTGCCAAGTGTCCCGCACTACCCTCGCTATCTCGAAAAATGTGAAATTTCTAATGCTCCTGAATTTAAACGAAATTCTGTCATGTAGCTAGATCGCGAGACGATTCTAACAGTGAAGTCCGTTTTGTCATCCAAGATCTAGAAAAATTCTGGATTTTGACCGAAATTACCATTTTACCCATTTTCAGAAAATTAGAATTTTCTCGGGTTTTACATTCTTTCCCCCTTAAAAGAATTTCGTCCCGAAATTTCGTACAATCACAAAAAATCACATGCATATGCAACATGCACTATGTCATGCGTGTAAACTAGTCATTTAAGTATTAAACGACTAAACCACGTACCTTCATCCCTAAACAAGAAGGGATAGGTAGCTCGCATGGTGTCCTCGCGCTCCCAGTTACTGCCTCTCCACCCACGGTGTTTCCATAGTACTTTGACTAGCCTCACGGCTCCCGTGAGATCGTAAACCCGATCCCGACTATCCATAATGCACAACGTCCCTCCTCAAGGTCCCATATGTGTCAACCTCTCAATCTCTCCCCAATCCACTACATGAAATGGATCTGTGAGTGTACCCTCCCGGAAAGGCTGAGACGTGAAATAATTTCACGGACACCCGACATGTCACAGAAGCGAATCCCAGACCCTACAAAGGCTCATCCTCCTCAAGTATCCTCGAAGGGTCCAATGAACCTCGGCGATAGCTTCCCGCGCTTGCCGAACCTGACCACTCCTCTCTTAGGCATCACCTTCAAGAAGACGTGATCTCCAACCTCGAACTCTAAGGGTCGACATACATCAACATAGCTCTTCTATCGGCTCTGAGCCATGAGAAGACGCTGTCGTATCAAGCTCACCTTCTTGGAGGTGTCTCTAATAAGATCGTGACTAAAGATGGAGCCTCTCCCACCCCTGGCCCGAACATATCGGTGACCTACATGGCCTCCCACAATGCCTAATATGGTGCCATCTCAGATACTACCGATAACTCGTTGTCAGGAGAATTCCACTAAGGGCAAATGCTCTTCCCAATACCCCATTTATCCAGACGCATGCTCGCAAAGATGTCCTCTAACACTGTGATGGTCCTTCCTCGATCGACCATCCGTCTGCGGGTGGAAGGCTATAATTCATGGTCACGTGGTGCCCACACCCTTTCGGGGCTCTTCCTAAAAGTGCGCCGTAAACCTCGGGTCTCTATCTGACACTATGGATACTGGTACTCCATGTAACCGGACGATCTCTCGAATATACAACCGGCAGAATTCCTCCAATGTGAAGGTCATCCTCACGGCTAGGAAATGTGCCGTCGTCGTGAGCTGGTCTACTATCACCCACACCGCGTCATGCCTTCGCGGCGTCCGTGGTAAGTGGGTCACAAAATCCATCGTGACGTGCTCCCACTTCCACTCAGCCACCTCCAATGGCTGAAGTAGCCCTACTGGCTTCTGGTGCTCAGCCTTAACTTGCTAACATGTGAGATATCGTCAAACAAAGTCCCCTACATGTCTCTTCATCCCACTCCAAAGAGTAATCGCGATTTAAGATCTCGGTACACCTTCGTGGTCACCCGGATGCACAAAGAAATCGAGCGCTGAAACTCCCGAGGATCTCCTCTCTAAAACCTAAGTAACCTGGGAACCACTACTTGTCTTCTATATCAAAGACCACCATCTGCGTGGATGGTCCAAATTCCTCGCCACCGTACCGACCGTACCGGTCCTTGATGAACACCACCCCGGGTCCCGTCTCCTGACTCGATCACCGCCAATAGGAGACTCGTAGCTACTAAAATCCCCAACATACCCCGAGCCCGTCGTCAGACTATAGCCCAAATCGTCCCACAGCTCGAAAGCATCCGCCATTCCCTGAAGCTATACTAGCTAATGCTCCCGTGACTTGTAACTGAGTGTATCAGCCACCATATTTGCCTTACCAGGATGGTAATGCAAAGTGAAGTCATAACTTAGGAACTCCATCCATCTCAAGGCGGTTCTCATATTGAGGTCCCGCCCGTGAAAATATACTTCGCACTGTGGTATGAGTACATCTCAAACTACTTCGCCATATATGTAAAGGGCACCAAATCTTCAAGGCGAAGACTACGGCTGCCAACTCCATATCGTGTGGGTAATTCCGCTTATGATTCTTCAACCTGGGAACCATAAGCCACCACTCTCCCTGAACGCACAAAACACATCCCACCAACCTTCGAGGCATCAAGCAATACACTGTGTACCCTGTCCTCTCCGACTATCGTGATAGGAGCTGAAGTGTTTCCTCTTCAACTCATGAGTCGCCCCTCGTGATCGGTCATCCAATCAAATCTCACTCCTTCCGGTCAATCTCGCCATAGCGCCGCGACCCAGAGAAACTCAATGAATCTCCAGAGACTGGCCAATCCCAAGAAACTACGTATCTCGAAGACTGACTTCGGTCTCTCCCAACTCATCACTGCCTCGACCTTCTCGGGGTCCACTAACACACCTGATGCTGACACTATGTGCCCCAAGAATCTCACCTCAATAAGCCAAAACTCGCACTTATCGAACTCGCGTACAACATGGTCTCTCAACCGCCGCAAACAACCAAGTGATCCTCATGTCTTCCGACTGGGAGTAGATCAAAATGTCATCCACGAAGACCATGAAAAATCCTATTCAAATAGTTGGAATACCCCATGCATGAGGTCCATGAATGTCGCCGGGCGCATTCTTCAATCCAAAGGGCATCACCGCAAACTCAAAGTGCCATAACGCTGGCTCAACGCTTATCTGTAGATATCTATCTCCCTAACCTCAACCGATGGTAACCAAAGGTAAAGGTCATCATGGAATAGACTCGCCCTCTCACCGGGTCAAACAAGCCATTAATCCTCGCAATGGGTACCGATTCTTAATCGTGAACCCCGCTCAACCGGCCGTAGTCAATGCAATGAAGGGTCCCATCTTTCTTCTTCACGATAACCGCTACCCATGGTGAAGTGCTCAGTCTAATGAATCCCTTGTCCAGTAACTCTTGTAGCTGGACCTTGAGCTCTTGCAACTCAACTGGTGCCATCCTATGTGGAGTCATAGAGATGGGAGAAGTATCGGGGTGTAACTCGATACATAAGTCAACAACCTGCTGCGGAGGCAATCCTGGTAGCTCATCCAGAAAAACATCCTCATACTCGTAGACTACTCGAGGTAGATCTAAGTCCGGTCTCACCTCATCCTCCAGGGTGAGGCTTGCTAGCAAACCCGCCAACTGTCCATCACACCTGGACTCGTACATCGTTTGAGGCAAAATATCATGCTTATCCCCCTGAAACGTAACACGAGTACCGTCATGTGTGTGCTTGCAACCCTCTACCACACCGATGATGACTCTCAGATGCCATCACCAATCCATCCTGCTGATGACGTCGAACTCGGGACATGTCCATGACCCCAGGTCCATCAGGAGCAAAATCCTTGAGATCTCTAGTCATACCACGATATATCATTCTTGGTTATTGCCCTACCCCCGGGAGAGAACTCACATACACGGGCCTCCGGCCTCAACCCTAAGCCCAACTCTATCACAACCGATGTAGCACGAATGAATGAAGCACTGTGAATCAAATAACACTCTTGCCCATAGGAGAGATAGCAAGAACGCACTCTCGTATGACCTGGTCGTCTACGAGCTCCGCCGGTGATGTGATCGCCGTAGACACGCCCCGCACCTCCGACGTCCCCGCTCAGGGCCCCGTCCTCCGCCGGCCCATAATCTGGCCCCTCCGTCTACCAGAGGCGCCCTGCGGCAGCCCCCCATGATTGATATTGGCTCCTCCGACCATATTAGGGTGTGAGGAATAAATCAGATCCGCTCCCGCCCTACGCTAGGATCGCACCGCCCCAAAACCCTGTGGATCCCCGTCTCCCGGTGGCAATCCCTTCATGCTCGGGGCCGTGGCAATGGTAACACACCCTCTGCCCAGCCTGACTGGCAACCCTGTTCCGTCGCTGGCCCGGATGGCCGCGGCTCTGGAACCCACATGAACTAGAAGCCCTCTGCTTCTTTCCCGAACTGGAAGAAGACTGACTCTCCTTCCTCTTGCCACTGGCACCCTCATCCCGAGTGCTCCGTGCATCCTCCATCTCCCTCTCTATGGTCATGGAAGTCCCAACCATAGAGTCCATGTCTTATAGGCGGAGTCCTACAATCCCGCTCGACGGACACCCTGTACCATTCTCAAAGACGATTTTCATACATGGCATAAGATGTGCGAGGGAGTCTATGAGGACTGAGACATGGATTGGGCATGTAGATATTCAAGTAGGACTGCTGCATTTTCTTGAATGTGTTTGGTTGCCATTACATGTGCACTTAGGTGGGGAGTAACCCATGTAGGAGATTATTACTACTGGGCATTGCCTGTCCTCGCCGGATCCCCTTTCAAGTACAGAGTGTTCGAGAAGACGCACTCATTAGAGGCCGTTTGAGAAGAAACACACGTGGCTTTGATTACGCTTTGTAAAAACATGTATGAAATATTACAATTGAAACATGTCTAGGCTAAGAGTGATGTAACAACTCTTGAAAATATTGTAATATAGTTGGATATATTTTGGTGAGTATGATGTGTAGGCCAATGTGGCCATTTTTACTCATGTATGGGTCTCATGATATGAGACACGCAGGTTTCCGCATGTTGACGGTGGTCAACGGGACACCCTGGGATTTGGGGCGTCACAGCACCCAAAACCACAATTTTCATGTTATTCAAATATCAAGCACTAACACACAAATATAACACACATATAAGGCACACAAGGACCATTTTTAGTCCGAGATCAGTCCGGGACTGTCCAAAATGGGTCTCGAAATTTCCAACATTCAATCCACTTTGATCGATCAAACGCCACTTACTTAATTCTCACATACCATCCAAAACCATTTTAAATGGCTCTTAAGTCGAAAATAAACCATGTAGGAGAAAAACCCCTACCTCCCGAGTCGCCAAAACCCACAAACTGCATCCACGCAGAGCTCTCGCTCTGGGGAGCAATCTATTTCTCGCTAGCCTGGATTTGACTCGTCCGATCACGGAAAAATCAAAGAGAAGTTAGGACACTCTTCTCCAAAACCCTCTCTTTCTTTTCCCTCTCTTTTCCTTCCCAACCGTCGAGAGCTTGGGTCAAGAGGACTTGTCCTCCTCATGCCACATGTCAAGCCATCATTATCGACTGGATTCCTTTATCCACTTATCCCTCTACTTGGGATTTTCCTCCAATGGAATCATGGCATGTGTCCACCCATGACCACTTGAGCTCATGCCTTGATTTAACTCCGCACATGACACATGGAACCTCTTGAGCCACTCAAAATGTGCCAAGTGTCTCAAGACTACCCCTATCGCTTCGAAAAATATGAAATTGACCGCCCTGAATTTGACGAAATTCGACGTGGTAGCCAGGATTTCACGAGACGCATTCTAACTGCGGAAGTCCGTTTCATCATCCGAGATCTAGAAAAATTCGGATTTTGACCGAAATTACCATTTTACCCTTTTTCAGAAAATTAGAATTTTCTGCTTGTTGTGCTGGCCATCATTTATTGTTATGATTAGTGCTCAAAAGTGCAATTTTGAACCCTATATTAGATAGGTTTTGAGTACTTTGATCATTAATCATGTCATATATCCTAATCAAGTGTTCATGTTACCTTAGTAACACTTATACCAACTTGACGTGTTTTTGGTTGTTTTGTAGACTTTTATACATATTTGACTTCAACCTCAATGCAAATGATCGATCATGAGGTTAAGTTTAGTCTCAGCCATCAACAAGCCTAAAATCGAAGTGTAAAACAAAGGCAAGTGCGAAGGAAATGAGATGCAGCTGAAGATAGGATGGGAAGCAGAAGAACAAAGAATGCAAGCGACTCCTCGCAATCAATCTGGCACCAGCGACCCCGCAACCAACTCGCAAACTGCTCGCAATCTCGGAAGACAAATTACGAAATTCGCTAGCCAATCCTGCACCGGTGCATTTGCGAAATTCGCTTCACCCGACACCTCGCTATTTAATAAATCCCCCGCTAGCCAGCGAAATTTCCAACATTGCCAAATCTCGCTAAAGCACAAGCCAATTGCTAAAGCCTTGCCACCTCGGGCTAAGCCATTGCCAAATTCGCTAATTAGCCAAATTCACCCCAGCGAAATTCCAGCTCACATCCTCTCGTAATTAATGCAACCCGCTTCCAAACTTGGTTTATTACCCAATTGTCCTATAACTTAGCCTAGTTATTAGGTTTTGGTAGTTTCATACTTTGAGGAGGCTTATAAATACCCTCAAGGTCTTGTAATAAAAGGGGAGGAGGATAGAAGGTGAATACAAGTTTTGTTGATTTGTAAGTATTTTCTTTTACTCGCTTTTAAATAAAGTTTTTTTAGGTCTTGCTTTTATTTCATGCTTTTCTCTTCTCTCTTCTTCTTTCTTTCCTTTTCCCTATTGCCAAACACCCTCTTGAGGATGACAACTCAAGAGTTGCGTGGCTGTTTCCTTTCTTTGAAGAGAAGGAAGAAGCTACACAAAAGGTATGGCTGTCAGTTCTCTTGTATTAAAAGCTACTGGTAGTGTATTTATGTACTCTTATTCTCAAAACTTAGTTGCATAACATGATGTTGATTTGGCCAATACTCTCCATGCTTTAGGACCGTTGTTCTTAGATGGCTTTACGAGCCTCCGAGATAATATTTACATGTTAGTGGTTCTTCAAATTAGGTTAAATAACATTTAATGCTATTATTTTGGCCACTACTCTCCATGCTTTAGGATGCAGCGTTTCTGTGAGAGATGCAATCACAGTTCTTTAGTTGGTCTTACGAGCCCTCTAAAAATGTGATAATTGAATGTTAGGTTTTAAACTAAAGGGGCCATAATCGCATGCTATCTGCTTTAACTCAAATAGAGATGTTTCCAATGGGTGAGGTTTTCTAGTTAAATATATAGATCCCAAGTATGCCATGGACTTATATGTTGCATGTCATAACGCGAGGATAAAACCCTGAGGACAATTTGTTTGCCCTAATCCCACAAGTTAGTAACCTAAATCTTCAAAGTTAACTTTTCACACTTTAACTTTCGCTTTACAATTTCGCCAACTTCATTCCCACTGCTTTTGAAACACACAATTCCAAAGAGTCCAAACAGAAAGCCTTACCTTCATGTACCATGTAAAACCATTTTTATGAAACCCATCTCAGCTCACCCTAGGACCACCATACTGCAGAGTTTGACTACGGCAGTGTGGAACTTAGGTGTATATAAATTCTTGTTGATTTTAGCTCAGCCTAAATGCAAAATGAATCATTTAATATGTTTATGTTTTATATTTATATTCGTTTTGTTTAAGTATATGTTTATGATTATGTTTATTGTCTCGTGCTTAGATATGTTTAGAGCTATGTTTATGTTCGTGACGCCTGGGCGCTTTTGTCTAGGTTTGTGTGTTAGGATGTCTTAGTGTAATTCTCTTGTTCTAGGATTGTGTTAAGAGTATGTGTGTGCGATGCCATGTTTTCCAATCAAGGATCTTTGACCTCCAAAACTTCTTGAAAACACAGCGCAAGTAACAAGAAAGGACTTAGGTTGTTAGATGCTCGGGAATTACATGCTTGGATAGGAATGACATAGTGAGTCACCTCCTTTGTGTCTTTCAAAAACCAAGTCCGTGAGTAGTCTACCAAACACTAATAGTATATCCCAGGATATGCCCAGGTTTCTGACTCGAAGCCACTAACGTTCCATGAGCCTTGGGCATTTTTAAACACCCAAGTGATAAGACATTGTAGAAAAGTGGATTGCCATTGAGCACCATGAAAAGGAAAAAAAAAAAGAAAAATAAAAAAGATAGTGTGAATAAATAAGAGGAATCTTCTAATCACCAGCATAGTCCGAGGGGCCTTTTAAAGCCTAATTCCCTAAGCCAACTGGTCGGGAGCCATTGACTTCACCGCCACGACAGGATAGAAGTTTCCCACAACCGAGGTCCTTAGGGCTCAAGCCGAGTGTTCGGTGGTCTTTGTGAACTCGAATGCTCGGTGCCCCAACCAACTAGTGGGGTCACCTAACGAATCTCCACTAGAACATCAACTAAAACTTACGAGTACTAGGAATTCATTCATTAATAGGTAGGTAATATGAATAAAAATGGTGCTCTTTATCCTTTCTCGTAGTTAGATTCCTCCTAAATAGGCAACTTGAATTCAAGTTTGGGGGTCCCGGAACCAAGTTATATGCTAGAGATCATACATCCAATGCACATAGACTTCATGGGAAAGGCCATAGAAAACCTAGGAGGTGAGTCACTTGTCGACGAAACCGGATCCGACTGAATTCTTTCGAAAGTCGAACAACCTTAAGGATCCTCTGAAATTAGTAAGATTTGTGAGTTCGGTTCACTTTGGATCCTCTCTGGCAACATGCATCACCCCCGTATCGCCTCAAATTAGTATGTTATTATCCGTCTCACTGGGTTCAAAGAGTCCTGCTTTTTGCTTAGACAAGCAAGAAGCTGGTGCCAGTGATGAGCGCCCAAAAACACTCATTACAAACCCTGGATTTACAAGATTCGGATCTATTTCATATATATGATCGTGTTTTTGATTACTTTTCTAATATTTAGTTTTATTTAGTTTTTGTAGGAGAAACACTGGAAAATGCTGGAAATGGAACCTTACAGGAGGCTTGGAGAAGTTGGTGCAGAATCGCCTAACGTCGCGACGCTGGGAAAGTCTCAACAAACCTTATCCCTCGAGAGGCTATAAAGGAATGGGAGAATTCATGCAAAGGGGTTCAAAACTTATTTGTTGAAGCAGGTTCGAGGAATTGAGCTTGAACAAAGGAAAGAAGACTTGAAGACCGACCTTGGAGAGAGAGACTAAGAACCCGGAGATCATCATTCCCTCGATCATCAAGTTTTCTCATTCTATTCTTATGTCTTGTTTTCATTTGTATTGGAACAAACATAATGAGGTTCCAATTTCACATTTAGGTGTTGGTAGAAATTTGACATGAATACTATGTTAAAGTTTTAGCCTTTTCAAAACCATTATCTTTTCTATAATTTGTTTTACCATTAATTCATGTTGATGAATTCATATTAATTTCGATCAATCTTAATATGTGTGTGGTTCTTTGTGGCATCCGAGAAGTGAATGAAGAATTAGACATAGTCAGTTAACCTAATAAACTTGTAATATATAAGATTATCAATGATTAGGGAGGTTTAGGAGTTCTTTGCACTCTATGCACCTTTTAATGCTTCAATGAGCTAAGGAGCAAGAAACCTAGTGATAGCTGAGGTTAAATGACCTTGAGAAAGGCATTAATTACATTAGATAAGAGCCATTTTGGAAAACACTTACATTAGGTAAATGGAATGGAATCAAGCAAAGATTACATAGTAGAGATTGTCCAACAACACCAACACCGACCTTGCATCTTTAAACACTTTACACTAAACGAACAATTATCTTAGTTAATAGTTTAATTAGCTTTTAGCTCCGCTTAGCCATCATGATTGCTAGTTTGGAATATTAAAAGAGTAGCTTGTAATTTTGGTACTTAGCATACTACGATTAAGGTTTTCCTCAGATCGATATGTGTACTTAAGACACTTATTACTTGACAAGCGTATATACTATGCAGAATAGGCACTTTTCACTTTCTATTTGCATGTCCACAAAAACACAAATCACACTAACGCCATTAGAACGAATCACAAAATTCTCTTAACTGCGAAGAATCTTCATGAGTTGAGTCGCAGTCCGTCTCCCTACATCATTGCTATTCCACGCCCTCTTCCCACAAAAATAGTAGAGGGAGAGACATGCTATTGCCGACCTCTCGCACTAGCCCCGTGTCGCTCGTCTCCGGGCCAAGAGTTTTGAGGATCGAAGTGTGGGTCGGGAACTAGTGATTAGTACCTGGTCCGGGGTAACCTCTTTGGCTAGGAGGATTCCCGCTTCTCCCCGTGCAACTAAGAAGGATGATGTGTACCGCCTCGAGCTCTCATTTTCGAAAAGGGTTCTCGCCCCGCCGCAACTAAGAAGGCGTGCACCGAACGTCAAAGACGCCTTGAGCGGGGGTGGAAGATTTTGTCCCCTAGGTTACCCCGATATCCAGCCGCCCCCTACTAGCGAAGAGGAAGAAGAGGAGGACGAGGACGGCTAACTCGCTCATAACTCATGGGTGATTGGTGCGCAAACGAGGTGCCACTTTAATAGGGCGACCGATGCTACCCCCCGAGGTGGTTTTCAGAGGCCGATCAACACCCAACTGGTGAGGCCCCATGTGCGACGATAGTTGTTTCGACTCGCTTGAGATGGGGATTTCATGGCCGATTCAGCACTAAGAGTGGTGATTCTAATCAACAATATTTGTATCCTATTCTCCTGCACGCCGTATCAAGCTTACCGCAAAGATAGCGGTCTAGGGTCGAATACTGGGATGGGTTTTCATCCTATGAATGACTGTACAAGTGTTTGAAATGGTGAGGCTTTTTGTTTGATTTCAGGATTTGTTTCAAACAAAGGGAGTTGTTCACTATCGATTAATCGTAATGACTGAAAATGAAGTGTGAAATGGTAACTTTGAAGGCTTGGGTCACTAGCTTGATAACATGGGGCTATTAAAGTGTCCCTAAGTTATATCTCGCATTAGGCAAATGACCTATAGTCAAAGCCAAAACCGGGATCTTTGTTTAATCATAAAACCTAACCCTAACCACTCCGGCTTGAGTCAACACTAGTATTATGCATCAAAAGTATCATTCGCTTTAAAACTCTAGCATTCAACCTCTTCACGTTGCTCAGAATGACATCTAAAGGATATCAAGGCATCTAGCATTAAGAATGCACTCGAACCCTAAAGCATGACAAGACACAAAGCAGAGGGACATTAAATGGCATTAAACCCTAGTTTGGAAAGTCGGGAACCATAAATACAAAGATTTCTTGGAACATTTACAAAGATGAGGACAACCCGCAAAGAGTCTTAAACTAAGCTAGCCACCCTCCTCTTCAGTTATGGAGGCTTAGCCACATCCTCGAGTTGTCATCCTCAAGGGAGGCTCAAGTACCAGAAAATGAAAGAAAGAGGAGAGAGAAAAGAGCAATGAAACCCTAAATGAAAGTTATGGAAATGTATTGAAATGCAAAAAGTTGCTTAGTGGTTACAAAATGAGTGGGTTTATAGTCCACCCAAAGTGTGAAAATACAAGAATGCCTAAAATATTAAGCCAAGAGGGACAAGGTGGAAAATACACCAAAACAGCCTTGGGATCAATTACACAAAATTACTGTGGGCAGCACTCGCTTTATGCAGAGAATTTCCGCTTAGCATAGCGAAATTTCGCTAGTTTGAGCGAAATTCCCCGCTAGGCTACGAAATTCTACAGATAGCGAAATTGAGAAATTTCATATCTACGCTGAATTTTGCTAGTTAGCGAAATTCGCTAGCCCACGAAAAATATGAGAGATAGCTTAAATGGTGAATTCCCGCTAGCCTAGCTTAGTTTCCCAATTTCGCTAGGATTGCGAAGGCCATGATTGCAATTCGCATCTTAGTAAATTTTCAGTGTTCCATAGCGAAAATTCCGCCTCCCGATCCCGCATCCCACGCACTCTTCTTCATCACATTGCCTTCAATTCCACACTGAGTTTTGATATTTTTGATGGTTGAAAACACCGCTTTTCCTCGAAAGATTCGGCACATATATATTGTCATCAACTTAAACATGCTGGCCGAGGTATGCAAAAACCTACAAAATAACCAAAAACAAGCTCGAAAATGGTATTAGTGGAACTAAATGGACCTCGCACACATCAATTTTTTACGAATTGATATGATTAGTGCGCAAAAAGCACCCAAACCTATCCCGAATAGAAAGTTCAAAATTAAATTTTGGGCACTAATCACACCCCAACCGACACGTTGCTAGTCCCTTAGCAATGCTAAATAATCGTGACACGCATGTCGTGGATTTTACAAAAGTGTATACTTCGCTCAAAAAGGTGTATGTACAAATAAGCATTACCTTTAAAATGAACAATTGATACCAAGTTTGAAAACCGACATGAGAGAGCAAAAACCATAAAAGAACAATTTTTAGGTCAACATCGGATCCAAAGAATTCAACCTGAATTTCCATTGAAATCTAATGGTTCCTAATATAACCAGATTGAGCCAATAAAGTGAAAAATTATTTCCTCCCAACCTAGCTACTTGCATGGCCTTAAGCTGTTGAACAACCTAGATAGGAAAAGCTACACTTTTCTTTCTTTATTTGACTACATTGTAGGGTGCAATGCTTAAAACTCGACTTCATCAAAGTCCGTGTAACGGGGGTCCACCGATGACTCCCAACCAATTAAGGTTTAGGGCATCAAGCCAAAAGGATCACTTGACCACAAAATCTACGTGTTTCACCCGGACTGAATGACTCTTCGAGAATCACAAGCACCTACAACACGCTAAACCCTACCCATTCACCCGTAACGACCACACTAAGTCGATGACTCCCAACCACTAAGGTTTAGGGCATCGGCTTTTAAAGGTTTTCGCTATATACCCTACTTTGTGTCCGTGTTCAAGCCAAGGCAAAGCCACGAATTTATTTTTTCTTTTCTTTGCTTTTTCTTTTCCTTGAAGACTACATTGGTCTTCAAATATGGGTAACACAAACCTATTATGGGATGTTAATGTGAGATCTAAGGCCTACTTATGCAAAGTGAAAGAGGTGAATACTCTCACAACTTTAATAAAGATAATCAAAAAGGGTTGGTGTGAATTAGCTCAAAGGGGAAATGTTCAAGTTGAATACGCTGGAATCTCAATTGACCAAAAACTGAATCATATATGGAATTGCTCTAGCATTAAGGTGACATACAGGGCTTCAATCTTTCAATTAAAGGCAATTCAGTTGTCCAATTAAAAGCAATTCAATTGTCCAATTAAAAGCAATTCAATTGTCCAATTGAAAACAAAAGTGATACACCAATTGGATGCACAAAAGAATTGATATGCAAAGTGTAATAAACTGTATTATTAAATAATCGTAAAGCTTTTAATATAACCAAAATGGTTAATACATGAATCTCATAGCCAAACATACAAAAGTATCACTGCCTACTATGGCTAATACATGAATCCTACACAAAATTAGTAGGCAGTTGATAATGCTGAAAACTGTACAAAAACATAAAAGAAGACACTCCTACCTCTAACTTTTCCTCCCAGTAAAAGCATAGACATGTAATAGGGATAGGAAAGTTAGAGACAGGAGTGCGACCACCTCAATCTCGTAGTGTTGGTGGATCCACGCTACCGGCTGGGCTGCCAGCATGTTTGTGAGAGGTTGGGCCGTGTCGCCGGCTCATCTCGGAGGACTTAAGAACATGCGGAGACCGAGGTGACTCATGATCTCACTCGGAGCACGGCATGACACCGCCTCTAAAGTGGTTCTGGGCCGAGCCAATCGATGATCCATCGACGCCGTAAATGCTAAACGAACAGACAAAGATCCATAACACCCGCTAGCTCCCCGGTATTGACAGCGAATGTACCCGAGAGTGCCGTGTTGTATATGATGGGCCGAGTATCGGGCCAAATGCGGTCGGGGCTGTGGAGGATGAGATGGAGAGATGCAGAGTCCAGACCGGGCCCCCCCATCTTGGCCCAAACATGACTCTACTCTCTTGGCGGAGAGCAAGTCCCCGCTCCCGGGGTCCGGCGGCTCCTCCCGGGTCCGTGCCTCCCGGGTCCGGCCTCCCCGGGTCCCGTCGCCGGAGGAGAAAAGAAATCGCATCACCCATCGCCGCTTCCATAGACAGACCCGAGGACATCTAATCATCCTCAACCGGCCTCCGAGCTCAAGTGCTCCAGACTCCGCTCAACAAACAGCACTAGCGTGACTCTCCGCTAGGAGCCGTGCCCTCATGGGGTGGACCTTATCTTCAAAATGTAGTAGGAGGTCATCACCAACTCAAAGGGACTGAACCAGAACCCCTCTGAGATCCGATACAGAGCCTCAAGGATGGCTCCTCTACGCCGGGACGAAGGCCGCAGCGGAAGAGGCTACCCGGAGCATGATCAATAAGAAGTATATGAGGCGGAGCCGCCTACGACAGTACAGTCCCGTCAGTGCCCTAATGAGACCGCGACCATCTCCCGTGTGCCTGGGTGAGCTAATCCCTATAACCTCCAGTCAGTCTGCCCGCCCCTCGTGGCGGTGCCTAATACACCGCTATGTCCGCCACTCGAACTCCCGGCCGATCATCGACATCGAATCAGCTCCAAACGGACTCGCTCTCCCCGGAGGTCATAGAATGGTAGAACTCAGGAAACCACCCGGGTAATAGAACCAGCTTCGACGGGTCATTTAATCCAGAAGAATGAGTACGCTTCGATCAACCTATCGAGTCTCTAACTGGGTCACGACAATACGGACGTCGTAGTACGACTCCCCATGAAAGTCTCTCGAGTGAAGCCCTACATTCCCCGGGATAGGGTGCCCGACGCACAGGCCTCCGAGCCTCGAGTGGGATAACCGGGCGATGCGGAGGTCGCTCACGCCGACGTAAGGCGACTACTGTGGCCTGCAGGATGAGGACTCCCCTTGGCCCCGGCTACAGCCCGCTGAGTGGCCCAAACCCTAGACTCTCCCTCCCCAGGGGCACCGGTGAAGGCCCAGGGTCCCATCCGTGTCCTGTATCGCCCGAATCTCGAGGCCTCGGGTGGACCGCCCAGTGACCGGCCTGCAATCGAGCCACCGGGGCTGACCGAGGCTTGCCCTCCCGCCTGGGGGTACCGAACCTGACTCCGAGGTCCGAGGCGGACCCACCTCTCGGGCCCGCACTGCGCGGACTGTAGAGACTAAAAGGACACTAGGGCAGGGCTCTGCTGACCAAAATGGAACCAGTGGCACCGAAGGGTCATCCTCGGGGCTCATCACGATGAACGAGGCACACCGCAAAGAGGGAACCCCGACATAGACAACCCGTGGCGCGGGCACTGGGCACACACTACCGGTGGTGGCGGCAAGTGTGGAAGGCCTTGGCGGACGGCGCGCGGTGGCAAGGGCTACTGGGCGCTTGTAACGACTGGTGGGCTCCGAGCGGCGCAGCGCAGCCGTGGAAAACCAGTGGCCCGGGCCGTGGCCGCTGGCGCCGGTCCTGGGCAGGCGCCGCCGCCGGAGGTGGAGGCGCAGACACCGTGTGACTCAGGCGGTGGAGGCGCGAACAGCGGCCACGCAGGCTCTCGGGACTACCGGGAGGGGAGGAGATGAAGGAATGAAAAGCCCCCTCATTCATTTTATAAGTCGAGCAAAATGACCGTCACTGCGATTTCTCGCTTATAATAGCAATCGCTTCAAATGCACTTAATTTTTTCAACATTAAAATATAAATAATAATATTAAAAATAAAAAATTATCATATTAAAAATATCTAAAATTTTAATATATAAGAAAATAACATTAAAACAAAATTCTTAGGAAGAGAGTTACTAAATCAGGAAATTTACTAAAAATAGCCAAAATTAAAGAAATTGGAAAAATTAAAATAAAAAGCAAAAAATTTTTGAGTCGCAATTTACTTTGAGAACACCAAACCAACCCAAAGTCACGATTTACTTCCAATGAGGGTCAATGAGGAGGATCTCCTCAACCCCGGCAGTGGCCTGAGCTGATGCCTTGATGTTTGATTTCCCATGGTTGATTTATTTCACCGATTGAATTTAATGAATTAAATTCTCTCGTAGTACATCGATAGCAAATAATTAAAACACCTCGTTTCATTTTGATTGGGTGTTTCTCGTAATTCTCGACATTCAGCCTTCCCGACCTCCGACCTGACTCGAAAAAAACTTCATTAGTCACTTGATTTTCGCCTAAATTTCAGCCTTGTGCTTGTTATTCATGAAATATGTTCAGCCTCTAAGGTCATGTTTCAAAAGTAAGCTGCATGACTCATTCCTGCCAAGAATTAATGATTGTGTACTGATGGGCCGAAAATGGTCTTCCCAGATGATTGGCACATGATCGCCCATTCTCTATTGGCTCTGTCCAAGACCACAAAGTCTACCGGGTAGTAGAATTTGTCTACCTCACCTCAACACATCCTCAACTATTCCCTTAGGAATCTTCATCGATCGACGCCAATGATAGAGTGATGTCGGGTAGGTTTAAGCCTCCCAACCTAAATGTCAGATACCCCGAGTATGGCGTAGGTTCACACCGCCCTAGATCATGTTGATTTGTCTTATACAAGTCCCACCAATATTAACTTAAATTGTGGGGATCCCGGATCCTTGTATTTGACTCGGGTTCTCGCTTTTGGATTATGGCACCGACTTGTTTCGCTTAAAAATGCCTTTTCTCAATGCCCAACCCTTCTTGATCAGACAGACTTTAAAAAACTTTGCATAGGCAGGGACTTGTTTGATGATGTCCAAAAGAGGTATGTTGACCTTCATCTGGCTCTTAGGACTTCTAGGACGCCCCGCTCTACCGGGAGGCCTTTTTCTTTGCCTCTATGCCCGGGGAAACGAAGGTGGCATGCAAAGGCTTCATTGAGTTCTCCTCTTCGTGAAAATGTGTTCGCCCAATTCTTCTTTTTTTGGTTTCAACCTGGTTTGGGCATTACGATCAACCTCTTTTCCACTCTATGATTATAGCCTTGACCTCGTCCATCTCGAATTGCCGGATGAACCCACTTACGACTTCTTTCCTGATTGGGCAATGTTTGGGAAGCGGAACCTTCCTCTCCCGTACCTGCAATATTGCTGATCTTTGTGATTGAATACTGCAAGTTGTCTATTTTCGATTAAGATTGCTCTCGCCCATCTATATTCCCTCTTTGTTCAAAGGTGCTCTCTACAAAGATCAACTTTTATGCCACTTGTGCATTGATCCCTTTGTTATTCCACAAAGTTGCCTACCACCTCGCTTCAAATTCAGACGCTTGCTCAACTCGGGAGAAGTGGATGATTGTAGCCGTGCGGGTTGAGATGAGGAACCAAATTGTGGTTTGGCACTCATGGCAATATAGGCATTGGGTTTCCAGGAGAGGTTAGGGTGATTCCTCCAATTGGAATTGTAGGTATTACCATATGGAGCATTAAGTTGTGGTGGCTTGTATCTACCTATGGCATTTGCATATTCTGACATCAAATCCTTCATTGAAGGGGCCATAGGATACTGTTCTTCTGGGTGGACAGGGGATTGGAAATTGTTACATGGATCGGGTTTGCGTGTGATTTTCAGTCACTCCGCCGCACTTCATGTAGTCGTTCATTCTCTCTGTACTCTTCCACCTTCCTAAATTTAAGGTCAGGAATTTAGCTTCATTTCCATATCCTCCGACAAAGGCATAAATCCTCCCTGTATTACCGAGGGCCTCATTTTCTCCATTTCTTCCTGGTTTGGCTCATCCCAACCCTTGGAAGTTTCAACCATAGTTTAAAAAAACTACGGGCTTCACTCTGATGCCTTGCTCGTAAAATCTCCCACATGGTTTCTTAAAAGTTCGCCTCATGGCAGAGACATACCACCTTAGAAGTAGGTTTACCAAAGATCCAAGTGTCAAAGCCATGATGTGGACAAAGCACCGGAGCAGTCTCCATGAATCTCTCCCAGCACTGGTAGAACCTCTCATTGTCAAGGGCAGCAAATGTGTAGATTTGTCTCTTCAAATTATTAGTCTTGTGGGCACTGAAGAATTTCTTCAAAAATTCTGCCTGCAGCTCAGCCCAATTTCTAATGGTTCTGGGTCTCAGTGAGTTTAGCCATATCTTGGCCTTGTCCTTGAGGGTCAATGGAAATGCTTTCAACTTCAACAAATCCATATCCATCATACCTTCCTTAAAGGTAATGCAAACTTCCCTCAAATCCCTAATATGAGTGTATGGGTTTTCATTCTCCATACCATGAAATGTAGGAGTAGTGGGTACCAAATAGGGCCTCACTGCTGCATCTTCAGGAGGTATGATGCAGGAAGGGGCACTAACTCTAGGAGGGTGTATGTGATCCCTCATCGACCTATAAGCTGTTGGATTCACTGGGGTGCCCTGCTGGCTTTGCTGTTCTTCAGGTAGTGGATCCATATTTTCACTGTGTACACTGACTTCACAACCTTGTTCAATGGGTGTACTGATTCTCTGTAGTCTACCTGAAGTGTCTCTATCCCAGTGGTGCATAAACACCTGTCACACAAAATGAGACACAACAAAGAGCACAAACAAGCTTGCAAAAAGGGTTAATGTTAGTCCAATAAAACCGACCGTTAGAAAAAAAATGAACAAAACAATAAGGAAGAATCGCCAAGTAGTAAAACTTGCGCTATAAAGAACCGAAATTCAAAAGGGTCTAAAGAATACCCACACTTTGTAATGAGGATTACAAGTACACTTCAACTCATCAAACTTAGTTTGGCACCATCCCCGGCAACGGCGCCCATTTGGATTCGTGGCCACGGCAAGATCTCGTAATCAACAATATTTGTATCCTTAGTTCTTCATCGCAGAGTCGCTTTACCGCAAAGATAACCGGCTTCAGGTCGAACACGGGATGGGTTTTCATCCTATGAAATGACTTGCATGTTTGAAAATGGTGAGGCTTTTGTTTGGATTTGTGGATTTGTTTCAAAACAAAGGGGGAGTTGTTTGGTTACTCACCAATCAGAATGACCGAAAAATGAAGTGTGAAATGGTAACTTCAAGGCTCACTAGCTTGATAACATGGGCTAATAAAGTGTCCTCGGCTATATCCTCAAGATTAGGCAAATGACCTATAGTCAAAGCCAAAACCTGATCTTTGTTTAACTATAAAACCTAACCCTAGAACCAATTCCTATTTGAGTCAACAGCCCGTGATATGCATCAAAGTCTCATTCCGCTTTAAACCCTAGCATCCAACCTCCCTCACAAAGGGCTCGTAAATGACATCAAAATGATATCAGTGCATCTAGCATTAAGAATGCACTGAACCCTAAAGCATGACAAGTATTGACCAAGGGTAGGACATTAAATGGCATTAAACCCTAGTTTGGAAAGTTGGGAACCATAAATGCGCACTGAACATTTACAAAGATGAGGACAACCTCGCAGTTTCAAACCGTTAGCTAGCCACCTTCCTCTTCAAAGCTATGAGGCTTAGCCAAGCATCCCTTGAGTTGTCATCCTCAAGGGAGTGTTTGGCAGCCTAGAAAATGAAAGAAAGAGGAGAGAGAAGAGAGCAAATGAAACCCTAAAATGAAAGCTGCGGGAAATGTATTGAAATGCAAAAAGTTGCTTAGGGTTACAAAGATGAGTGGGTTTATATAGTCCACCCAAAGTGTGAAAATACAAGAATGCCTAAAATATTGGCTTACAAAAGGGACAAGGTGGTAATACACCAAAACGTAGTCGTTTGGGATCAATTACACAAATTCACAGGCAAAGAATTTCGCTATGCGTGAGAATTTCGTTAGCATAGCGAAAATTCGCTAGTTTCCAAGAATTCGCTAGCTCATTAAATTCTGGCGCAGATACTTAAATTGGAGAAATTCCGCTTTATCTATTAAAGGGAATCATTAGGCTAGCTAAATTTCGCTAGCCTAGCTTAAAAATATGAGAGATAGCTTAAAATGTGGTGAATTCTCGCTAGGCACAAAGGGAATTTCACAGATAGCGAAATTTCACTCTAGCGAAATTTCCCAATTTCCCAGATTGCGACAGCTATGATTGCGAAATTTTCGCAATCCTAGCGAAATTTTCGCAGCCATAGCAAAAATTCGTGCCTTCCTGATCCTGCATCCCACTACACTCTTTCTTCATCACATTGCTTTCAATCTACATCAGTTTGATATTTTGGATGGTCGAAAACACTGCTTTTCTCAAAGATTCAGCACATATATTGTCATCAACTTAAACACAAGGCTGGAGGTATGCAAAAACCTACAAAATCACCAAAAACAAGCTCAAATGGTATTAGTGGAACCAAATGGACCCCGCACCACATCAATCAAGCGACCTGGCTAAGGGATTAATGCGCAAAAGCACCCAAAACCTATCCCGGTCAGTGGTCTGTATGCACCTCGGGGCACTAATCACCGGCTAGTCACCGGAGACTAATTTCGATGGATTTAAGTGAAGTCTCCCAACTCATGAGGTCCAAGAGAACATCTCTGAAAGGTGTTGCCAGCCGCCGACAAGGCCATATCACCCGGCCGGTAGTAGTCATTGCTTCCCGACCAGCTGCTGTTGAATTCTTACATTCCTCCACAAGCCGCCTCCCCATGGAGTGAAGTATGTGCTCGGGCCGTATAAGCCCGGAGATTATCAATCGCTGGGTAGTCGCTTAACTCAGCGAACTCTACTAACCATATCCGATACTACTCGATGCTCAGGAAATGTGCGCGAGGGAAGCATGTAAGAACACGCCCCGCTCCCCGCCTATGCTTGTAAGGATGAACTCAAGTAGGTTGTTGAAGACTGCATGCCAATACGTAACCGCAACTTTGTCCAATCAGCGGAGTTGTTATGTTTACAACTGCTATGCACTGTTCTAGTATCACTCCTGCTATCACTTATTCTAATGCATTCTTTGCATGCTATTACGGTTATCCGGAACACGACTTACACAAAGATTGATAGTTTCGGGCCTAGGCCGAGGATGCAGATCGCCGCGCCTATGCTCAATCGGTTGTTGCTGACCACAATGCGTTTAGTGCTTCTTTAGCCAAGAGCTCTATCCATCATCGGGAGAAGGATTCCAAAGACGTGAAGCCGAAGGTGGCCTGAGTGCAGGCAAGTAGAGAGATGCTGCTCGCCATGAGGCCTCAATGGCCCGCATGGATGCCGATGTGGCGGGAGTGCCAGGTGAAGGTGGAGTTCGAGTTGGCTAGGGTCCAAAATGCCCGGAAGTGGCGTAGGAGGCCAAAGCACATGGAAGACGAGGTTAGCTATCCCGGTCGAATAATGGTCTCTTACTTCTGTAGAGCTTAGACTAGTAAAGATGAAGTGTCCGCTTTGTCACAGCCTTAAAGAGAAAAAGGCCCTGG
Source organism: Tetrastigma voinierianum (assembly GCA_016808115.1). Lineage (NCBI taxonomy): Eukaryota > Viridiplantae > Streptophyta > Magnoliopsida > Vitales > Vitaceae > Tetrastigma > Tetrastigma voinierianum. The sequence continues at coordinate 172,382 of JAEQBH010007120.1, read as the reverse complement.
ATGAGGATTATGAGGAGGGCTTCGACGTGATTTTCAACTATGGTTATGGCTATTGTGCTTTCGCACATAATATTTGTGGAAGTCAACCCGTGGTTCCAGACGGGATGCTAGAAACGTCTAAGCCATCATCCCTAGAGTTCTTTATCAACCCTCGATGCCCCCCGAGTGTTGTTCCCGCTACGTGGACCGTTGATGTTAGCCTTGGTGTAGCCGATGATTACGCTGCAGAGTGGAGGCTCCCGCTGGCAGTCCCAATGAGATAGTACGGCGGGCGAGCATCTCTCGCGCCGAGGTTAGGCTGCACGAGCCCGATTTTTCCGCTTTAGAGTAACCTGGGAGAGTGGGAGGAAGCAAATTTCACCGCAGGGCTAGGCTGTATTTTGCCACGTGCTCGTTGAGCCTTGTTCCTTCTCCAATGTTATGTACCCCCGATTTTTGTTACTTTGTAACCGAGTTCCATAATAAAACATGTGTTGTTTTTTAATATGATGTTGTTACTTTCTCTTTGTCGAATCACAAAATTCAACTCATTTAGCCGGGTAGGAAAATATATACCTTGAGTAGGACATTGATCAGGTCCGGATGAACACACCGGTAGACAAGGTTCACTTGTCCCCCTTATAGAGTCTCTTTACCTTGGCTTCGTAATGAACCAGCTGAGCATCAACCATACTGTACCAGACATCAACCTTACCCGGGCTCTTTGTAAAGGAACCAGCCGCATCAAATCCATACAAAGCCAGACATCAACCCAATTCCAGCCAGTGAACTAGCTGGGCATCAACCATACTGCCAATAGACATCAACCTTAATTCTGCTTGTAGTGAACTAGCCGGGCATCAAACTATACCGTCGATAGACATCAACCTTACCCGGCTTAGTGGAACCAAATTCGGGCATCAACTATACTAGGTCGTAGACATCAACCTTACTCCTAAGCTTTGTAATAACCAACTGTGGCATCAACCATATCAAGGCTAGTAGGACATCAACCTTACCCGGACTTTGTAATGAACAACCTGGGCATCAACCATACCGTATAGACATCAACTTTACTGCTTTGTAATGAAAACTTAAATGGACCATGGTTAAAGATTGAATCATCTTCTTATTGATAAGACTCATGAGGTGCATAAAATCTCCACATTCTAAGCACAGTGTCCCGTCTCTGTTTATCCAATGCATACATCTAGATTTGTCACTACAAGCATAATATACGGCCCTCCCAAGGTCAAACTTTCCACCGACGGATCGGTCATGGTTCTTGAAAATTCTTTCTCGTGACCAGTCCCTAAATTTAGAACATTCGGGGTTTCACGCATCTGTTGTATAGGTTTGCTAACCTGCGGTGGTACGATAATATTCACACAGCCGCTGCTTCGCGTAGTTCGTCTACCATGTCTAGGTCTTTAATCACAAATTCACTATTTGACCAAGCCGCATATCGCTAGGAGCGTGGGCATGCCAATTTCTCGTTTGAGACTATAGCTTCCATCCCATTAGTGTGCGCAGCGGGGATATACCGTTAATCGGGCTATCACCAGAGGCCTAAAGTACCCCGGGGAGTTGGTCCACCCACTTGCCTTTGGCTGAGTCTAATCTTTTCTTTAAGGCGGTCAATAGGTTATAAGCCTCTGCTTAGCCATTGCTCTACAAATATCACGGGGTGGAGTATAGATTCTTTATTTTCAACTCCCGGCGTAAGGTTCCTCAGATGTCCGGTTATCAAATCGAGGTCCGCTGGTTCGATACACCTGATCGTATACCAAACCGACAGACAATATTTTTCCAGATGAACTGAGTGACATTCTTATCTTTAATTACCGAAAGCCCGCCTATCCACTTGTCGAAATAACGGTGGCTACCAAAGAATAATTTTTCAACTAGTATTAGGGAGCGTCCGACTATGTCAATCCCCCATTAAGCAAAGGGCCAAGGGCTCGTGATGGAAATTAAGTCTTGTGTGTTGATCTCAAGACAGGGGCTTGCCGCTTGCATCGATCACACTTTCAGATGTAATCAAGGATATATCATGGTTGGCCAATAATACCCTTGAGTGTGGGCTTTGTGTGCCAATGTTCTGTCGCCTGGATGATTACCACATATCCCTTCATGCAGTTCAACCAATACATATTATCCTCGTTTCTAGAAAGTTAAGAAATTTAGGTACGGCCCGCTTTGAACACCGCCCGCAACCAAAGAGAATCCGTCGACCGATTTTAATCTCGGAGCTTTATCCTTTGTTCGGGGAGTTCTCCCGTGTCGATATATTGTACTATAGGGCCCATCCAGAGGGGGGAGACTCGCCCACTCGACTTACCCAGTAGTGATAATCAAGAACTGGACCGATAATAGATATAGGCATGGACTGCTTTCACATCTGAGAGAAGGCACGGCCAAGGCGCCCGTTTACTTGTAGTCCCCTGGAATGTGTTCAAGTTTGCCGAAAGCCGCCAAGCGTTGCTTGACCAAGGATACATACTTTGCCATTCGAGGGTCTCGTGACTCATATTCTTCGTTTACTCACTTACCACCAACCGAATCACTCTCGAATCAGAGTCTGGTTTGGCTGACACCGTAGCTACTACGCCCAATTCCTAGCTAGGATGGCCTCATACTCTGATTCGTTGTTGGAGACGCTAAAGCCCAAACAGATTGCCTGCTCAATCTTCTCCCCGACTGGAGATTTAAGTTGCAAGCCGATGCCAGCTCCGGTTTGCTAAGATGCCCCGTCTACATTAAGGGTCCACCAGTTCAAGCTGTCTAGGCTCATTCCGGATTGGGGGATCTCTACTAGAAAATCTGCCAGAATCTGTCATTTTTTAGTCAACCTTGGCTTATATTGAATACCGAACTCGCTCAACTCAATTCCCTATCGAGCCATCATCCCGAACAAGTCAGGCTTGTGAATGGTGCTCCGAAGAGGGAGGTCAGTAAGCACAACAATGGGGTGTGCTTGGAAGTATGGGCAAAGCTTCTTAGTTGCTACCCGGAGGGCTAATGCCGCCTGCTTTCTATTATCATCTTCCTTGAACATAGCAGCACTCATTGAGACATCTGAAACTGCCAAGTATATGAAGAGTGTTTCGCTGGCTTCAGGGCTAGCAAGGACTGGAGGTTTTGCAAGATATTGTTTGATCGTTGTGAGGGCTTTATCACACTCCTCATTCCACCCGACTTGGTTGGCCCCCTTGAGGGTAACAAAGAACGGCTTTAGACGGTCTGTAAGCCGAGATGAATCGCCCCAAGGCAGCTAACCGGCCAGTCAGCTGTTGTACCCCTTTTCAAGCGGGAGCTGGGAACTCTAAAATAGCTTTAAGCTGAGCAAGGTTTGCTTCTATCCCCCTCCGAGTCACCATGAAACCCAAGAATCGGCCCGCGCTAACTCCGAAGGCGTACTCTGAGGGATTGAGCTTCATTCCGTATGCCCTTATGAGTTTAAAAGCCTCTTGCAAGTGTTCAGCATGGTCCAAGCATTCCTTGGATTTTACCAACATATCATCAATGTAAACCTCTATGGTTTTTCTGAGTAGCGCCTAAACATTCGTCACTAACCCCGATACGCTATTCCTCGTTTCCTTGCCAAACAAAGATCACATTGTAGCAGAACAACCTGTGCAGGGTGATGAATGCTGTTTTTTCTATGTCTGGCGGATGCATGGGTATTTGATGATATCCCGAGAAGGCATCCAGGAACGACAACATCCCATGCTCGGCTGATACGTCAACAATCTGATCTATCCGAGGTAGAGGGAAGCTGTCTTTTGGGCATGCCTCATTGAGATCTATGTAGTCTACGCATACTCTCCATTTACCGCCTTTCTTCGGGACTACTACCACATTGGCCAACCATTCCAGGTCCTTTATCTCCCTGATGAATCCTTGTGAAACCCCGAGAAAATCCAATTTTCTCATAAAGGGCAAAATCCTAATTTCGGTAAAAATCCAAAAATTTTCTAGATCTCAGATGACGAAATGGATTTCACCGTTGGAATCGTCTCACGGAATCTAGCTACCACGTCGATTTTCATCGAATTCCGAGACAGTCGGAATTTACACGTTTTTCAAGGAAACGAAAGGCCGAGCGACATGGCAAATTTGAGTGGTACACAAGAGCCACGGTCAAGCCCGGGCTCAGTCAACTTGAGCTCAAGGTGGGACCCATGTTGACACATGGCATGATGCCATTGGATAGAAAAGTCAAGGGTGGGCTGGAGGGATAGGAAACCTCTCAACTAATGAGGTGTGGACATGTGGCAAATGTGGGAGACAAAAGAGGATTTTCCTCCAATTTGGCCTCGTACGCAATGAGTGAGGGTGAGTTCCGCTTGCAAAAAATGGTGGATTTTAGAGAGAGAAGGTGCAACTTTCCCCTAGGATTCAGGTGTTCGGACCGTCTGACGTCAGCTGCATGAAAGTCGTTCTACGCGGCAAGGGCAACGCGTGGGCACCGGTTTTGAGGAGTTTCGACAAACTCCGTGAGGTAGGGGTTTCATCCTACTTAAAGTTACACTTTGTTTAAGTGTTTTGTAAATGTTTGAGTTGATTGAGGCCTTGAACGGCCGTTTGATTGGTCCCAAAACTTGGGACTGAATTGTTGGGAATTTTTTGAGACAGTTTGTACAGTCCACAGACTGTTTGGTCATTTTGGGTGATGAATTATGCATTAATTCATGATTTGGGGTGTATGAGGCCGGGAATGGCCATGGATTTCGGGTTCACAACGTGGAGTCGGTGTTGGATGAGTGGCCGTGAACAGTAACCCGAGGGTTTTACTTTTCATGTGAATAGTGTTCATGAAATAATTTTTGTGAGAAAATGTACTTGGATGGGTAATTCAAATTGAATTGCTCGTGTTTGTTAATTAGCCCATGTGAGCTAATTTTTGGTGTAATGGCTTGAGTTGAGTGAAAATAGATAGGTTAATGCATAAGCTTGATGTGTTAAGGAGGTTACAATTATATGGAATATAATTAGCGTGTATGTGCTAATGAGATGAAATTAGATTTGCTCCAATTATATGGAAATTACAATTGTATGTATAGGGCCATTGAGATGCAATTAGATTGCCCAATTATATGGAATATAATTGTGTGTATAGGCTTAGTATTGGAGATGAAAGTATGATTGCTCAAGTGAGCTAATTCCTGGCGTGTCAGTTGATCCATATTGTCAATTACTACGTGGTGAATGTAAATTGAGAATATATGAATAAGTGATATATTTGTATAAAATGATTGAAATGGCATAATGCATTTCATATGCACCGGTAACCTAGAAATTAGGTGTGAATGCATGATATGAATTTTTCGAAACGAACATGATTAAGTAAAGGAATTTCACAGATGATTTTTCCTTGAGAATGGGGTCGAGACACCCAACGTATCATTTCGATGAGGACCATGACTATTCCGGGAAGTTCTCCAACACATTCGCCTCGGAGGGTAGTCTCATCTTTTTACCGGATCTCGCTAGTATATTTTCAAGAACAACAAGTTTTGTTTTGAAAATAATTATTTTTCTCATACATGGCCTAGGTATGTGAGGAGTCAGAGGACTCCGAGACATGGGGATGGCATGTAGACATTCAAGTAGGATCACGATTTACTTGGAGGGTGTGTTTAAATTGGAGCATTGCATATGCACTTAGGTGGAGAGTAACCCATTTAGGGTGACTCCACTACTGGGCGATAGCTCACTCTGTCGAGGAAACATTTTTTGAGGTACAAGGAGCGTTCGAGAAGACGGCTCATTATAGAGGCCGATTTTGAAGAAAGTCAAGTTGTGGCTTTGGTGATTTAGTTGGATAATATGTATTAAAATTATAGATTTTAATATGTATTCGTATTAAGAGACATGTATAACTCTTGAACTATTGGAATATAGTTGGGTATGTTTTGATGAGTGTTGATGCAGGGGCCCAAGTGGCCATCTTTACTCAGGTATGGGTCTCGTGATGCGAGACGTAGAGATTTTCTGCGGGTTGACGGGTAGTCAATGGACACCCCGATTTTGGGGCGTCACAATCTTGCTTTTAAAAGATTATCCACTTATGCCTGAATAACCTAATGACTGTCCGGGTGGAAACTCCTCACTTTCTATCTAACCGGCCTGGCCGAAGGGATGACATTTAGTTTGTGAGAGGCATGTACGGGGTTAATGCCAGCCATGTATGAGTGAGTCCAGGCGAATACATCCATATTATGGAACATAACCTACTGTATTTGTTCCTTCTACGCACTGGATAGGAGGGAACTAACATATGTGGATTTATCCGGCCCGTCTAGGTATATTGATTCTAGGGGGTCTACTGCCAATCGCTCCCTGTCCTCCGCCCTCGCTTGGGCGGCGAGCTGTAATTGCTATTCTAAGGTCTGGGTCTTGAGGGCTGGATTGTAGGAGTTTTCTTCTTTCTCATGCTCTTGTATTGATAGTTGGTAGCACTGTCGAGCTGCTAGTTGGCTGCTCAAGAGGTCAATTTGCCCAGCACTTGTCAGGTAGTTGATCATTTGATGGTAGGTCGAGGGCACGACTTTCATCGCATGCAATCAGCCTTGGCCAACAATGGCATTGTACGGGCCCAAGTCCTACAACCGGGAAAATGGATCTGCCGAACTACTCCGCCTCTACTTGAAGGAGTAATGTCGCCATCGCTATCGGGTTTCCGCTAAACCCTGATAGGATTTTGCTAGCCGAACTCAGCCTGTCAAAAGAGATGTTTATCTACCCGCGCGTAGTCATAAAGAGGCTCCACGCGCCGCCAGTAGTCAACTAGTACTTTATGCACATCAAAATCATTAATACATAAAGTAAGTAATATGCATCGGTGCGGCAATGACCTTGGACGAAAGCAATGTGGGGGAAAGGATATAAATACAATTGGCCGGATTACTCTCCACAAAGGTCTCGGGACGTGGATGGTATTCATCGCTCCTGGGCTCTGGCTTCTCGCAAGAGCCTTTTCTTTGGTGCTTAGACTGGACACCGGTCACAACCGGGTCACTTAGCATGAAGCCTATGGTGGGCCGAGGTTCAGCTCGAGCCTCCACGCCGCCATTCTTCAATCATGGGGGCGCTTCGTACTCCGCTACGGCCATCTCTCAAATATATCTCATGAGGTGGCCGACCTTGATTAACCTTTCCACCAAAAATTTCAGGCTTCGACATCGGTTGGTCTCTTGCCCGTGGTCTTTGTGGTAATCACATCTCTTAGACTGGTTGCATTATGCGGGATCTGACTGAATTTATGTGGGCCATTTGAAGTCGGGGTGATCCCAAATGAGAGGAAGGAGTCTGTCGTAAGAGATGTTCAGAGGGGTAAACTACATGGGTTCCACATTTTTCTCCAACTGGTCTCGGGGGCGTTTTTGGTTTTTACGCTGACTCCCCTTTTGTTCAGACTATCCATTAGTGGCCGGCTTGTTGCTTTGAGCTGTGATCATCACGGTTTGAGAGGCTACCCTGATATTGTCCTCCAACTTGAATACTTATCGGCCCGTCTATACAATTCCTCCATTGTCGCAGGCGGATCCAGATATAGCGAGTGGAAGAATTAGGTGGTCAGCCCAAAGCTCATTTGGAAATTCTTAAGGACTGCATCCATAATGAACGAATCAATCTATTAGACGGCTCATCCAAATCTTCTAGGGAAACCGCAAATGGATTCGTCCTCCCGCTTGAAGATGGTTTGCAGAGAGCTGACATTTCCCTTCTGTTGAACTAAGCACAGGTACTAGGAAACAAATACGGCCCACAACTTGCTGAACGAGTTGATAGATCTCCGTGGGAGTTTGTGGAACCAAGCCAAGGCGGGCCCCTTCAAGTTGGCTGAGAACACTTTGCATAGTAAGCGGTCGTTTCCCGCATTAAGTATCATTGCCTAGTTGAAATGCAACATGTGATCATACGAATCGAAGGAGCCATCATATATGGCAAAAGATAGTATGGCTAAGCCACGGGTGGTTCAGAGTCTAAGATGTAGTAAGGTCCCAAATGGAGGATAGCATGTCTTCAGTCCCTGCATAATGGTATATGAGCATGTATGAGTTTAGTGCAGCCCTAAAGGTAGGCACGAATCCGGTGTGACGGTGTTACTCCTCTATGCCAATGCGGCACTGGGCCCATCACCGGTCGCCACTTCCGATTCAGACTGCAATGCATGCCACTGATGAATGGGCGTGAACGGCACTAGGGCCTTTTCTTGATTCAAATTCCTCCACGTTTGTTCTTCGGGTGATGATCGGGCAGCGTAGAGCTACCAGAAGATAACTCATCGTCCGCTGCTACGTCGATGTCGCCTGGAAAGACGGGCTCATTGCCTCTATTCTATTTGACCGAAGGTGCATGATGGTTGCTCGCTCGTGCATTTTCACCTCGATCCTCTTCCAAATGAGCCCAGCGATCGCTCTCTTTGTCAGCAGTGGTCAGCACGGCCGCAATTCAAATGCATCTATCCGCTCTACTCTTCTTGCTTTGTTTCCATATCCTGACGCCAATGAAGAAACTGGTTCTCAAGGGATTGATTTGATGGGTTGTTGGCCATAACGATAAGATCCGACGAACAGGATGAGTGAGTAGGAACTACCGAAGCTTCGAGGTGTAGGGGATCGCTTGATAGCCGAAGTAACCAAGCCCTCGCACGTCGCCGATAAGATTTTTTACTTGGTCGTTCCGACAGACGGCACCAATTGTTGTCTCTTGGATTCTCGGAGTCTCCTGATCGTCAGAGCATCAACTTAGCAGCAAGGACCTGCAAAACAAACAAAGCACCAACGGTGGTGTGCCGACCGCCTCTCCGATGCTTAAGTTAGACAGAGAAATAGAGAGAGTAAAATGTATCCCTTTTTTCAATAATGTATATTCGACCTCTTTAATTGCAGGATTCCTTCCTTATATATGAGGTGATTTATTTATCCACTTTAATGAAAGGTAGATTGTCAATGAAGGGAGGAGGGCGCTTCATTTGCACGTCAACCGTTTTTCCTTTTGGATAGCCAAGTCATCCGAATCTTCCGTCTCAAGGATTGTTTGATCATCCTAAGGGCGGTTATGTACGTGATTCATGGGAGAATGTGCTCTCGAGCTACGAGGGATCAGTCGAGAAATTATTGTCGCCATCTTTTAGAGACGGTGTTCTACTAGAAGAGGATGTGCCGTAGGCACAACCTCGGAGGCCTTTGCCGTGGATCGATAGTCCACGAGCCTGATTCGTGGGCCATGGTTTGGATCCATGTTAGTGTGAGGATACTTGGACCTGGCCTAAAGGCAAGGGTACTTAGGCCTAGCCTTTGGGCCTTGATCTACCTGGGCCTTTTGAATAGGGGTGCTGGGCCAAAAGCCACATATTTCAGTGATAGTGAAAGTTTGAGCCATCGTTTCTATGGATGTAGGCACACTATTGAACAACGTAAAATCTGTGTTCTTGTTATCTTTCTCCTTTTTTAATCATCATTGTTGCACTATATATATATATATAGACCTTGGTTTATTAAAAATAAAATAAAAATAGATAAAACCGAGTTGAGTTGAGTTGAGTTGAGTACTAAACCTTGCTCTTGCCTATTGATGAAAAACTAAGAAAGGGCCACTTCTACATTTTTTGTCAACATATTTTCAACCCACTAACGAATTTGAAAATTTTATGATGACATGTTATAATATTTAACTATTTGTAACATATATTCATTAATATAATTAAAAAAATTAAAGCATTTTCCTTCAAAACAATTATTTTTAAAAAGTTAACAGCTGGGTTTGGATATCCCATCTCTGTTCACCTCTCTCGCCGGCCTTGGTCTACCCTTTTTTTTTACAGCGGTCTATCCTATTTATTTATTTAGTTTTTTAAACGAGACAAGTGAGAAATCTATTCTAAATAAACCGTGGGGATGAAGCTAATGTGACTCAACTCTCACTTCCTCTTTTAACTAAAACAAGTCTATAAGAGTCTTCAATAATGAGGGCAACTAACTCCCATTGGGTTTTCACAACAGTGCAACTAACTCTCATCGGGTTTTCATAAAAGTGCAACTAACTTCCTCTGTTTTTTTAGCCCAATTAGTACTCCACGTTTGGATCCATATCTATGTAATTGATTTTCCATGTCAACTAATTATGGTTGTTATTAACTCTGTTAAGTACTGACGTGACATTGTGGACCCATACTCTCTCCTCTTAAGATGACATGACACTATAGATCCACTTCTTTTCTCTTTCGTCTCCTCTCTCTTCTCTTCTCTTTCTTTCTTTCTTCTCACCACAAACCCCTCCCCCTTTTGAAACCACCCTGACCGAGCCAACCCCAACCCTCAGTAATGGTAGACAACCTGTGACACCCCAAATCTCGGGGGTTCGTTAACAATCCGTCAACCCGCGGAAAATTTGTGGATGTCAGGTAACCCGACACCACTCCATTGAGTCCCCTTTTCCCAAGACCCAGGATTTAACAAAAATCGGGCAGAGTCTCCTTTCTACGGGGAGCTCTACCCAAAATACAACATGTGCAATTTCATGGCAACCTGTCCCAATATTATACAACGACCACACCGGGTCCACATATGAGTAAAAATGGCCACGTGGGGCCCATTTATCCATATAAATACAATCTATATCACCGAAGCCACCAAGAGTTATTACATCACTCTAAATACAAAACATTATATTAAAACTAACATGTTCTAATATAATATACAAAACATGGATCAATGCCACAATCCGGCCCGCTTCATAATGTCAGCTCTAGCGGCAACCGTCCCGCTTGCATGTCCCGTACTTGAAAGGGGGGTCCCACGACGGTGAGCTAACGCCCAGTAGAGATAAATCCTACAAGGGCCATTCCCACCTTAAATGCACATGAATGGTCAAACAAACTAAGCACACACCAACCTAGGGACATGCAATCCACATAATCCTAATACTTGTCATGAATGAGAAGCAACTCCATCAAGCCCCATGCATCAAGCCTCACCGACCCTCAAACATGCATTTGCCATGAATGAAAACCATTTTCAAACAAAGGTATTTGTGTTTACCCGTGGACAACCCTCCAATATAAATGGTGGACACACTCCGATAATCTATTTTGTGGACAACCCTCCGATGTATATCAATTGGGTATACTCTGATGATTGACATTATATGGACAACCCTTCGATGCATATCAATTGGGAATACTCCGACGATTGACATTATATGGACAACCCTCCGATGTATATCAATTGGGCATATTCCGACGATTGATATTGTGTGGACAACCCTCCGATATTGTAGTGGACATACTCCGATAAATAATATTGCTGGGTCAACCTTCGGGGAAACAATTCTCTCAAGAAACCACCTCATGCACTCACTCCTACTGTTCTAGGGTGCCCCAATGCATATGAAATGCAATGAACCATTTCCATTTCCTTAACTCGTGCAACACCATGCAAGCCATGGATCTCCATTGGACTTCATCCAAAGTACGAGTCCACAACCCATTCACCAAGGATGGTGAATGACAACGACTATGCACGCACACCCACACCATGGGATGTCCTTGTGCACCAGTGCAATGCAATTGTGCCATTGCACTCTAAGTCATGCCCAATGTATAAAGACCTCTACATGGAAACCCTATACCATACACTCCACCGTGTACCATGGACACTCATGTCTAATGCACATAAAAGTCCATACATTCATTAAACGTTAATATACATGCAGTCATACTAACATTTATCACATTAATGTCAACACATCAAACAAGCATGCATCAACATCATTTCGACTACTACTTAGACAAGTGATGTCATACTCAAATCCCTAGGCTACATCATGGCGCATAATGCGCAATAAAATAGCCTAAACATGCCATGCAATATCCATGTCCACACGAAAACACATCACAAACCCAATATGTTAGAGCACACATATTGACATCCAAGCATGACACCTCTTAACCAAGAAATGCCATTTCAATCAATCACACAAACACATCTTAACATTTCATCAAGTCACTACCTAGGTGCAATGACACACCTCATTTCCTTGTGGCTAATTCCATACATATCATGCACCTAAGATAGCCTACAACCTGCCATGTAATGACTCAATGACACAACCTTCACATCCACACAAATCAACAATTAGCACACTTGCTGGAACAAATCAAATTTTCAACAAGGATGACAACCAATTGAAATCCTAAAATAATATGGTCAGAGTTCTAGAGACTCAATATCTTTCCATGTAGTCCAAGAACACCCCAAATCCAAACACCTGACGATAAAGTTATGGCCGTCAATTAGGAGGCCTCAGAGAAACAAAGATCGACGCATGAACCACAGTGGGCCTACTGTTTTCGTCATTTTTAATCAAAGATGAGTCAGAATTTATCAATCAGAATATGGATGGGATTCTAGACTCAAAGGTCTATATAGTCTCAAGAACACCCAAAATGGGGAAGGCTCTAAGATAACGTTAAGGCCGTCTCAAGTTAAGGCTCACAAACAGCAGAACTGTAGTCGTTGAAACCCACGAAATTGTGTTCCCTGGGCTCCTTTAAAGCTCCCATACATGCTATTTTTCCTACCCAAACTCATCCCAAAGAACCCTTCACCGATTAACAAACCCGTCTAATTGGGGACTAAAAAATCGGCCACAAAACATGGTACAAACTCATCCCGAACTCAACCCAAAATCATAGCTTCTCAGTTACCCAAAAACTGACATCATAACCTTTAAACCAGGAAAATTGCCAGGTTCAAGAACAAACCAAACAGCCCTGGGCTCACCAAGACCACAAAATAGGATTAGATAAACATAAACCCGATTAGTGTTCCACTCCCTTGGAGCGAAGAAAAAAAAATTTGGAGTCCCAAAGATCCGAGACCCACGGCCTTCCCGAACTTCCACTCGAATCTTAGACAAAAATTCTTGATTTCTGTCCACGCTGGGCTGCCTCGATGAAATTGCACTTTAAGTCTCAGTCCACAGAACTGAGTCACTGATCGCCAGAAATCTCAGAGAGAACGTATATTTCTCCTCATTAACTTTTCTTTCCAACCCAAATCTTCAGAACTGCAGTTACACACCTGCCGTGAAGCCTCGCCGAGTAGATGAATTTTAAGTCTTGGCTCGGACGGATTCCTTAACCACCCGATCTTTCGACTAAGAGAGAAGTATATTTCTCCTTTCTTCTCCAACTTGTCACTTCTGCCCAGCCTCAAAACGCTTTTTCCATTCATTTGAAGCATAAGTTGATGTAACATTGCGCCATTGGCCCATGACCGTCTGTCATTTATGTCCAAATAATTTATTTTTGTCTCAGCCTCAATTTCTTATTTTAAATGTGAATTTAACTCAAGTCATTTCCTAATCCTCGAGATTTTTAAGAAAATCTGCCTTAAGTTACTGATAATTAATTTCAAAATTATAAAGAATTCACCTACCTAGAATTCAGCAAAACTTTTCTGAGTTACTGCTTGAGACAGACTCAACACAAATCGCTTCACATTCGAGCTTTAGGAATTCAGGTTTCCCCAGTCATTTCAATTTATTATTTAATTTTATACTTTTAGAAAATTTTAAATTTTCTGGGGTTCTACACAACCAATTTGAAGTAAAAGTTAATGTTGTACAATCATAAGAAAAAAAACAAAGTTGCATTTGAATTATTTGGTGGCTCTTTTCTTCTATTGTTTTAAAAATCTCTCACTCCCAACGTCCTACTCATTACTTTTTGACTGGTCCTTTGAAACCACCTTGATCGAGCCAACCCCATCCCTTAATATTGGTAGACAACCAATTATTCTAGTGAAGGAATAAAGTAAAAGATAATGTTGTACAATCATAAGAAAAAAACAAAGTTGCATTTGAATTATTTGGTGGCTCTTTTCTTCTATTGTTTTAAAATTTCTACTCCCTAAATTCTACTCATTACTTTTTGACTGGTCCTTGAAACACCTTGATCGAGCTAACCCCATCCCTTAATATTAGACAACTAAATTATTCTAAGCAAGGAATAAAGTAAAAGATAATGTTAAAAATAATCATAAGAAAAACAAAGTTGCTTTGAATCTATTATTAGGTCATCTTTGTAATCAGAATTATATAATGTTATAAAATATTAATGACAATAGAATTTGTATAGGTATAAGTTAGGAAAATAATAATGACAAAATTTAAGAGAATAATTATGGAAATAAGAATGACAGAAATTTTTATAGACATAAGTTAGGAAAATAATAAATGATAATTCAATTAGCTTAATTAATTAATTAATTTAAATAAGAGGGGTAAAAGGTAATTTTCCTAATAGATCTAGAATTGAATAAGAAAAGAAAACTTTCTCTATTCATCTTTAAATTTCTTTCTCGCTGGTAGAATTCCGCAGGACGACGGCTTTCATCTGTGGTTTGAAGAACAAATTCTTTCAGGTAAAGATTCTTCATTTTATTTGTCTATTTCTTTGATATTCTTTAATTTTCTTCACTTTAGGATCAACCTTAAAGAAGTCAGATTTTAAATTACACTTTCGTTCTTAAAAATAAAATAAAATAAGGATTGGGATGTCATACTAAACATTTGGAGAAGAGAACGAAAAAGTATTATGACAATTCTTGAAAGAAATAATAATAAAACAAATAAGATAAATTTGAAGTGCTGAATTTTTGGGCAAATATATGTATTTGATAAGTATAAAGATATATATTTTGGAGTAATATTTATTAAGATTGAGAATTTGCATGCTTAGATAAGAAATATGATTAGAATAATTATTTAGCAATTATAGAAATAAGATCCATGAATAATACTTGTTGTCAAGTATGATAATTGTTAGGTAAAATATTAGATGAGGTTGTGTAATAATATAATTTGTAAAATATTATTAATATTATTTCTTTCTAAAGATTTAGTTCGATTAAGAGCATAAAATAAATAAATTATTAAAAATAAGCATCCGAAAGGAATATGAGTTTTATAAAATTTGTATAACTACCTAATTCAAATAATTTTACATTTGGAACATTGTCAATATGTTTGAGATGAACAAAAAAATCATGTTGATATAATAAACTTTATAAATCAAAATTTTATAAAATATTTAGAAATCCATTAATTTTTATTATTATGAATCAAAATTTAAAATAATATCATTGTTAAGAATATCAAATTCATAGTTTCAGAATAAATAAGTAATGATGATAGTTTGTATCTCATTATTTGTATAAACATTTCATTGAGGTGAAATTCCTTCTGATTATCTCTTTCAAAAAGCTTCTTTGGAGTATCTGAGGTAAGGGATATTAATGCATCTTTAAAAATTGTTTGTTTTTACTTCATTTAAGGATTTAAATTGTTTTAACTAAATTATATAATTTTGGTTTAGCAGAAAAGTTTTACTTCTTTTTTATTTATTTGATTTATCCATGATCAAATTAGTAGTTTGTATGATTGTACTTTTGAGATTTGTTTTGTTTATAAAAGAAAATGTGGAGATATGATGTTTTGTAATTTGAAAATTTGAATGGAATATTTGACTTTAATAGTCTTGGCTTCTTTGTCAATCGGAATAATAGTTGACACTTTATTCGGCCTTGTCACCTGTAATACCACCTTACACGCGACATGCCCAACCTGTGGTCCGTTGACAACCCACAACCCGCTTGAAACTGCGGTGTCCTATATATATCACAGATCCATACACGAGCAAAAATGGCCACTTTAGCCACACATCATACTCACTAAATACCCAACCAACTATATTACAATAGTTCAAGAGTTGTTACAAAGACTTTAATACAAACATATATTAAAATTAAGAATTCTAATACATGTTTTACAAAATATGTATCAAAGCCACAATCCGGCTTTCTTCTCAAAAGCGGCCTCTAATGAGTGTCGTCTCAACACTCCCATTCGGCAAGGGGGATCCCACGACCCGGGTGAGCAATGCCCAAAGAGGTGATAATCCTCTACACGGCTACTCCCCACCAAGTGCTCACAGAATGGCAAACCAACATTCAAGCAAAACATATATATTCCACTTAATGCCCATGATGAATGATGAGGACTCAGACCTCACCTTTCCCATTTCAGCCCTCACTGACTCCCTCACGCATGCCTAAGCCAAATGTGAGAAAACACCATTTTCAAAAAAAAAGGTTTTTGTTCTTGAAAATATACTACCGAGTTTCGGTAAAATCTATTGGACAACCCTCCGAGGCGAATTGCTGGGTAATTCTCCAAAATAGCTTAGCCAGCTCCTCCGACGTGAACTGCTGATAACTGATCCATGCAATTCCTGAAAATCTTCCTTTGAAATTCCTTTCACAACCATTTTCATTTTTTCTTTCATGTCATGCACTCACACCTATTGTTCTAGGTTACCCCGGTGCATATGAATTGCATTATGCCATTTTCATACCACACATGCTAATATATCAATCATGCATATATTAACAAAATTCACATGCTAACCACATGCTATTTATTCATGGCAAAAACATCACAATTAGCTCACATGGGCTAACAAACAATTTAATTCTCATGGCTCACACAATTGAGATTTCATATAATTCCACATCATGTTAACATTAAATTCCATGCATTAACATATTATTTTCCAATATTAACGTTTTATTCATTTAAGTAAATTCACATGGATTTGTCCATCCATATCCTGATTTATTTTAACAAATTAACCTGAAAGGCTGTCCGTGGGCAGCCCTTCATTAGCATCGGTTCCACTGTGGAACCAGAACCCATGGCCATTTCCTACCTCACAACAATCTACACTGGCAATTTAACACATAGAAGGCACCAATCATTTTCAGCCCGAGATCGTCCGACCGCCCAAAAACAGTCCCAAAATTTTGTTATACCTCACTTTCTGGACTCCTAAACGGCCCCACACCATCCAAACCATTAATAAGGCTCTTAAACCGAAAATAAATTCATAGAGAAGACCCCTACCTCCCGAGTTGCCTTAACTCCATTGGGAAACTGGCACCCACTACGCCTGCCGCTGGGAGCACCGTCACCACTCTAATTGACGGGTCCGATCACGGAACGAAAGAAGGTAGAAACTCTCTCTCTAAATTCTCTCCCAGACGGCTGTCTCTTCTCTCCCTCTCTTCTCCCAACCCATTTGGTCAAGATCGGGACAAGAGACTCACATCTCAATGCCACATGTCCAACTCTAAGTGCCTGCCGGATTACACCTTATCCTCTTATCCACCTACTTTTGATTTTCATCCAATGGCATCATGCCAGCAAAGATCACCTATGGTCTACACTTGAGCTCATGTTTGACTAACTCAAGACATGACACGTGGCGGTCTCTTGAGCACTAAAATGTGCCGCGATCTCGCACTACCCCCGTTGCTCAAAACGGAAAATTTCATCGTTCTGACCATCAAAATTCGACGTGGTAGCTAGGATTACCAGACAATTCCAACGGTGAAGTCTGTTTCTTCATCTGAGATCTAGAAAGATTCGATTTTAATAAAGCTCATTTTTTCAAAATTAGAATTTTCTCAGTTTACATACATTCCTCGGGTGGTGAATGTAATTGATTCCAACCCCAAATTTCTGTAAGTTTTTATAGAGGTTACTAAGATGGTAATGTTTGGTTCCATCCACCTTAAAAGGAATTTACTAGCTAGCCACCCATTTGAAAGTCCATAGCTGGCTGGCACCATTTGATATTTGATGACTAGAGAAAATGATAATGAAATGTATTTGATTTCCTCGACTGATATGAAAGTGTTTTGAATCAAATGACAGAAATTGTTTGACTGCATTTGATATGAAACCATTTTTAATTGGGATATGAGTGTTTTGAAGTAAATTTTGTTAATGTTCCAACTTATTTTTGAATCTAAAGTTTGGATGAAAAACATTCCTATTTGTTATATGATTGAAAACTTTTCAATTCATGAAAATGTTTTAAAGATTTCTTATTTGAGCTTTAAGCTCACTCCTATCTCGTTGACATATTTTCTCAGTACTTTTAGCTCAAGGAGTGATGGCTGTTGTGGATACACATCATTAGGATTTGATTAGAACTTATGTTGGATCATGTTGAACTAATAAGTTCTTGTTTATGTGAAATGCTTGGCCTTAAAGTTAATTGAGAAAGTCACTGATAATATATCTTTTATATTAGTACAATTACTTTGGGAGATTTCAAATATTGTTATATTCTGAATAGCTTTATACATATCCATAATTGAGATTTGATATTTAGAAGTAATTTTTGTCTACATGAAAATTATGAATTGGAGAATTGATGAATTTAGAATGCTACCCATTTACTTTGAACAGTGTTTCGTGAATTGAACAAAAATCTATAGTTATTAAGGGAGTAGCTAAATATTTCATTACTCAAACCTTCAGTTGAAGGCTCGAGGTGTGAATTAGACAATCATACCCTAGAGTGGGCTCAAAGGACAGAGTGGTATAAGAGCTATAGGTTTATGATCTTAATGGGAAATTTGTTTAAGTTTGTCTATGGGGATAGTCGAGTGACGGTTAGCATAACCATTTATGTTTGTGTATTCTACCACCTTACAAACAAAGGTTAGATAATTGATTTCTTGGTGACTAGTTAAAGTTCACTAAGCACTCTTTGCATTTGTATTGTTTGTCAGTTTAGTGAATATACTTTTATCAATATGAATTATGATTTGAATTTATTTTAAATTTTTCGACATGTCATTATGGACAATATGGTGGTTTGAAGTTATTTTTATGACGATTATAAGAAGAATATTGAATTGATTTAATACTCCTTAAACATTGGGTTTTTGTTTGATTTTGAGGATGAATTAAGGAACTTACTACCTTATTTGTTACTACTTTGGGAAAATATTGTTGCAAAACCCTAAAAAATTCTAATTTTCTAAAAAGGGTGGGAATGGTAATGGCCAAACCGAAATTTTTCTATCTTGGGATGATGAAACGGACTTCACCTTTGAATCGTCTTGTGAAATCTAGCTACCACGTCGAATTTCGTCGACCTCTAAGATGTCTAATTTCACATTGCAGTGACCAGGTCTAAAATGATGACTACAGAAAGACATGTGGATGTTAAAAAGTCACCTACTATATGTTCATGGACACATGTTGTATGATTAGTGAAATGATGGAAATAAATGGCTTAGATTGGTTTACATGTTTAAAAGGTCCCTTTGCCAAATAGTTAAATGAACTGACAAAATGGGAATTAAGTGAAAAGATTAAATAAATAGGATAAAAGATATCTTCTTCCCCACTTTTCAGCTGAAACGTAGTGTGTGTGGAGATCGGTTTTAGAGAGAGAAAGTGTGATTTATCTCGATTTTCCGTTTGACTGCCTGCCTCTTCGCCAAGAAGCAGTTGTTCTATCGCGGCAAGGGCTACGCTGCGGCACCGACAGAGTCTGTCAACTACAAGAGGATCTTTTTCCTACTTGTTATTCTTCGGCTAAAGAGCCATGTGAATGGATGGGATACCCGAAATAATGGCCATGTGTTTTCAATTCCAACTAATACTGGAGTGAGAAAACTGATCAGGTGGCCGTGAACAAAGGTCGGCCTGTGGTCTCTGCACCGCTCACGTGATATGTCAGGCATTTTTGTGTCATTGCGATTCAAAAAATGTGACGCCCTAAAACTTCGGTGTCCGCGATCACCCGCCAACTCATGGGACCATGTCTCACTTCATGAGGCACGCTCATGTGGTGCTGCCCAACAGGCCTCGCACATCCATACAACCCAAATATAAATTTGATACAAAAGAACTTGTTTACAATTGTATTTAATTACAATTTATACAAAACTTGGTCTCGCCCGCACCTTACAAAAAATACAAGATAAGGCCAACAGAGCCGGTTTCCTTCGCCTAAGGCCCCGAATGCTTCCCATCCCCAAGTGCTTCTGTGACTTAAAAAAAGATTTCGATTGTGTATGAAAGCAATGCCCAGTAGTGGAATTTCCCTACTTGGGTTACTCCCCACCTAAGTGCAATGTAGTGGCATAACAAACATTCAACACATGCTAATATATCACTCATGCATATATTAACAAAATTAGTTCCCATAAATCATGTTATTCATATTAACACAATATAAACTTAGCTCATACAGTAGATAATCCGCAAATTCATCTTGAACCGCCACAAATCACACTTATCATGTTATTCACTCATGGAAATAACACAACATCACACACAAATCACGCAAACAGTCCGTGGACTATCCAAAACACTCTAGGGATTTCTTCAATCGGTCCAAATATTTTGGAATCGAAACAACGGCCATCCAAGCCTCAACAAATCCCCATCCATTACATGGCCTTTAAACAAAAAGTAAAACAAGTAGGAGAAAAACCCTACCTTTCAGAAGTTTGTCGAAACTTCCCAAAACTGGTACCCACGTGTAGTCCTCGCCGTGAGGAGCACTTGCTTGCCTCGTCAGCCTCGCCTGGCCCGATCGCTGTAGTTCTAGAGAGAAGGTAGACCTTCTCTCTCTAAAAATCCCACACTCTCCCTCTCTCTTTCGGTTTGTTCCTTTTTTCCCCCTCTCTCTTCCTCTCCCAATCCATTTGGTCAAGATTGGGACAAGAGAAAAGTCCTCTCAATGCCACATGTCAAATTCCTATTGGTTGAGAGGATTACACCTTATCCTCTTATCCAACCACTTGAGATTTCCCTCTAATGGCATGATGCCATGTGTCACATGTGAGTCCTACTTGAGCTCAATGTTTGACTCTCCCATAGATTGACACGCGTGGGAACCTCTTAGCCACTCATATGTGCCAAGTGTCCCGCACTCACTCGCGCGTCTTCGGAAACGCGGAAATTCGATCGCCTCTGAATTCACGAAATTCGACGTGGTAGCTAGATTTCGCGAGATGATTCCAACGGTGAAGTCCGTTTCATCATCCGAGATCTAGAAAAATTCCGAATTTTGATTGAAATTACCATTTTATCATTCCTTAAGAAATCTGAATTTTTCCGGGGTCTCACACAAAATGAATTGCTTGGATTGTTATTAGCCCATGTGAGCTAATTTTGGTGTTATTGATTGTGAATTGAATAACATGAATTATGTGAATTAATTTTTGTTAATATATCCATGTAAAACATATTAGCATGAATTGTTTGAAATGGCATAATGCATTCCATATGCACCGGCAACTGGGGATGGTAGGTGTGAAATGGTCATGGAAAGGAATTTCAAGGAAGATTTTCCCGAAGAATCATTTTAGAGTTGTCCACATTCATCTCGGGAGTATAATTCATGACTGCTTCGAGAATTACCTAGCAATCCAATTCCCTGAGGCTGTCCAATATATTTCATCAAACTCGGTAGTAAGTTTCGAGAACAAAACCTTGCTTAAACCGTATTTTTGCTCGCATCACAAATGCATGTGTGAGGGAGCCTGAGGACTCAAGATGGACGGGGCATGTAGACATTCAAGTAGGATCATGTATTTGCTTGAGGTGTTTGGTTTCCATGACATGTGCACTTAGGTGGGGAGTAAACCCATGGTGAGATTATCACTACTAGGCATTGTCACCACAAGGATCATTATTTCAGGTACAGGAGTGTACAGGATGACGATCGCCTCACTAGAGTCCTCATTTGAAGAAAGCCGACAGGGCTTTGATATTTTCTTTGTAAAACATGTATTAGAAACCTAACTTTTGATATATGTTTTGGTTAAGAGTAATGTAATAACTCTTGAACTATTGTTAAGAAGTTGATGTATTCTTTGATGAGTATATTAATGTATTTCTGCCCAAGTGGCCATTTTTACTCATGATAAGTCCTACAATATGAGACACATGTATTCCGCAGTTGACGGGTTGTCAACGACACACCCTGATCGCCACTGCCTTCATTCTTAGCTATCTTGAGTTTAGCTGAAGGAAACGCTGATAAATTGTTACGCATAAGCTAAGTCTTTCAAGGTAGTTATTCATTAAATGTTGTTAAGTCTTTTAAGTCAATGTGATGAGCGATGAAAACAATTTGAAAATTTGAAAGGATCTACTATTGTTATTAAAGTTTGAAGTTTCTCAGATTTATTAGATACTGCTAAATAAATTATTAAGAGATCTCTAAGATTATCTTATATATTCAGCAATAGAAAGAAGTTAAGTTTGATCGGGTCTTATAACTATGATGATAGCTTCATAGAGTTGAAGAGCAAATTGGTAGCAACTATTTTGATTATTTCATTGGGTTCAGAAGATTTGCTTTGCATACGATGCCTTCATTAGGATTTATATCGGTTCTTATGCAACATTGAAAATGATATACTTATGTATTATTTGAAATTTTAAGATAGAGAAAACTTCCTATTAAGGATTTGAAGTTAGGTAAATGATTTCTTGAACTTCAAATATGAATATTTTATTATGATCTACTCATAGTTTATGAGAGTTTGAAGTCTTTGTCTTCTTAAAATGATTTTTAAGCAAGAAATAGAAGATATTGATACAATTACTTAAGGATTATGATGACATTATTTAGTACTAATAAAACAATGAGAATCTTGTGATTTATGCCTTTAAATAGAAAAAAATTTATTCTTGAAATCATTTAAGGTTGTCGCAAACGACATTGTATGATTTGAGATGTTTATAAGTCTATGTTATAAACTTTGATTTTAGAGTTCTTATGTTGAGCATTATAGTAAACTAAATTTGTTGGAGAATTAAGATCTTATAAGGAATTATTTGAAACTAGTTGAACTTTAAACAATATCGTGTTTAATAAGATAATAAGATTCAAATTTGGGATTATATACTTAATGTCTTAAATAATGGAGACACATAAAGATACAACTTTGAAGGAGGTTTATTACTTTAAGCTTACGATCTACCCTAAAAGGATGCAAAAGTATAAATATTTGCATGTAATTTTGATGTCATATATATTAAGGTATTACATTATTTGTGACTTGGTTTAGTGTGATCGTATATGGAGGTTTACATCAAAGCACTAATAGTACTTTGCAACTACTTTATATTTCTAAATGAGGGAAACTTATTACCATGGATTTTTGTGGATACACAAGAACCTTAGTTGATGACAATGTTTCATTATGATGGATTGTTATGATATGTAAGTTCCAATAATTTTTCTATTAGAATAGCTTTTATATTAATGTGAGATTTGATAATGTAAGGAAATATTTGATTCTATGGTAATGTAATAAGAATTCTTATTTTTACTTTTTAGATTTTGACTTCATTTAAAAAAAAAAAATCGAAGTACTAAGTTAGTTTTGATATTAGCTTTCATACTTAAACTAATGACTAATTGAGGAAAGCACCCAAGTTGGAAATATTTATGAGGGACATATTGTTTTAAACTTAGCAATCAGAATGAGTTATTACCTTTGGTTAAATTTTCTGTAGAATAGTTTGCTTAGCAATGATTATATCTCTCGTGAAGGTTTATGGTAGAAGTTTATGATCCCCATGTGTTATGACTATACGAGAAAATAATAAATAATTAACACACGAACTTGTGTAATTGACTAATGAAAGAGAATTAACTCCATTGAAGAGAATTTGGAAGAAAATCAAGGTACACACAAGTGTTATGTTGATAATCCCAAGCAATATTTGGGTACTCAATTTGGTAGATTATGTTATCTCCTAAAGCTTTCATTGAGTTAAATTGAGATATTTGGAAGTTGAAAATCTATTGAGAAAAGGAAAACTCAGTCCACGATTTGTAGGCCTGTTTGAAATATTAGAGAGAGTAGGTACCTTAGCATATAAAGTAGCCTTGCTCCCAGGCCTGTCTAAGATTCATAATGTGTTTTGAGAGCCACCCCAGAATATGTTTTCTATGCTCGTGTTGTGGAGTTGGAGCCTATTCAGATTTTTGAGGACTTGATTATGAAAGGGTGCCCATTCAAATTGTGGATGTGGAGGAATAAGGTTCTACGACATGTCATGTCGTTGGTAAGTCCTATGCAAGAATCATAGATCCGAGAGGCCATTTGGAGTTAGAAGAAGATGAGAAAGCATCTCAAGTATTTCTAAGACTCAGGTATGTAATCCCAAATTATACCTTAACGGTTTTATAAATGTTTAGGTATAATAAAAGTAAAAGTATATTTTACCAATGAAAGAAGATAAAAAGAAAATAAGCAAGAACTTGGAATTAATACAAAAGTTAAAGTGGGTAAATTAATAATTTAACAATTCAGAATCATAATATAATTAATAAGTTCATATGCCAAAGTAGGATTTTGATAAATTGAATTATAATAAAAATGAAATTGGAGGACCAAAGAGTAATGAAAGAGATATATAAAATCTCAATAAGGAAGAAAATTGTGGAAGAGACAAGTGGCTTGAAGGAAAGAGTGAGGAAGCTTCCTCCTTTGACTGGATGGTCAATGATGCTCCAAAAGAGAGAAAAAGTGAAATAAAAAGGAATTTGAAATGAAAATAAAAAGGGGATAAGATCAAATAATTATAAGACAAAAATAAATATCTCATTTTGGTCTTCGGAGAAAGGAGCAAAAACTGATAAGAGAAATAGAAAATAGCCAAGCAGTTAAGAAGAAAAAGAAGAAGATAAAAAAGAAAAGAAGATCACAGGTATGGAACTATGAATATTTCAGTGGAAACTATGGGTATGGAATGCTAAGGATTTTGTATAGAAAAGCATGGAACTTGTTAAGTTCGTATGGAAGTCTAGTGTTTTTGTATGGGTTATATATGAAACAAGACACTTAGATAGCTCAGCCTTGGTATATGTATAAAATACATGGTTTGGAACCTCAATTTTGTGTGTATGGTTTGGGTTTGGAAACCCCAAACTCATTTTTGTTAGGGTTGAGTTTGAGAAGAGCCTACACCTATATATATGTTTTTGAAAGTATGGTTATAATTTGAATCAAGAAAATTTCCTATTTTGGCTATATGCATTAATGGATCCCGAACGGCTTGCAGAAATATGGAATTTGGTAGCGTCCTTCTGGTAATTGTAGCCACATCAATGAAATTGATGTTAGCTTTTTGAATTTCAATTCAGACCTCTGTAGACCAAGATATCCGTTTATCAGGTCACCGCTGCCGGGCCAGTCATCTCACAAGTCAGCCTAGGGCCGGGTTTGACTACGCATGATCTCCAACTTAAGGTCATAACTTCTCTTCGTCCTGAACTCACTGGGTGTTCTAGACCTCTATGGAAAGTCCATTGAGTTAAGATTCCATTCATGCCCAGGAGAGCAATAGGTGGCCTCAAATCAGTCATCCTCGCCGCCTACCCAGTCACCGGCAGTCGTGGGCCAAATACCAAGGATTTGGTCAGACCTCCAACCGAAGGTCCCAACTTTTCATCCGAACCTGCTTCGAGTGTTCTCGACTCTATGCGGAAAGCCCATTGAGTCAAGATTCCATTCATATGCCCGAGGAGAACAAAGAGGCATCGTATTGCAGCTCTGGCCAGGTCGGTCGATCCGCGCTCAAGTAAGCTTATCGGTGTGACTAATGCAGACCTCCAGAACTGAAGGTTATAACCTTTCCATCCTAATCGCCGTGTTCATAAACCCGGAAAATTAATTCTCAAAAGTGAAATGGTAATTTTGATCAAAATCCAAAATTTTTCTAGATCTCGGATGATGAAACAGACTTCACTGTTGGAATCGTCTCGCTAAATCTAGCTACCACATCAAATTTCTTAGAATTCCGGCACATCACTTTCATCGCTGAGGCACCTGTGTCGCGTTTCAGAAATGGCTTGCGGAAAGACATGTGATGTGACAAAAGTAACCTACTACATGTATCTCATGCTGTGACAATATGTTGCATGATTAGAGAGATGATGGAAATGAACATTGATTAAGCCATGTCAAAATCAAGACAAAAGGATAATAGCGGGAATATTGAAATGTTAAATGAGTATAAGACAAATAGTAAATAGTTTTCTTCTCCATTAATGATAAAAT
Source organism: Tetrastigma voinierianum (assembly GCA_016808115.1). Lineage (NCBI taxonomy): Eukaryota > Viridiplantae > Streptophyta > Magnoliopsida > Vitales > Vitaceae > Tetrastigma > Tetrastigma voinierianum. The sequence continues at coordinate 146,436 of JAEQBH010007120.1, read as the reverse complement.
CTGGGCATGAGGGCTGGTTTCAAAATCTAGAGAGAGAAAGTGTGACTTCTCTCTAGATTTCCCATTGCTCGTAGACCGCTTGCCTCGACGAAGCAAATAAGCAAAGTCAATCTACTCGGGACGAGGGCTACGTGGTGGACACCGACTCAGCGGAGTTCCACAACCCAAAGAGGTAGGGTCTTTTCCACTTGTGTTATTCTTGGCTAAGAGCCATGTGAATGGTTAGGGATATTCGAGGCTTTGATTAGTTTAATTTCTGCCTGAAAAGATTTCAACCTGGAGTGGAAAATCTCAATCAGGCTGTGAGCTGGGCTACAACCAGGTTTCACTGCTCACGTGATTTTTGGTGATTTTGTATTGTTATGATTCAAAATGAATTGCTTGTATTTTCAATTGATTTGATGTGAGCTAATTTTGGTGTTATTGATGAATTTAATAAACATGAAATCAGTGAATTAATTATGTTATATACATGTTTTATATATTAGCATGAGTTGTTGGGATTATATAATGCATTCCATATGCACTCAAAATCTCAGAATATTAGGAGGAGTGCATGATATGAAAGAAAATAAAGGAAAATGTTTGCAAAGGAATTTAGATGGAAGATTTCCTGAGAATCATGTTTGAGATTGTCCAACACCACGCTCTGAGAAACATGAATTGTTTCGGAAGGTTATCCAAATGCATTCGCTCTAGGTAGTCCAATATGTTTACCAAATTCGGTAGTAAGTTTTCGAGAACAAAAAGCTGCTTTTGAAAACCGTGATTTTACCTGAGACTGGGCCAAAGTACGGTGAGGAGCCTGAGACCTCGAGACATGAGATCGCGTACGCAGACATTCAAGTAGGACTGTATTTGCTTGAGGCATTGTTTTCCATGACATATGCACTTAGGTGGGGAGTAACCTATGGAGGGAAATTATCTATTTGGCATTGCTCAATTGCCGAGGGATCATTATTTCGTATAGGGAGCGATCTAGAAGGCGACACTACGTAGGTCAAGTTTTGAGAAGAAACCGACATGTGGTTTGGCCATGGATTATGTGAAACATGTTTTAAATTTTAATTTTAATATATGTTTGTATAAGAGTGATGTATCAACTCTTGAACTATTGGTAGAAGGATATAGGTAATTTTTCAGTATTGATGCACGGGCCTGCGCGATTTTTACTCATTTTAAATTGTATATGGACACAAGGTGGTTAAGCAAAATTTGGACAAAGGTACCTTGGGTAGAGCTCCCCGTACAAAGGAGACTTTGCCCGATTTTCGTGAGTGGTGTCGGGTTACCTGACATCCACGAGTATTCCGCGGGTTGACGGGTTGTCAAAGGACCCCCGGGAAATGGGGCTTCACAGCTTGGTATCAGAGCTTAGGTATACGAATACCTAGGACTCGATAGGAAACGGGTTAGATCATGCATTCATTGTGCATTTTGAGAAATGAATTGTGATGTGTGATTGGATTGTGTGTTGTATGTGCTGTGAAATTGTATGCTTGGTGCATAGCATAGGAAAAATGTTGAACACTAGGTCGTGAAAATAACCTTAGGTGTTCAGAATTCGGGCAAATAAATTTTAATTAAACAAAAATAAATAAAAATTCGGATAAGAGTCTAGCTTTTGGACAATAATAGAACTATTGTGAAATTCTTGAAATTTATGCCATTAGTAATAAGAAAAGGGTTAAATTTAACTCGTAAAATTTTTTGAAGAGTATGTATGGTAAAGATCAAAGCATCGCAATCTAGAGGTGCAGGCTACTAGAGATGAAAAAAAAAAGAAAAGTGTAGGGGAAATTTTTTTCTGGGTTTTACAGTATGTAAAACGGGAAAAAATATATATATATATTTAAAATAAATATTTTTGGTTCACCGAAAATGAAAAAAATGCTTAAGGCAAAATTGACGTGGGCTATCGCCTAATCGAGTCACGACATAAATGGATTGTATCGTGATTAATGTATGTACCGAAAGACAAATAGGGCCAATGATATCTGCTGTGCCACGTCCACGACATGGCGCAGGGGTTAACATGGCTGTGCCACGACACTCCACGCCAGGCGCCGGGCGCGGCCACAAGACCCAGCCACGCATGGCCCTGGCCTGGGGAGTCGCGATACAAAACATCAGATCGTGGCCAGGGCGACCGTTGTGTTGCGATACAACAGAGCCAGCTGCGAGCACGGCCGCCAGCACTCGCGACACGGCAGAGGGTCAAGACACACACCCAAGCAAAGCGCGACACGGCATGCCTCGCGCCTGCGCGCTACGACACGATCGCTGTGCTCGTGGGATATCACGCCGTGCCAGGACACTACAAGACGGTGCCTCGCTCGGGCCATGGGTGTGCACCTGGTGCACCCAACCCAGTTTTGACTCAATGCACTATTCTGAGTCACTGTTCATGAACACTGTTCATGAGCACTGTTCACGAGGTTTCCAAAAAAAAAAAATCAAATCAAATTTTCTAAAATAATTTTTTTTTTTGTTAAAAATGATTACTGGAATTATTGTCTTCAGACACGGCAATGCATGGACCTTGTGTAAGGAAATGTTCAGGTGTGAATAGTGTCTCGAGGCCGTGGTTTACGCCTCAGAGATACCGTATTTAGAATTTAACTTGCCATTTGACATGTGTAGATGGATAGTCGAGGGCGAGACGCAGGTCGCCCACGAGGTGCCAGCTACACCACCAAGATTTGACCAAAGAAGGCTTTTGCTGAGGTCAGGTATTGCGGCCGCCGCTATTGCACGTGCCAGTGCACAGGTAGCCGTGGAGGTCCGAGGCCTCCGCAGATTCAGGCACATCATCCTCCGAAGACATTCACAGGGGAGGAGATCCGATGGTGGCGCACCATTGTTCATTAAGCAGTCGAGAAGGTGTCGGAGGTTGGGCCATGAGATACCCGACATCGGTCAGATCGACTAGCCGCATTCCAAATAGAGGGTGAGGCCTATGCATGGTGGAATCGGGCAAAAGACCTCTAGAGATATAGAGGCAATGACATAAGGTAGCTCCATGATCTTTTATGGGCAAGTATTTTCCGGATACTACTCGTCACGCGAAGGCTCGGGAGTTCCTAGAGCTGAAGCAGGGGACTATGATAGTGATAGAGTATGTGGTCACAGAAGAAGCCTGGCTGGCTTGATGACTCACAGGCGCGATATGGCCAGTCGTGAGATCTGGAGAATGGTCAAGTTGTCCATCTGGGGGCGTGATAAAGAGACTTCAATTTATAAAGATACGGACTCCATGGTCGGGACAGCCCTGACCATAGAGAGAGAGATCGAGGATGCCTGAGCACTCAGATGCAGGTATGAAGAGTAAAGGAGGTGCTGAGAGCGCCTTCGCCTAGTTTTGGGGAAAGAAGCGCATATTTCTAGTTCACGAGGGTTCCATACACGGGCCATCCCGGCCAGGATCTGATCGTGAGTCGCTAAATATGCCAGCAGATGCGTGTTACCATTGCCAACAACCCTGACATATCAGGAGGGATTGCCCCTGCAGGACGTGGATCCCAGGCTCGGACAAAGACACCAGCCAACTGCAGACAGGAGGAGGACACAGATATTCCTCCACAACCCAAGACAGCCGTGAGGAGCTTAGTATCGCTCGTGAGGCTGCACGGCACCTCCCCGTTACACAAGCAAGCCAGAGGGGCCAGACTATGGGCCGAGGCAGAGGATGAGGGCCCACAGTGTGGACGCGAGTTCGTGGGCATGTTTACGCCATCACACCATCGACCAGCCCAGATCATCCAATATATTGGTGGTAATGCTTTTGCTATCTCGTCTATGCAGGCAAGAGTGTTATTTGATTCTGGTGTGTCACATTCATCCACATGCATCACTTGTGATAGAGTCAGCTTAGAGCGATACCTCAGATAGTCTCGTATGTGAGTTCTCCCTAGGATTAGGCGCAGGATATGGATGATGATGGTCGCTTAATGTTAGAGATCCCCAGGACTTACTCACAAAGGACCCGAGGGTCATGGACACGCCGTAGTTCATGTCATCCTCAGATGATCAATGACAAACTTACAAAGTCGCCATCGACAGAGCATAGGAGGGTTACCGCCTACACGCAGACGATTAGCATTTGCCAGCTTCGTGGGACAAGCATGATGATTTCAACAGCACGAGTCCCTGTCATGGACAATGTCTCATCACAGCAAGCCCACCCTGTATGGACAGGAGACAAGACTTAGATCTACCTTGAGTAGTCTGTGAGTATGAGGATGTTTTTCCAGATGAGCTACCGATTGCCCTCTCGCAGAGGTTGCACTCTGATCGGTTACACCCTGGTACTTCGCCCATCTCTATGACTCCGCGACAGATGGCACCAATCGAAGCCGCAGAACTCGAGTCCACAATGGAGTTAATGGACAAGGGGTTCATTAGACCGAGCACTTCACCATGGGGCTGTGCCTGCTTTGTTTATGAAGAAGAAGGACAAGACCCTTCGACTGTACATATTACCGAAAATTGAACAGGGTTACGATCAAGAATCTAATTCATCGCCGATGATCGACGATTTAGTTTGATCAGCTGAGAGGAGCGCAGCCCACTCTAAGATAGACTCCTCGTGACCGGTTACCATCACCGAGGGTTAGGAGACGTATATCCCTAAGACAACGCTTAGACGCTTATGGCACTTTGAGTTTACAATGATGCCCTTTGATTGACGAATGCGCCAGCAGCATTCATGGACCTCATGCATAGGGTATTCCAACCCTATCTAGATCAGTTTATCGTAGTCTTCGTGGATGACATTTTGATCTACTCCCAGTCAGAGTGGGAGCATGAGTATGATTCGTGCCACAGTAGGCTGAGCTAAAATCAACAAAATTTATATACACCTAAGTTCCTACTACTGCCGTAGTCAAGCTACTGCAGTATAGTGGTCTAGGGTCGAACACGGGATGGGCTTTCATCCTAAAAATGATTTGTATAAGTGCAACGGTTGCAAGGCTTTATTTGGACTTTGGATTTGCTTCAAAAATGCTGGGAAGTAGGTTGAAAACTGAGAAATTGTAAAACCGAAAATGAAGTGTGAAAGTTAACTTGAAGATTTAGGTCAATGAATTTGGTAAGTTAGCAAACAAGTGTCCCTAAGTTTATCCTCGCGTTATGACATGCAACCTATAGTCCAAGGCATAACCGGATCTATGTTTAACTAGCAAACCTCACCCTTGAAATCAACTCCTATTTGAGTCAACACAGGTAGCATGCATATATGGCCCCTTTATCGCTTGAAACCTCAAGTATTAAATATCATCTTAGAGGCTCAGAAGACCATCTAATGAACCACAAAGGCATCTAGCATTAAGTATGCATCGTATCCTAAAGCATTTGAGAGATTTGGCCTAAAATCAATAACATTCAATGCTATTCAACCTCGCTTTGAAACCCAACATTTGGAAGATCATTTTTAGGCTCGTAGAAGACCATCTATAAAGAACCACGTTGCATCTAGCAATAAGTATGCACCGATCCTAAAGTAATGGAGAGTATCGGGTCAAATCAATAACATTCAAAGCTATTCAACCCTAATTTGAGAAGATGAGGGCCATAAATACAAAAAGACCGTAGCTTTTTTAACACAAGAGGACAACATGCATATGCTCCCACCACCAAGCTAGCTTCCTTCCTTCAAAGAAAGGGAGGCTTAGCCAAGCACTGAGTCAGCCATCCTTAAGAGGGGTAAAAAAAAAGTGTTTGGCAGCCAAGAAAGTAAGAGAAAGATGAGAGAGAAGAGAGGAAAATAAAACCCTAACTAAAATACGAGACTTTATTTACAAAAATGAAAACTTACAAAATTTCTTCTCCCCCAAATTCTTGCTTCCAAAATTCTCTCATTGCCAAAAAGAGTAGGGTTTATAAAGCCACCTCAATACATGAAAATACCAAAACCTACAAATTTGGCTAAGTTAAAGGACAAGAGAGTAATACACCAAATTTGAAGTCTAGCATTAAATACAAAACATGACGAGGCAGTTGAACTCTCGCTAGGTCGAAGAATTCGCTAGGTAGTTAAATCGACCGTGCATAGCGAAAACAGAAATTCTCGCTATGTTCGGTAATTTCGCTTAGTTAGCTAAATTTCGCTAGCTTAGCTAAATTTTCGTGAGTAGCTTAAAATACAAAATTTTACAGGAACAAGGCCTAATAAATCCAGCCTGTCTAGCTTAAAATTGGCAATTTCGCTTATGTTGTAAAATTTTTCGCTTAAGGTTGCGAAACAGAACTTAGCTTAAAATTTTCGCAATCTCAAATAAAATTTAGTTATTGACCTTCACCGCATTGCCTCCCTTGCCTTCAATCGCATCAATTTTCTTCACTTTGCCTTCAGCTTTTCATTGATTCTGATCTGGTTGATGGCCGACACTTTGAGTTCAAACTTCATGATTCGTCATACATCTCGACATATTGAACTTCTAAAGTGTGCAAACCTGCAAACAAATTCAAAAATAACCTCTAAACTAAGATAAGTGATACTTAAGAAGACTTGAACACTTCAATTGGTATTAATGACATGATTAGTGCTAGTGCACTCAAAACCTATCTAATATAGGGTTCAAAATTGTACTTTTTGGGCACTAATCACTCCCCCCAACCGAAACGTTGCTAGTCCCTTAGCAATGCAAAAACAAAAAGGAGATGCATGTAGTGATTTTCAAAAAGGTTATGATTCAAAAAGGTATATGCACATATAAACATTGCCTTTAAACTGAAAAATGGACACCAAGTTTGAAAACCGAAGACAAGAGCCAAATCATACAAGAACAATTTAGGTCAATATTGGTTCCATGATTCTCAACTGAATTCCCACCTAAGTCTAATGTTTCTTTATATAATCCGTATTATGCCAATAAATTGCAAATTTGTCCCTCCCCAACCTAGCTAATCGAGCATGGCCTTAAGTCGTTGAACAACCTAGATAAGGATAGCTACGCACTTCTTTCTTTATTCAATTACATTGTAGGATGCAATGCTTAAATCTGACTTCACCAAACCGTAATCTGGGATTCACCGACATTCCCAACCAATTAAGGCTTAGGCATCAAGCCAAAGGACTGACCACTAACTCTTAAAGGCTTCACCCGACCGAATGACTTCGAAATCAAGCACCTACAAATCGTTAGACTCTACCTTATCCACCCATGTAACGCAACACAAAATCGACGAATTCCCAACCAATTAAGGCATAGGCATCGTGTTTCAAAGGCTTCGCCACACCCTCGGACTGCCGGTTTCAAGGCAAACTCACGACTTTATTTTCCTTTTTTTCTTTTTCTCTTTGCTTTTCTTTCTTTTCTTTTGTACACAACATTAAGCCTCAAGTATGCAACACAAACCTATCCTAGGTTGCCAACATGCTTAAGGCCTGCTTATGCAAAGCCAGCGAGTAAACAAATTCACAAATTTCCTATTGAAATAATATCTTGAGTGCGTGTGTGAATTAAAGATAAGGGAGAAATTTTCGTTGAGCATGCTGGAACCGTATGACCAAAATCATTTCAAGCATGGAATTTGCTCTAACATAAAGGTGACAAATAATGATTCAATTTTCCAACATGTTAATCCACGTCCATCAGGTTAATCAATTGTTCAACTAAGCAATTCAAATGTCCAATTGAAGATAAAAACATACACATGGTGAAGGCAATAAACATGATATGCAAAGTCTGTATATATATACTCGAATAGCTTGATATAGCCAAAATGGCTAGTACATGCATATCAAGGTTAAACATACAAAGTATCACCGCCTACTATGGCTAATACAAAAATCCCAATCAAAACTATGAGGCGCTGATAAAAATATAACTATACAAAAATGTAAAGAAACCTCAACCACCTCACCGTCGTGGTGGTGGTGGTGGTAATGGCCGGCCGCTCGTGTTTAACATCTAAAGAAGCTGGGCCAGCTGGTGGGTCCTTCTCTGACAAAGAACATGAGGAAGACCTGTGACGCGTCATAATCCGTAAGGTCAAGATGGAATGGCATCGGGCTAACCTCGATCTCGCCGTTCGTGGTGGATGCTAATGAGCGCATAGCATCCATCACACTACCATCTCTCTCGAAATGGGCATGAATATACCCGCGAATGGTGTCAATAAGATGGGTCGTATCACCGCACCGCCGATGCAAGATGTGCGGAGGAGGGGATGAAGCGTGATATCCGGCGGAACCGACTCGCCGTATCCCGCCCGTAAGGTGTGATGACATCCGGTATGGCGGTCCTCGCTCTCCCGACCCGTGCAGACCCAACCGTGGTCGTAGCGGAAAGATACGGGCATAGTCATCACCCGCTCCACTGACATGACCAGGGGGCATCGAACCTCATCTCAATCCTGGGGCTCCTGAATCCCATACATGCTCGAGAACACAAGGTAGGAGTCTCAAGGCATAAGTAGTGGAATGCTCGTCAGACAGTCCTTCCGATGGACCTTCTCCTCGAACCGGCACTGTAGAGGCTATCACCAAATGGGAGGCTCAACCAAAATCCCCCCGAGATCTAGTAAAGAGCCTCCAAGACGGCTCCTCCACTGTACGTAGAATGGTCAGCAGTTTTAAATAAGCTTTCCTGTCTCTCGGTCAGACGGGTCAAGCAACAAGATCTCGAGGCTGAGCCGCTCCGTAAAATACTGTGCAAAGAAGGGTGTCTTCCGACTGCTCGAATCCATCTCACAAGGAGGCGGTGGGCCCAATCTCTCGTAACTCCACTCGCATTGGCCGACGGTATACACGCAGCCAAGAGCCGCGAAAGATCACGCTCGAAAATTCCACGACGATCATCAATACTGAACTGAAGCTCACGCGGACTAGCTGATCCTCTAGACGTCATCGAGTGGTAAAACTGCAACACCACTCGTGGGTAGTAATGTCAGAGTCATGAAAGGTAATAGTGAATACCCGATCAACCTCACGGACTCCCTGTGATCCGATCGCCGCCATGGACGCCGGGGAGGTTTGGCTCCCGATGGAATTGGCTCACGATGGAGTCGAGGCCTTCTAATGGGGTTCCCTTACGAACAATGGTCAGCGAATCCCCGAGGCAAAGGACAAATTAGGTGATGGAAGTCGCTCCGCAGCAGATGTGGATCAGACGGCCGCGGCCGAGGATGATGACTCGCCTCGCCCGGCGCGCTGGGCCCGCTCGAGGGCCCGGGCCTCCGAACTCTCCGCTGAGGTACAGGTGATGGGGCACGGGGTCCCATCCGTGTCTCGGCAGCTTCAATCCCCGAGGCTCTCACGGCCAAATCAGCGCGACATGGTACCGAGTCTAGACCGAGCCGCCTCCTCTGGGTGTACCGAATCTCACCACGTCGAACGCTGACCCACCCCAGGCACGAACCATACCTAATCGAAATAAAAATAATCGAAAAGGGCTCACTTATCAAAATGCAAACGATGCAATCAGAGAACGCAACCAGGCTCGGAAGACGACAGGCACTCAAAAATAGCAAATGAACCGGTGGCTCACCGCAATACGAAATCGACCTCGAATCGGCAAATACAAAGCTCACAGCGACCAAATGCCAGGCGGTGGCAGAAATAGCTGAACCGAAGGCAACGGCGCTGATGTACCGGGCGCGGAGGCTCACCGGCCCGGCTGCAGGTGGCTCGGGGCCGGGGCAATGAACGGCCAGTGGTCAGGCGCCAAGGTGAAGCAGGCTCGCCGGGGCCCAATGAGGCCGAGACCGAGGTATTGTGCAAGGACTAAGGTGCACAGTAATACAAAGCAGGAAGCGAACCGGCTGCCGGCCATGGTGTGCGCAGCTGAAAGATACAAAGAGAGCAACAGAGGCAAAAGGACTGTGGCTCAGACACCGAATCGGCAGTAAGCGCAGCAGCTGGGCTACAGGGCTCACGGCAATCCGCCAAGAAGAGCGCATGGCCCGAACCAGCTGGTGGATCTGGGTGACCTGTTGGCTCGCTAGGGGAGGGAGAGAAATGTGAAGTGACCAAATAAACAACCCCCTCCTTCTTCTTATAGGGCAAATGAGGGAAATAAGAGTTTTTTGTCTCATTATTTTCATTGGTTCAACGACTCGCTTCGTCTGCATCAATTGCGAATTCAAAAATTATTACTTAAATATTAGTACTATGTGAAATAAAATTATTATAATAAAATTTACTATATGAAACCAAAATTAAAATTTAAGAACACAGCAAACACAAAGTATATAAACAAATTATTGTGGAAAAACCGCTAATTTAGGAAATTTTCAAAAATAAATCGAAATTATCAAAATTAACTAAATTAAGACAGTGGCAAAATTGTTGGAACTCGCAATCCGGTTTTTGGAAAACACCGACCAGTTCAATTCAAATGTTACTCAAGGAGGGAATTAAGGAGAATGATCTCCTCAACCCCCGCAAAGAGCCCCTGGGTGACCACGTGTGTCGATGTCCAATTGTTTAAGTGGTCTTCACCGATGGCTTTGACCGAAAGCAATTGGCCCGTGCGGGATGTTGATGGCAAGACCAATCTCTTCATCTTCTCGCCGATTACCCTTGCAATTTCGACACCGTGCTTCTCGCGACACTCATCAATTGAAACAACTTCATCGTAAATTTGATTTTCAGCTTTAACAAATTTCGCTTTGTTGTTAAAATGGAAGATGTTTAACTCCAAGGTCATGTTACCAAAGGTTAGTTGCATGACTCCATTCCGCAATTGATGATTGCATTGGCCGGTGGGCGAAATGGTCTCCTAAGATGGGATTGGTACATGATTGGTTTCACTTGCAATTGGCTCGCTGTCAAGCAATCACAAAATCTACTGGTAGTAGACTTTGTCTATTTTCATGAATATCTTCAACTGTTATCCCCTTAGGGATTTTCACCGATCTATCGCCAATGAGAGTGTGGATATGTTGGTAGGTTTAGTTCACCTAAACCTAGATGCTTATATAACACAAGATTAGGTTAACACCGCCCTAAATCAAGTAATGACTTCTCTATGCAATTTCCACTAATATTGACTCCGAAATTGCGGGAGATCCCGGATCCTCAGATTTGACAGTATTTGCTTTCTGGATTATGGCAATCGACTTGTTCAAAGGAGAAATGCCTCTTTCCTCAATGCCTAATCCTCTTAATTGTGCAAAGATCTTTCAAAAATTTGCATAAGCAGGACTTGCTTCGATTATGTCCAAAAGAGTGTAAGGGTTAACCTTCACTCAGCTCTTTGCAGACCTCTAAAATGTCTCGCCACGAGATGCCTTCTTTCTACCTCTAAGTGTCAGGAAATGGAGGTTGTATGCGGTATTTCATTTGAATCCTTTCTTAGGAGAATATGCTCAGACTGCAATTCTTCCTTGATCGATTCTTCAATGTGCTCGGGGCATGGTTGATCAACCTCTTTCCACTGTAATTATAGCCTTAACTTCATCCATTCGAATTGTCGATGATCCTACCTCATGGATTCCCTTTGGGTTTGGTGACCGCTTGTGATGGAAACCTCCCTTTCTTATACCTCTAGCAACTTGTTGATCTTACATTGAATATCAGAGGTTGTCAATTTTCTCGTTGAGATTGCTCAAGCCCATCTATTCTCTTATTCAGCAGTACTTTCTTACAAGACAACTTTTCAGGCTAGTGCGACATTGATTCCTTTTTGTTCCTCAACAGTTGCCTACCACCTTACTCGATTCAATATGGCGGTTCTAATCGGGAGAAGAGGATGGTGGTTGTTGTGGATTAGAGGGGTACCTAAACCGAGGCTCGCCCCGGGGGTACATAAAGGTGGGGCTGGGTCTCCATGCAAGGTTGTGGTGATTCCTCCAATTGGAATTGTAAGTATTAAGCATATGGAGCATTGAATTGTTAGGTTTGAATTGTCCTACAGTGTTTGCACATTCTGACATCAAATCCTTCATCACAGGGCCATATATGGTCTACTTGGTGTACAGGATTGTACTTCGGGTGCAAGAACTGACTGTAGGATTTAAGTAACCCGTGATGGCACCTGAGCCGTCACTCAAGCTCCTCTACCTCCTAGCTAGGTTGGAAATCCTAGCTCATTTCTATTTCCTCCGAGTGCATACATCCCACCCCTTTGGTAACTGTGGGTCTCATCCTTTCCAATTCTCTAGGTTAGCCCAACCCAACCCTACAAGTTTCAGCCACGAATTTAAAAAATCATGGCTTCTTCCGATGCTTACCTCGTGAAGTCTCCTCCACACATGGTTTCCAAAAGCTGCCTCATGGCAGGAGACATACCACCATAGAAGTGGTTCACCAACATCCGTGTCAAAATCATGATGTGGGCATGCAATCGATGGTTCCTGGCAAATCGCTCTCCCAACACTGGTAAAATCTCTCACCATCCTGAGCTGCAAAGGTATAAATTTGTCTCTTCAAATTATTAGTCTTATGAGCACTGAAGAACTTCTTCAAGAATTCAGCCTGCAGCTCAGCCCAATTTCGAATGGTTCTAGGCCTCAATGAGTTGAGCCATATCTTGGCCTTGTCCTTTAGAGTCAATGGAAATGCTTTTAGCTTCAGCAAATCCATGTCCATCATACCTTCCTTAAAAGTAGTGCAAACCTCCTCAAAATCCCTAATATGAGTGTATGGATTTTCATTTTCCATACCATGATATGTGGGGAGTAGGGGTACCAAATATGGCCTCACTGCTACATCTTCAGCAGGAGGAATGATACAGGATGGGGCACTAACCTGGGGAGGGTGATGATCCTCGCGGTTCTATGCATTCGATTCAGCCGGGGTTCCCTTAAGCTGACTTTGTTGTTCCTCGTATGGGATCCATGGTATCGCAGGTACACTAACTTCACCGACCGGTCGCGTTGTGCATCGATTCTATGCGTCACCCGATGTGTCTTTTATCCTAATCACAGATAAACACCGCTACAAAATTGTAGAGACAACAAAGAGAACTAACAAAGTCGTAAAAGCGCAAGATTAGCTAACAAAAATTAAAACTAACTCGAATGAAAATCAACAAAGGCAAGCCATCGCTAAGTGTCAAAACCAGCGCCTCCTCGTAATCGGAAAGTGACAAAAAAGAGGTAAAAGAAAGCCACTTCACTTGTGATGTTGGATCACAAGTACACTCAACTTACCATTAGTAGTTCTGGCACCATCCTCGGCAACGGCGCCATTTGATTCAGGCTACAAGAGGGCTGAGCTAAAATCAACAAAATTTATATACACCTAAGTTCTACTACATCAGCCGTAGTCAAGCTAACGCAATATAGTGGTCTAGGGCTCAACACGGATGGGTTTACATCCTAAAATGATTTGCATAAGTGCAACGGTTGCAAGGCTTTCTATTTGAATTTTCGATTTGCTTCCAAAATGAAGGAAGTAGGTTGGAACCGAGAAATTGTAAAACTGAAATGAAGTGTGAAAAGTTAACTTTGAAGATTTAGTCACTAACTTGGTAAGTTAGGGCAAACAAGGTCCTCTCGTTTTATCCTCGTTATGACATGCAACCTATACCCAAGGCATAACCTATCTATGTTTAACTAGCAAACCTCACCCCTTGAAATCAACTCCTATTCGAGTCAACACAGGTAGCATGCATATATGGCCCCTTAACAAGCTTGAAACCCTTCTAGCATTAAATATCATCTCGCAGGCTCAGAAGACCATCTAATGAACCACGCTAAGACTTAGCATTGCATGCAATCGTATCCTAAAGCACGGAGAAAGATACAACTGAATGATCTATCAATGCTATTCAACCTCGCTTGAAACCCTAACATTTAAATATCATTTCAGAGGCTCAGAAGACCATTCAAAGAACCATATGCATCTAGCAATAAGTACAATCGTATCCTAAAGCATGGAGAGTATCGTCAAATCAATAACATTCAAAGCTATTCAACCCTAATTTGAGAAGATGAGGGCCATAAAATACAAGACTAGCTTTTAACACAAGAGGACAACATGCATATGTTCCCACCACTGCTAGCTTCCTTCCTTCAAAGAAAGGAGGCGAAATGCTAAGCATCTCTTGAGTTGTCATCCTTAAGAGGGTGTTTGCACCCAAGAAAGTAAGAGAAAGAGTAGTAGAGAAGAGAGGAAAATAAAACCCCTAACTAAAATACGACTTTATTTACAAAAAATGAAAACTACAAAATTTCTTCTCCCCAAATTCTGCTTCCAAAATTCTTCTCTCTATTACAAAAGAGGGGTTTATATAGGCCACCCTCAATACATGAAAATACCAAAAACCTACAAATTTGGCTAAGTTAAAGACAAGAGAGTAATACACCTCAAATTCAAGCCTGCTGAAGATTAAATACAAAAACATGACGAGGTGCAGTGAATTTCGCAGGCTGAAGAAGTTTCACTAGGTAGCTTAAAATCACTGTGCATAGCGAAAAACGTGAAATTTCGCTTAAGGCCCGTACTCATTTAGCTAGGCTTAAAATTTCGCTTAGCTTATTTAAATCTTTCGTGAGTAGCGAAAATACAAAATTTCATAGGAACAAAGGTTTCAGCTTAAACTGCTCGTCTAGCTTAAAAATTGGCAATTTCGTTTATAGAAACATAAATTCTCGCTTAAGGTTATAAATTTTCGCATCCTAGCGAAAAATTTTCGCAACTCTAGCGAAATTCCAGTGCTTTGTTGATCTTGACGCATTGCCTCCTGTCTTCAACTGCATCAATTTTTCTTCACTTTGCCTTCGCTTTTCATTGATTCTCGGATCTGTCGATGGCTGACACTTGAGTTCAAACTTCATGATCTGGCCATACATCTCGATATTGAACTTCTAAAGTGTGCAAAACCCGCAAACACCTAAAAGAACTCTAAACTAGCATAAGTGATACTTAAGAAGACTTGAACACTCATCAGACATCGACATGATTAAAAGAAAAGCACTCAAAACCCATTCAATATAGGGTTCAAAATTGTAATTTTGGGCACTAATCGTGAGTATCACTTGTTGATCAAGCTTTTACGCTTGCCGAGAGATCATCAACTACACGCCAAGTTCAAGAAGTGCGAGTCGCTTATTGAGGTGGAGATTTTCGTGGGACACGTGGTGTCGCGATCAGCGGTCGCTGACCTAGAGTAAGGTCGAGGCAGTTGATGAGTTGGGGAGAGGCGTATCAGTCTTCAAGATATGTAGTTTTGGGATTACCGGTACTATAGGAGATTCATTGAGGATTTCTCCGATTAGCAAAGACTTATGACGAGATTAAACTGAAGGAGGTCAAATTTGACGATGAATGACGCGAGGAGGCATTCCAAGAGTCAAGAGGAGGCTTACTTCATTTCCTATCTTGATAGTCTCGACAGGGATGTGGATACACAAGGTATTGTGGATAATTCTCGAGGGTCGGACTAAGATGTGTTTTGATGCAACAAAGGAGGGTAGTAGCTATGGTTCACGCTTGAAGAATCAGCGAGCGCACTACTCCCACACGATACTGGAGTCAAAATGTAGTCTTCGCCCGGAAGATTTGGCGCCACTATTTATATGGTGAGCAGTTCGAGGCGCACTGCACCACAAAAAGTCCTAAGTATATTTTCACGCAAATGTGGGACCTCAATAATGAGGCAACGCAAAGCGGATGAGTTCCTGGGAGGATTATGACTTCACTTCAGATTACCACCTCGTAAGGCAAATGTGGTATCGATGTACTCAGAGGAAGTCAATGGGAGTATTGGCTAGTATAGCTTCCCGAATGGCAGATGCTCGACTCGTGGGACGCTTTGGGCTACGCATCGCGAGCGTGCCTGCAGTACGTCGGGAGTTTAAGAGCTACATCGTCTCTCACTGAGCAGTGATCGAGTCCCCGTGGGCGTGGACGCGAGATGGGGCCCATCGTGGACCGGCACGGTCGTACAGTGACGAGGTGGAAATGGACCGTCCACGATGGTAGTCTTCGTATGAGACGGGTAAAGGGTTCCCAAATGATCGATTCTCGAGAGAGGATTCGCTGAGTTTCACCGCTTCGACTCATTAAGAAGCAAGATCCGTGTGGCACCGAAGATTACCAGATCTTCACGCTAAGACTACTAGAGCGATGAAGAGACACATAGGGGGACTTTGTCATCGATGTCTCACGTGGCTAGCAAGTTAAGGTCGTAGCACCGGCCAAGCAGGCTACTTCACCTATCGAGGTGGCTGGGCGGGCTGGAGCACGCCACGACGGATTCGCGACCCACTTGCCATGGACACCGCAGAGACATGATGCGGTATGGGTGATAGTGGACTGCCTACACGGTCGGCACATTTTCTAGTCATGGATGACCTACACATCGAGAGATTCTTCCTACTGTAGTATCCGAGATCGCTCTACTACATGGAGTACCGGGTGATCCATATAGTGCCTGATAGAGACCCAAGGTTTACTTCGCCAGACTTAGAAGAGTTTCCAAAAGGCTATGGGCACACGGCTGACCATAAGTATAGCTTCACCTACGCATATGGTCAGTCGAGAGGACCATACAGTGTCGAGGACATGTCGCAGAATGCGTCCCTTTAATCATATGGGTAGTCAAAGAGCATTTACCCTTAGTGGAATTCGCCTACAACAACATTTTTCAGGCGAGTATACAGATGGCACCATATGAGACATTGTATGGGAGGCCATGCAAATCACCGTTATGTTGGACCGAGGTGGATGAGAGCTCCATCACTGGTCTTGATCTGATTAAAGACACCTCCGAAGGCGAGCTTTGATATTGCATAACGCCTTCTCACCTTCTCGTAGCCTAAGAGCTTATGCCGATGCACGACGCGATCCTTAGAGTTCGAGGTTTGAGATCACGTCTCTTGGAAGGTGATGCCTAAGAGAGGAGTGGTCACCCGGCAAGCGCAGAAGCTACGAGGTTTATCGGGCCCTTTGAGATACTGAGAGGCAGTAATCGTGAAGGCATCGGCTGGCTTTACCGCCCAGCATGTCAAAATCCACGAGGTATTTGCATCTCCATGCTAAGGAGGACACCTGCATCCAAATTTCATGTAGTGGATTGGGGAGATATTGAGGTTGACACGGATGGGACCTTCGAGGAAGGACCAGTGTGCATTATGGATAGTCGGGATCAGGTTTTGCGACGCAAGACCATGAGGCTAGTGACCGTGCTATGGCGACACCGTGGAGTGGAGGAGTCAACGTGGGAGTGCGAGGACACAATGCGGGCCACCTATCCCTTCTTGTTTAGGGATGAAGGTGGTTTAGTCGTTTAATACTTAAATGACTAGTTTACATGCAAGGTATAGTACTTTCCTGTATACGCATGAGAGTTGTTGTGATCGGCCTCGTAATTTCGACAAAATTCCTTTTAAGGAGGGGAGAATGTAAACCCGCAGAAAATTTGAAATTCTTCTAAAATTGTAAATGGTAATTTCGTCAAAATCCGAAATTTTATAGATCTTGATGAAGAAACGTATTTCACCGTTGAATCGCCTAGCAAATCTAGCGCCACGTCGACCCGAGACAAGAATTTCACGCTTTTTCTGTGCACCGTGCCCGTGTCGTAAACGGCTTGAGAAAGACATGTGATGTGACAAAAGTCACCTACTACATGTACTCATGTGACACATGTTGCATGATTAGAGAGATGATGGAAATGAATGGCTTAGATTAAGCCATGTGTCAAAAATCAAGACAAAAAGATAAGATGGGAATTATTGAAATGTTAAATGAGTATAAGACAAATTAGGAGAATAGTTTTCTTCTCCATTGGAACACAAAAATCGGTAGTGAGGGCTGGTTTCATAATCTAGAAATAGAAAGTGTGACTTCTCTCTAGATTTCCCGCCGTTCAGACCTTCGGTTCTCAATGGAGTAAGAAGCAAAGTCGATCTACGCGTGGACACCGATTTGGTGGAGTTCCGACAACTCCAAGAGCCATGTGTTATTCTACGCGACAAGGGGTCTTCTCCTACTTGTGTTATTCATTGGCTAAGAGCCATGTGAATGGTTAGGGATATTATAAGGCTTGATTTAGCCACTTCGATCCTCTCAAAACATCGAAACCGGGAGTGAGAGAAAATCTCTAATTAGGGTTGTGAACAGTGCCAACCCGAGGGTTTCACTGTTCACTTGATTTTTGGTGTGATTTTTGTGTTGTTGAGTGATTCAAAATGAATTGCTTGTATTTTCTAATTAGCCCATGTGAGCTAATTTTTGGTGTTATCGGAGGTGAATTTAAATAACAGAATCTGTGTGACCAATTATGTTAATATATACATGTTTTATATATTAACATGAGTTGTCGATTTTGGTATAATGCATTCCATATGCACTGGGGCACCCTAGAATATTAGAAGTGAGTGCATGACATGAAAGAAAATAAAAAGGAAAAATGTTTGTGAAAGGAATTTCGAACGGAAGATTTTCCGGAGAATTGTGTTGGGAGATTGTCCAACAATTCACGTCCGAGGGGCCCGTGAATTATTTCGGAAGGTTATCCAATAGATTCGCCTCGGAGGGTAGTCCAATATGTTTACCGAATCTTGGTAGTAAGTTTTCTAGAACAAAAAGCTTTTGTTTTGAAAACTGTGATTTTACTCGCATTTGGCTTAGGCATGAGGGAGCTCTGAGGACTCAAGACATGGGATTGGGCATGTAGACATTCAAGTAGGATCATGTATTTGCTTGAGTGTGATTGTTTGTCATGGCATGTGCACTTAGGTGGGGAGTAACCCATGTAGGAAATTATCACTACTGGGCATTGCTCACCCTGTCGAGGGATCACTATTTCAGGTACATGGATCGATCGGGAAAGCGGCACTCATTAGAGGTCGCTGTAAGAGTCGGTTACGTGGCTTTGACATGGATTATGTGAAACATGTATTAAATTTTACCTTAATATATGTTTGTATTAAGAGTGATGTATCAACTCTGAACTATTGGTATATAGTTGATAGGTAATTTTGTGAGTATCGATGTACGCCCAAGTGGCCATTTTTACTCATTTTAAATCAGATATGGACCTCGTGTGGTCGTGTGAAAATTGGGACAAGCTGTACCTTGGGTAGAGCTCCTATACAAAAAGAGACTCTGCCCGATTTTTCATGAGTGGTGTCAGTTACCTGACATCCACGAAAGTATTCGCGGGTTGATGGGTTGTCAACGCACTCTAGAAATGGGGTGTCACTGTTCTTAGACTCTATGGAAAGCCCATTGAGTCAAGAATCCAGCCATACTTAGTATGATAAAATTGGAACTCATATTAGTTCCAGAAATCATGAAAAATAGTAGGCTCTACTGGTAATATAGTAAGTTCCTAAAACATATAATTGTAGGACTGCCTAAGACCAGATATTGAATGACATGGCACCTTTGTTACGTGGGCAGGCACGCATAGTACTGTACTCTCTGATTAGTGTGACAAAGACTTCTATCAATGCTCGCACTCCCCGTTTAGCTACGACACCTCAAGACTGTACCGTATTCTGGTACATATTGTGTCAGGTCCGCCCATTTATTATTACCGGTCTATGAATAAACAATTATAAGGATAGTGGACTCGAATAAGAATGTAAGAATAAAGCAATGTACATCGCTCGCTTCTTAAAGTACCTACGGTACCTTTGTATAAGTATAAGTCTGCATTCCACTGTACCTTTTATAAGTACAAGCTCTGTAATACCATGGTACCTTTACAAGTATAAGTTTCAGAGTACAAGCATAAGCCTGTGAGTACACCATAAGCTCAGAATTCTGCCGTGAGATCCGAACAAGTATAAGATAGATACCAGTATAAGATAAATAGAAGCACAAGTATCGTATAAGTACCTCTGTATAGGTATAAGCTCCGTAACTCCTACGGGAGATCTGAACAAGTATAAGATAGATTGAAGTACAAGTACGTGTATAAGTACCTCCGTATAGGTATAAGTTCTGTAACTCTTACGGGAGATCGGAACAAGTATAAGTTTGATATATATAAGTACAAATATGTATTTAAGTTTGTTATATGTAATGATATGTAAATAGTGACAAGTACATGTTGATATGAACAAGAAGAAAAATGTAAATGACCTGAAATGAACCATGATATGAGAAGAAAGTATAAGATCGTACACGCCCGTGTAAATTATATGTACGGAACATATATAAGGGTATATGACAAGTATAGAATATGACATAAATTATATGATATGTTATATGTATATGTAAATGTGTAAAGTGAGATATGAGATATGAAAAATGCAAAGATAAGAATAAATGATTGTACATATTGCATATGATTACCGGATGACCATAATTATTCGAGAATATGAGATATGTACTGAACATAAAATACACATGGATTGTCTGCTTAGAACCTGGTTGAAGGATAGATAGGCATGCCTATAGGGACACAGTTGCTGCAGCATACAATTTACAGATATCGAGGCCCCGTTTGGGTCGATGACATAGATCCCGTTTGGATCATTACATGGCATAGGTCACTATCTCGTACAGTGATGATACCTTGGGGTATATACGGCCCATTTGGGTCACACATTACATGGAATAAGTCATTATCTCGTACAGTGATGATACCTTCGGGTATATACGACCCCGTTTAGGTCACATATTACATGGCATAGGTCACTGTCTCGTATAGTGATGATACCTTCGGGTATATACAGATAGAGATCACCGCTCAGATAAAGGATAAGACTGGGTACATACGCTTATTTCGATCCGCTTTCCTAAGGTATTTGCATTACGAAACATAAAAGAAAAAGTCAAGTATATGCAAATGAAATGTAAAGAATATATGATATAATATGAGAAGCATAGCACTGCTATGCGATGATAGTATACAGGTACAAGAATAAGAAGTAAAGTACAAGATGATATGAAAAGTATATGAGATATGATAAGGCAGGAAAGATGAACACATGAAAAGTACATAAAGTATATAAAAGAGAAAGGTATATGAAAAGTATAGTATATGAAATCACATGAAAGTATATGTGAAAACCTATGACAGTATATGATATGATAGTTAAGTATAAGCTCTGCACTCCTAAGAGAGATATGAAAGATGTGATATAAATTCACATGATCTGAAAAGTAATGGTATGATATGAAAAGCAATAAGCTATAGAATGAATATGGAATATGCAAAGTATAGAAACAGGAATACAGTAAAAGTATAGATAGGAGATATGCCAAAGACATAGAACATGTAACGGAAAAGATTGACATGCAATAGGAATGTAAAGATGATAAGTAATAAAAGTTATATGAATATGTATAGATATATGAATGCATATGTATAAGCTTCGCGATACCACCATTAGTGGTCAGTCTATGCTTATGTCTCCCAATTAAGCCGCAAAGCTAAAGACGAAAGTGTTCAACCTGTAGGTACCGAAGAGGAGGCTACAGGACAGGACACTCCACACCAAATTCCGCATCGCCATCTCAGAGATAGGTGCTCACCAAACGCCGCTTCCGCGATCTCCATGTTTCAGATTAGATATGTATATGTATAAGTAAATGGGACTCAAGATAGGTATAGATTTGATGGACACCACCCAGTGGTAGTTCTTTGTATATGTAAATGATTTTATTATTATATAAATTTGTTAAGTCTCAACGCTAAGTCTACTATAGAAACATCATATCAACGTCCAACATACAAACCCATTCCTGTGACTATTTGACCTGATCCCATGATACAAATTAGAGGACTGAACTTATGGTGGCGAGCACCCAGAAATTGCAGCAAAGAAACAAGTTAGAAAGCAATATGACTGAATTATTCAGGTATAAGTTAGGAAAATACTGATGTGAATTTGTGATAAGATAAATGAAGAATATAATGATAGAATTCCATGTTAGAAAGAACAGATAGACTCACTATTAATTACCTACTCATCAACAAATAGGTGTAAGTACGTCCCAATAGATAACTCCTAGGTACAATCATTGAATA
The DNA here is from genome assembly GCA_016808115.1 of Tetrastigma voinierianum. NCBI lineage: Eukaryota > Viridiplantae > Streptophyta > Magnoliopsida > Vitales > Vitaceae > Tetrastigma > Tetrastigma voinierianum. Next base: position 124,552 of record JAEQBH010007120.1, on the reverse strand, counting down.
AGAAAAGAAAATCCTTCTATTCATCTTTGAATTTTCCGGGTCGGTAGAATTCCCTGTATATCGTGACAATTTTCTGGATCTATATTTGAAGAACAAATTTCTGCAGTAAGATCTTCCTTATTTTATTTTTCTAGATTTCTTTGATGTAGATTCTTTAATTTTCTTTCGCCTTAGATCAAACTAAAGAAGTCGATTAGATTACACTTCGTTTTTAAAAATAAAATAAAATAAGGATTGGGATGTCATACCAATTACTTGAGTATGAGAATGAAAAGTATTTAAGGATAATTTTTGAAAGAAATTAATAATAAACAAATAAGATAAATTTGAAAAGGCTGAATTTTGTATAAATATATGTATTTGATAAGTATTTAAATATATATGTATTTTGGCAAGTAAATATTTTATTAAGGATTGAGAATTTATTAGATAAGGAATATGATTAGAATAATTATTTATCAATTATAGGAAATAAGATTGGTTAATAATACTTATTGTCGGGTATGATAATTGTTAGGTAAAAGGCTAGATGAGTATTGTGTAATAATATAATTTCCAAAAATATTATTAATATTATTTCTTTCGAGTAAAAGATTTAGTTTCAAGTTAAGAGCATAAAATAAATAAATTATTAAATAAGATCCGAAAGGAATAGAGTTTTATAAAATTTGTAAAACTACCTAATTCAAATAGTTATCATTTGAATAGTTGTCAATATGTTTGAGATGAACAAAAAAATCATGTTGATAGAATAAACTTTATAAATCACAAAATTTTAAAATATTTAGAAACTCATTAACTTTTATTATTATGGATTAAAAAATTAAAAATAATATCATTGTTAAGAATATCAAATTAGGAAAGTTTTAAGAATAAATAAGTAATTATGATAGTTTCTTCCTTATTATTTTAGGAGAAATATTTCATTGAGGTGAAATTCTTCGGATTAGTTCTTTTAAAGCTTTTGAAAGTACTCCTTTTGAGGTAAGGGATATTAATGCAGATCTTTAAAAGAAAAAATTGTTTGTTTTTACTTCATTTGAGGATGAAAATTGTTTTAACTGAATTATATATAATCTTGGTTTATGAAAAGTTTTACTTTTTTTTTATTTATTTGATTATCCATGGATCAAATAGTAGTTTTGTATGATTGTACTTTTGAGATTTGTTTTGTTTATAAAAGAAAATGTGGAGATATGATGTTTTATAATTTGAAATTTTGAATGGAATATTTGACTTTGGTTAGTTCGGCCCTGTCAACAGGAATAATAGTTGACACTATTCGGCCCTTGTCAACGAGAATAATAGTTTACCTTTACATTCATTGGTGGTGAATGTAATTGATTTGATTCCAAGCCTCTAGGGGTTTCGGTTAGAGGTTACTAGTACTAGTAGTGTTTAGTTCCGTCCACCTTAAAAGGAACAATTTTTGGCTAGCTACCCATTTAAAAGTCCCACATGGCTGGGCACCATTTGATATTTGATGACTAGAGAACAATATATTTGAAATGTATTTGATTTTGGATTGGATATGAAAGTGTATGAATCGAAATTTGATATGAAATTGTTTGGATCACATTTGATATGAAACTCCATTTGAATTGATGTGAGAGTGTTTTGAAGTAAATTCTTGTTAATGTTCCAACTTATTTTTGAATCTAAAGTTTGATGAAAAACATCTCCTATTTGTTATATGATTGAAAACTTTTTGATCCATGAAAATCTATTAGTATTTCTTATTGAGCTTTAAGCTCACTCCCATTCGTTGACATATTTTCAGGTACTTTTAGTTTCCGCGAGTGATGGCTAGGTTGGGGATACGTCATCATTAGGATTTGATTAGAACTTTATGTTGGATCATGTTGAACTAATAAGAGCATCTCCAACCCACTCTCTATTTATTCTCTTTTAACCACTTTAGCTAGTCAAACACAAAAAATTCTCTCCAACCCACTCTCTATTTCCTAGTTAACCCAAATGGCTCACCAAATGTGGTGAGCCATTTGAGCTCTCTAAATTCTCTCTCTACCTTTTTTTTCTCTCTATCTCTCTCTATATTAATGTTTTACTTTTTTTAAATTATTGGAAGTTAGTGAAAATTGGGTGTAAAATAGAGAGTGTGGTTGGAGTGAATTTTAAAAAGTTGCTAGCTAAAGTAGTGAATTTAATATTTAAATATATTTTGAGTAGCTATTTTGTTGAGTGTGGTTGGAGATGCTCTAAGTTCTTGTTTATGTGAAATGTTGGGTTTTGAAAGTTAATTGAGAAAGTCACTTGGATAATAGCATTCTTTTTTATATTAGTATTAATAGCTTGGATTCGGGGAGATTCCAAATATTGTTATATTCTGAACAACTTTATATGACATTCATAATTGAGATTTGGATATTTATAAGTAATTTTTTTCAACATGAAATTTTGAATTTGGAGAATTGATGAATTTAGAAAGTTGTGCATTTACTTTGAATAGGTGTTTGGTAATTGGACAAAATCCAAGCATAAGGGAAGCGTTAGTGTCAAGCTTTCACACTTCAAACCTTCAGGCTGAAGGCTTGAGGGTGTGAATTGACAGTCATGCCTTCATAGTGGGTTTAGGGGCGTGATTTCTTCTATTGTTTTAAAAGTCCCCCACTCCCATCGTCCTACTCATTACTTTTTTACCAGTCCTTTGTTACCTTACTAACTTTTGAACATATTGAGATGGATGGGTCTCTCATAGCTTAATCAGAGGTCTCGAGTTAAGCCCTTAGAATGTAGTTATGTTATGTGGTAGAACTTGTGATGCCCCAAATCCCGGGGGTAAAAAATTTTTCTTTTTCTTTTTTTGTTATCTACTGGACAGTCTGTCGCGCTCATGCACGCTCTGTTGCGCAAGCACGCCCAAGTGCTGTCGCGGCGCGCCCTGGGTTATAAATGACTGCTGCATGATGATTTAAATCATATTTTATTTAATTTTTTGTTTGATAAAAATGAATTTTATTTTAATATTTTACATTCTTATTAAATAATCTTGTTCAGGGATAGTTGCCAGCACTATCATATTATCATGTTAAAGATGAACTTTAAAGGTATGCTTACTCTGTTTTTTTTTTTTTTTGTTTTGTTTACTAAAGGTTAAAATATTTATAAATTAGAATTAACGAAAAAATATCTAGACAATTTTGTAAAACGATTTACCTTGAACCTTGAAGGATATCCTTATGGTTGACGGACAAGATGATGTTTCTTGGAATGGGGATTATGACAACGTTTGAAGAACAAGACTAGACCTACAAGAGGCACTTCTGATCCTCTTTAGGCAGTAATTCCTTGGGGGAGTGTTCGGCCTTGCAACTCAGCGGCATTTAATGTATTATTAAGTTATATGTAATTAGGAGTTATGACAATTGTGCTTTACGCAGTACTTCTTCAACTTTCTCTTTCTCTCTCAAGCATTGACTATCCAGTCACATGTTCAAAAAGTTGGACCATATAATGGGTAAATCTAAGAATACTAACAAAGTATTTCTCTTCTGTCAACAAACTTGGTGAGGTCCTCCACCCAAGTTATACATAATATATATAACTAAGAAAAAGGACGATATTGTTTCTCAATATAAGTCCTTCAATACGAAGGATTTAATTCATGAATATTCATATAATATTTGAATGACTTTCTAATAAATTTAAAAAAAATAATGAATTATTATGATAGATAATTTCTTTCTTAACTTAGGTTACGAAGAGGCCCTAATGCATAGCATCAAGGGGGAGATTTACTCTTGATTTTGAATCGGTATCAAATATAAGTATTTTTAATTTCACCTTAGTTTTGAGTCATTTGAGAGTTAAAAATAAAAAGAACTAATGAGATGAGGAATGCCAACAAGAAATACCCCCTCGTGCTTTGAAATTTGAGTGCATATAATTTGTGAACATTGCTTAGAAATCTCCGAAACTTTCCATCAAAAATCTTGTTATTGAGCGAAATAAAAATCAAAGCCAAAAGAAAGACCTTGAATCCTAATCAAAGAAAAGTAAAAGCAAAATAGATGAAAGGTTTCTTGAAAACTCCTATCAAATTTTCATCAAATTAGGCAATATGGTCATTGATTGAGAAAATGGAAAAGCACAACCATGAAAGGACTTCGACCCCTAACAACAAATAACAAAAGGAATTAAAGTCTTATATCTGCATAATCTCTTTCTCTCTCAAACATTGACTGTCCAGTCTTACGAAGGATTTAATTCATGAATATTCATATAATATTTGTATAAGATTCTAATAAATTTATAAAAAATAAAAAATTATTATGATAGATAATTTATTTCTTAAGTTAGGTTACGAAGAGGCCCTAATGCATAGCATCAAGGGGGAGATTTAATTTCCTTTTGATTTTGAATCGGTATCAGAATATAAGTATTTTTAAAATGGAAAAACATTTTTTTTTTCACCTTAGTTTTTGAGTCATTTGAGAGTTTAAAAAAATATAAAAAGAGAACTAATGTAGATGAAGAATGCCAATAAGAAATAATTTCATGCGTCTTCTTTTGAAATTTGAGTGCATATAATTATGTAAACATTTCTTAGAACTCTCTGGTAGCTTTCCATCAAAGATCTTGTTATTGAGTAGGGAAATGAGAAAATCAAAAGACAAAAAAAAAAAAAGACTTTGACTCCTAATAGAAGAAAAGTAAAGCAAATAGATGAAGGTTATTGAAAACTCCTAGCAAATTTTCATCAAAGGCAATATTGTCATTGATTGAGAAACTGGATAACCATGAAAGGACTTCGCCCCAATAACAAATAACAAAGGAAAGTTAAAGCAAAATGAGCGACCATTTGTTGGCATCATCAAAGTCTAATTCACTTTTTCTTTTGAGTAAAGAAAGAACCTCAAACATTGTCTTGACTCCTCCTCACAATAAAGGTAAAATACACATCATTGGAAAGACTCGCAAAAATAGAAAATTTTAAATTTTCAATTTTTTTTAAATCTAATACCCACCTAGGGGTTAGTTCCACCTTACCTCAATAATGGTAGACAACCAATTATTCGAGGAGGGAATAATGTAAAAGATAATGTTGGTGCTTTACACATGTACAATCATCTCATAAGAAAAAACAAAGTTGCTTTTGAATTATTTGGTGACTCTTTTCTTCTACTGTTTTAAAAGTCTCCCATCCCAACCGTCCTACTCATTACTTTTAGACCATACCTTTGATACTCTTACTAACTTTTGATATTCAAGAAAACTTAAAGCAAATGTTAACCTGGTTTTTCCTCTGCTTTTGAAAAACACAAGTAACACTATTTTGGTGTTTATTGAAAACTGTTATTGTTTTTTTTATAGATAAACACTTTAGTTATTGATAGGGTTTGAAAAACGGGCTCGCAGGCCCACTCGCTAAGCCCAAAGAAGAAGCGCACCGTGACGAAGCACCTGGGGCCCCCGGCTTTCCAGCCCAAAGCTTAAGGCTCCAAACACTCTACCAAAGGCCTGTTATGGATAATTGAGAAAGCCCATATCCCGTAAATCGCATTGAATTTCACAATAAGGAAAGTAGAATAACTCTATAACTTATTATCCCGTGAATCTAACTAAATCTTTAATTAAATCTTATCAAGGAAAACAGGATAATTTCTCAATAATATATTATCCCGCAAATCCAACCAAATCTCACTAAAATAAGGAGGATAATTTCAATAAACTATTCCTTCAATATATCTTTCTAAATCCGATAGCAATAAATATCCTATCCAATGGGAAAGAATCCTTACTACCTCAAATTGGAAATAATATACACTATAAATACTGTGGCTACCTCTACGGAAAGGTACAAACGACTTTAGACGTATACTCATATGCAACACAATCGCCCTCTAAGCGTTTCTTTCTCTCGTGAAGAAGTCGACTTAGTGACGGAGCTGCCACTACGCCCGCCGACCCCTTCTTCTTTGTTCTGCAGGAGCTTCGTCCGGAGTCTGTGATCGCCAGCGCCGATCCCGCTCAATCCAGATAATCCAGACACCGCATCCCGTACCCCACAACAACCCGGTCCAAATTCGACCCCCACACGCTCCAAATTCTACCCGGTTGAAAAAGGCATCATCATGCCGCCTGTGGAACGATAGCCTTTTATAAATATAACTGATTAGCTTATCGATGGTATCACTCGAACACAAGGAGCAACGCCAATCCGCCAGGGATGCAAGATCCGCCAAGAGACGCGACAAACACCTCCCGGGGATGCCAGAAGCGCTGCAAGCCAATACAAATGAAGTGGCGACTTCGCCGTCAATCAACGCCCTCGATAGAAGAGTTAGAGCAACTTACTGTGCAGATGAACGCCATTGGGGAGACACGACGTAGTTCAGGAAGGTTACAACTTCCCTCCTCATGAAGGACAACATAACACCTATAAGCAGAAGTCCAACAAAACTGAACCAGAATCTTCAGGTGGATCCCCGGCGAAGACGATCAAACTTCGACGCTTCATCTCGCGCAGATTTCAGTTACACACCAGAAGAGGCAGAATATCCAAAGGCAACTCCACAAAGAACGGGGTTCGGCCATTTATAAGCATGCCAAAGCACTTTGAAATTCGCGCAAACGCCCAAATTCTCCAATAATCAAAGATTAAAAACACGCGCATCTTCCAAGAATCGAAAGTCGATGAAAACAAGAAGCTGACGCCTAAGGGGCTCTTTAGACACGCTTTAGCGCTGAGCCACGCCGTCAATTTGATGAGCCCGTCTGACTCCCATGTGCCACGCCGTCGTGAGTCGACCAGCCAGTTACATCACACTCTACTTAGCGCCCGGGAGCCACAGCCGCCACTTTGACGAGCTCACCCACCCGGGCACAGCCACGCCGCCCTCAGAGTCGACCACCAGCCACACGCCACTGGCCACTACCGAGCCACGCCCAGCCATCCCGACGAGCCTTCCCATCACACAACATGGACGAGCCCTCGCCTACTATTCATCCCGACGAGCTCTTCCTCCCATCATTAATAACATGGACGAGCTCCCGCTCAATTATTCATTCTACGAGCCTTCCCATCACTCAATACGGACGAGCTCGCTTCAATTATTCACGCCCCGACCAGCTCTTCCCATCACTCAACATGGACGAAAGCCCTCAATTATTCATTCTGACGAGCTCATCCCATCACTCAACATGGACAAGCTCTACTTTACTACTCATTCTGACGAGCTCATCCCATCACTCAGCATGGACGGAAATTTCTTACTTTACACTCGCCCCGACGAGCTCATCCTATCACTCCACATGACGAGCCTACTCATTATTCATTTGACTGACACATCCCATCACTCAACATGACGAGCCCCATCAGACTACTCACTCGATGAGCTCATCCCATCACTCAGCATGGACGAGCTCTACTTTACAATTCATCCTGACGAGCTCTTCCCATCACACAACATGGACAAGCTCTGCTCAACTGTTCACATTGACGAGCTCTTCCTCCAATTCACACGGACGAGCTCCTGCCTCCTATCAACATTGACGAGCTCTTCCGCCAAATACCTGACGAGCTTCGCTCAACCTGCTCACATTGACGGTGCCTTCCACCAGCTCACTCGACGAGCCCCGCCTTCTATCAACATCGGGCGAGCTCTTCCTCTGGGCCACAAGGACGTTTCACTAACTGCTCACTCGACCGAGCTCTCTTCCCATCGGGCCTCACTGGACGAGCTCTATTCAGCTGTTCACCTGACGAGCTCCCCGCCTTCATCAACATCGCGAGCTCTTCCCGCGCCACAAGGACAAGCCCGCCAACTGTCTCGATATCACGAGCTCTTCCTACCAGTTCACATGGACGAGCCCCTGCCTCCTATCAACATTGACGAGCTCTTCCTGCCAGTTCACTTGGACGAGCTTCGCTCAACTGTTCACATTGACGAGCTCTTCCTACCAGTTCACTTGGACGAGCCCCTGCCTTCTATCAACATTGGCGAGCTCTTCTCCCCGCTAAATACTGACGAGCTCCGCCAACTATCTCACACGGACGAGCCCTATCATTCACATTGGCGAAGCTCTGCTACCGCTCACTGACGAGCTCCTACTATTCACATTGGCGAGCTCTTCACAACAGTTCACTCCGACGAGCTCCTACAGTTCACTCTGACAAGCTCTTCCCAACAATTCACTTTGACGAGTTCCTGCTACTCACATTGGCGAGCTCTTCACAACAGTTCACTCTGACGAGCTCCTACTATTCACATGGACGAGCTCCTCCTAACAATTCACTCTGACGAGTTCCTGCTACTCACATTGACGAGCTCTTCCCCTTAATTCACATGGACGAGCTCCTACTATTCGCATTGGCGAGCTCCTGCCAACAGTTCACTCTGACGAGCTCCTACTATTCCCATTGGCGAGCTCTTCACAACAGTTCACTTGGACGAGCTCCTGCCAACAATTCACATTGACGAGCTCTTCCCCACAGTTCACTTTGACGAGCTCTACTCAACAGTTCACATAGACGATCTCTTCCCAACAGCCACACGACGAACTCTCTTCCCTCGCCTCACTTAGACGAGCCCGCCGCCTGCCAGATTGACGAGCTCTTCCCAATACCACTTTGACGAGCTCTTCCTTACGCTCACATGGGCGAGCCTCTACTCAACAATTTACATCGACGAATTCTTACGCCACATGGATGAGTCACCATCGCATACATTGAAAAGCTCTTCCATCAACACACTTCCTCGCACCGACGACTTCACCAAAAGTACCACAGAACTCCAAGAAAAACTACCAGCTCAAACAGAGCGGCCCATGAAGCCCAATAATTAGCTTTTAAAAAGCCTAACCGTCAACTCAGCCATGCACCTCAGAGCTGGGCCTACCCAGTATCTGCCTCAGAGCTACAAATTCCGCTCGTCAGCATATTAGCCGGAGCCTAGCAGCTGGGCCAATGTGCCACGTGAAGAACGAACTAAGTCGCTACCAAATAGGCTATGCCCATGAGCTAAGTAGCCACCGTATACAATGTTCAGGAGCGAATAACTCAGCCAAAAGAGCATAAACAACTCGGAGTGCGTAATGCCCCGTAGCCCACAAATTTCAGCCTTGCAGAGCATAACCCGCCGTAGCGTCTGAGCCCCGACCCCAATAGTCAGCTTTTTAGAGCATAACTGCCGTAAAAGGTCTCGAGCCCTGAGCTCCAAGAAATGTGATTACAAAGCATAACTGCTCAAGGAAGACCAAGTAGCCACGGAGCCAGCCACGTGGATATCACGCCTGATCCGAGAAACGATACAGCCCTTGCCCACGCACACCGCATAATGCTACCGGGGCAATTGATAGGTTTGAAAATCCGCTTACAGCCCAATTCCCGCCGAGCCCAAAGAAGAAGCGCACCAGATGAAGCACCTGGGTCCCCCGGCTTCCCGTACCCCAAAGCTGGCGTCTTCCGCCCAAAGGCCTAAGCAGGATAATTGAGAAAGCCCATATCCCGCAAATCGCATTGAATTCACAATAAGGAAAGTAGAATAATCCCTATAACTTATTATCCCGTGAATCTAACTAAATCTTTTAATTAAATCTCATCAAGGAAAATGTGATAATTTCACAATATATTATCCTCGCAAATCCAACCAAATCTCACTAAAAGAAGGAGGATAATTCTCAATAAACTATTCCTTCAATATCTCTTCAAAATCCGATAAAGGCAATAAATATCCCATCCAATGGGAAGAACTTTACTACCCCAAACAAATAATATACACTATAAATACAGTCACGGCGGTAGAAAGATGCATAGCTCTTGAAGCGCATACTCATGTCACGAAACACGTCGCCCTCTGCGATCTCTCTTTTCTCTCGAGAAAGCGGCTTAGGCATCGGGTGACCACGGGCGACCCTCCAGGCCCCTTCTTCTTTGTTCTTGCGGAGGTGCCGTGCAGAACTGTAGATCAGCGATCTTGGGTTCCTGCCTCAATCCCGAGGCGATCCGGACCTTTGCATCGACCCCTGAGCAACTGGGTCTGGCCCGAGCGACCCCATACGCTCGGCCCGATTCGTTGAAAAAGGCATCATCAGTTATAATATAGTAAATTGTTCTCATTCATTGGGACTCGAATCCGGGACCCCTTTCCTCCTTATATCCTATCTTTTTAAAACATTGGGTATCCTATAGGCATGATGGGCTGAAAACTATTATTGTTATTTGAATTTAATGTTTTTTTATGTTCTTTGTGTTTTTAGAACAAAAAAAAAAAACCGGGAACCAAACTCGTTTCCTATGCTTTCCTTTTTCTCCTTATTTTTATAACAGCGATTCGCTAAATAACTGACCTTTGCACATATCTTCAGCCACTTGCCAGATAAATCATTCTTTTTCTTTTATGTGATGTAATTTTCTAATATCTTTCATGTTTTACAAAAATGTGATGTATATCTTAGTAACAAATCTTATCTTTTTCATGATTCTGTGATTGAGGACCCATGATAAATCAGAATCATAAATTTAGTAATTTTGATTTAAACTCCAACTACACTTGTAAACATATGTTATATGATTAATTATAAATAGGTAAAATATGGATTTGGTACTGTTTTGCTTTGTAGTTGTGGCGCCCCTATCTGGGGTCAGTTGACCATCGTCGATACGAAATCTGTGTCTCATACCATGAGACCCGTATAGTAAAAATAAGCCCGCGTCGGGGCCCATTACATCCATCTCATCAGAAAAATAATCATTATATATTTTTCTTTTTAGTTTCCATGCTTGTTTTACAAAAAGATTTATACATGTTTACAAAAATATTTACTCAAAGCCACATTTCGACTTTCTTCTCAAAAGCGGCCTCTAGTGAGTGTCGTCTCCTGGATACTCCTGTGCACGAAAGGGGGTCCCGTAGCCCGGGGTGAGCAAAGCCGGTAGTGATAATCTCCTCACGAGGTTGCCCCTTTAAAATGCATATGCAATGGCATATAAACAACGATCATTCCATACAATTATTCACCATTATATGAAATGTACATATCATGCATAAGATGCGACCCCTCATGCTCGACTGAAAGTCCCAGTGAGCTCCCTCACACAGAATGCCAAGTGTGAATAAAGCCGATGTCGGTGTTTAACACCATGACTAAACCATTGGAAAACCCTCCAATTTTATTTATCAAAACTTGATTTTTCTTTTCCTCTTTTCTTTTGTAGACCCACACAGTTTAGGGTTTTACGCGGGGCGTGCAAAGCCATAACATTTTGAGAACTTACATCGCAGGGACTCATGTATACTTAGTGATTAACGTTTGGGACTTTCACCCAGGGAGGGTGGGGATCTGCAACGCCCTCGAGCATGTAATTTATCATTTTGATCATTTTACACACTCGTGAATCTCTACCTTGGGCTTTGTCCATTTCCAGTTCGACCGTTCCGCGACAACTGGTGAATAAACCATACCCTACACCCACACACGACTTGGCGATGTATTGTGCATATGAAATGCATGATGCGATGCATTTTCCTTCATGTTACATGCATGAATGACATTCATGAACATTCACAAACCATGGATAATTATAATTTATACAAATAATCTCTACTCCATACGAGCCATGTTAATACATCAACTAGCATGCATCGACATATCATTTTTCACACCTTTGCATGTATTCATAAAAGCGCTAACACCTGAAAAGGTCTCGACTTGGACCCGTCAACGGGTTACCTCATGTCCTTCCTGACATGAAGCAGTTTGGTTCTGACATCCACACACATCAACAAACCATATTGTCTAGAAACTTTCAGTTTCTAGTTCAAACCCTAACTCACACGGTCTTGGACTATATGAAACCGGTCATAGAATCCTCTACCCCTTTCAACCAATTTGGTTCTAAACATTCTTATCACATCAACCAAACCACAAATCTATAAAAATTTAGTTTTAGGATCAAATACTGACCCTGACAGTCTAAGGCGTGTGTCGGCCAATACAGTCACGAATATTTACCATTTAGTCGATCTTGGAACTAAATCATGCAACCTTGTGGCCTCCATAAGCAACCCTTACCATTATAAAGCCTTTGAAATTTTAAGTAAATCCAAGTAGAAAAATATCCTACCTCATATGAATTTAATAAAAACTCCGACTTTTGGGTAATCGCACGTAGATCGGCTGCGTGCACCAACTGGTGTGAAGCTTGTCGAACTTGACCATTAAAGCGAAATCCTTTCTTTCCCTTCTCCTTCCTCCTTTTCCTTTCTTTTCTCTCACCTTTTCTTCTTTCTTTGTTCCTTTCCTCATTTCTTTTCTTTCCTTTTTGCTTTTCTATTCTTTTTCTCTTTTCTCATCTCATTCCCCTTTCATTTTCTCCTCATTTTCTCCTTTCTCTTTGCATTTTCTCCTCCTTTTTGGAGCACACCCTCCTTCCAGGTCAAGAGTGCCTCCCTTTTCCTCAAACCATTTGTGTGGCCATCAAATTTCCCTCTTTATTCCTTATTTCATTATTTCCTTTTTATGACATCATCACCCACATGGCTCCATGTGAGCCATGGGATTCATTTCCCACACATGGCTAATTGTGAGCCATTCTTTCAAGTGAACCACATGACTTTTCCAAGTGTCACTCTCTTAGGGTGCCATGTGGCCTCTCCTAACCTTGCCATGTGCCATCCGACACCCCACGCCTCGAAAAATGTGAAATCCGACTACCTCGGAATCCAACGAAATTTGACTTGGTAGCTAAATCTCGCGAGACGATTTCAACGGAGAAGTCTGTTTCGTCATCCGAGATCTAGAAACATTTCGGGGTTTTTTTAGCCGAAATTACTATTTTACCCTTTATCAAACTATGGATTTTTAAGGGGTTTGATTAAATTGCCACGTGGTGAAGCTGAATCGACAAAATTTATATACTAAGTTCCTCTCTTGCGAGTAGTCAAACTCACTGCGGTATAGTGTCTAGGGTCGAACCGCGAGGGGTCGGTTTTCATCCTAGATGATTTGCATAAGTGCGAGAAGGTAAGGCTCTCTTGGACTTTGGATTTTGTTCCAAAAAAGCAGTGTGATGAGTTTGTGATTAGTTGTAAGCGAAAATGAAGTGTGAGTTAACTTTGAAGATTTACGGTCACTAACTTGTATTGCTTAGGGCAAACAAGTGTCCTCGGGTTTTTATCACCGCGTTATGACAAGCAACCTATAGTCGAAGCCCTGGCCCAGGATCTATGTTTAACTAGCGAGCCTCACACACAAATCAACTCTATTTGAGTCAACACGAGATAACATGCATCTATGGCCCCTTCTGGTTTAAAACCTGACATTCAACATCATTTCGGGCTCGTAAAGACCGTCTAATGAACCCCGCAGTACATATTATGATAAGTATGCGTATCTAAGCATATTAGTATTGGCGGATCGATAACATTGTGCTATTCAACCATATTTTGAAGATAGGATCATAAACACAATACGCGCTTTTAACACGAGATGTTGCATATACCCTTCACCAAGCTAGCTTCCGCCCATCTTCAAAAGAAAGAGCAGCGAGCATCTCTTGATTTGTCATCCTCGAAAAGTGTTTAGCGGCCGAAAATAAGGAAAGAGGAGAGAGAAGAGAAAAACAAACCCTAACTAAACTACGAGACTTTGTTACAAAAATAAAAACTTGCCAAAATTGCCTCGATTTGTTGTAGGATTCTGAAAATGGGAGGGGAACTATATAGGCCACTTGATGTATGAAAATACCATAAAACCCAACAATTTAGGTAAATTTAAGGTTAAAGGGAGTATGCAAGTGAAGTCGGTTTTGCATTAATTAAGTGTGACAGAGAAGCGTTGAATTTATTAAGGCATACGAATTTATTAGGCAGCGAAAATTTCGCTAGCTAGCGAAAATTTCGCTAGATAGCGAAATCACGAGAGATAAGCGAACGGAAATTCATTGAATTTGTAATTTATTAAACTAGCGAAATTCTTGTGAAATAGCGATGAAATTTACCGCTAGGAATAGTGCATAGCTAAAATTACAGTCTAGCGAAATTCACAGATTTATTGGAATTGCGAAGTACTTTATTAAGAAATTGCCGAAAATTATTTTCACAATCGGGAAATTTTCGCAATCTTGAGAATTCCACAGAATTGCATTGCCTCTGCTCCTCTTGCATTGATTGTTCTTCACTTTGCCTTCATTCTCTCTTTGATTTTGGTATGATTGATGGTTGTGATTGGGTTGATCTTAGCGATTCATCATATGTCTCGATATTGAACTCCTGAAATGCGCAAAACATAGAAACAACCACAAATAACCTCTAAACGGCATTAGTGATACTAAGAAGACTTGAACACTTCAATTGGCATAAATGACATGATTAAGCCCAGCCTTGGCTTCAAACCTATCTAATATAGGGTTGAAAATAACACTTTGGGCCTTAATCACCCCAGCCAAAGAAAACGTTGCTAGTCCCTTACTTGATAAAACAAAAAAAGAGATAAATGTAGTGATTTTGAGAAAAAGTTTATGGGTTTAATATGTACATATAAACATTACCTTAAGCGAAAAATTGACCTGGGATTTAGCCAGACATGAAAGAACCAAAACCATACAAGAACAATTTTAGGTGATATTGGATCCATGATTCTCAACTTGAATTTCCACCTAAGTCTAATGGTTCTTTATGTAACCAGTTAAGTCAATAAATTGCAAATTGTCTCCTCCCCCAACCTAGCCTTGACATGGCCTTAAGTTGTTGAGCTGACCTAGATAGGGCTAGTTACACTCTTTCTTTCTTTATTCAACTACATTGTAGGGTGCAATGTAAAATTCGACTTCACGAAGTCGGTGTAGGGTCCACCGTGACTCGACAGTGGGTTTGGGCATCAAGCCAAAAGGATCACTGACCACAAACTCTATAGGCTTCTGGACTCGAATGATTTGAAAATCAAGCACTGCAAATCGTTAAACTCTACTGTATCCACCCGTGTAGCGAACCCAAATCGGTGACTCCTGACAGTAGGCATAGGGCATGTCGGAAGCGAAGGCTTTTTAACGATACACCTAGGGCCAGGTGCTGGGTTCAAAACAAAACTTCACGACTTTATTTTCTTTTCTTCTTTTCTTTTTCTTTTTCTTTTTGCTTTTTTTTTTTTTTTTTTGGAAGACAACATTGGTCTTAGTCACGGGCAACACAAACCTATCTAGGTTGCCCAGCATACCTAAGGTCGGCTATGCAAAGTGAAGGAAGTATCTGGAATTCACAGCCTATTGAAATAATGCGGAGTGCGGTGTGTGAATTAAGCATAAGGGAAATTTTCAAGTTGAGCATCTTTGGAACTTGATTGACGAAAAATTGATTCAAGCATGGAATTTGCTCCTAACATAAAGGTAATAACAATGATTCAATTTTCCAACACAAAATGATTGATTGTGCGATTGAAAATAAAAACATTACACATGGTGGAGAGTACAAAACATGGTATGCAAAAATACGTATATATAAATGAATAGCTTTTGATATAGCGAAATGGCTAATACATGAATCTAAGCTAAACATATAAAAGTATCACTTTGCTACTATGGGTAATACATAAATCTAAAATCAAGATGAGTGAGTTTATAAAATTTGGTAACTATCTGAAAATCATAAAAGAAACCTAACCACCTCCTTTATTTGTGGTGGTGGTGGAATCTGAAGGCTAACTTCTTTGCAGTGAAAACATCCAAATAGAGAACGTAATGCATTGGTGGGCTCCTCTCTACGATCGGAACACGAGGAAATTTGAGAGTGCGTCGTGATCTGGCTGAAGCATGGGAGTGACCTTTGGGCGACCTCGATCTGGGCTGCTGTGTGGTTGCTAGTGGCGGATGGCATCCATCACACTGCGATCACAGAAATGGCGTGAACATACTCAGGTGAATGGTGTGCCGAATAGGATGGGCCGGGAGTATCAGCTGCAGCCACGGATGTGGTGTGTGGAGGAGGAGATGGAGGTGACATCTGCGGGCTGGGATCTCCCTCGTATCTCGGGCTCGAGGGGGCGGCGCATCTCGTCTCCTATGGAAGTCCTCGGCCACGACCCGGTACCTCCTCCACGGTCTGGCGTAGGAGATGGAAAGATCTGAGCATGGTCATCACCGCTCCGTATGAGAACCCGGAGGGCATCGAACTCGTCTCGATCCTCGGCTCCTCACCAGAATCCACGTATGCTCGAGAACTTGTCGGAGTAGTCTAGAAGTAAAAATTGATGGTGGAATGCTCTGCTCGTACTAGGTCCTTCAGGTGGACCTTCTCCTCGAGAAATGCATCAAAGGAGGTCATCACCCGGCTCGGAGGGATTGAACGATCCCTCAGGGATCGGGTAAGAGCCTCGAGATGGCTCCCCTCCGCTGTACGTAATGCTGTAACGGGAACATACTCGTCTGGAATAAATGGTCGTCAGACATCGGGGCGGATTTGCCTCTATCAAAATGCGAAGTCATTTAGTGGCTCGGCGATTCTTTCGAACCATCTCTCGATGAGGTGGGTGGGCTGATCTCTATAACCCTCTTGCATTGGCGGCGGTATGCGGGCCGAAGGTGTGATATCGGTAGCTCACAGGTACTCATGGCGATCGTAATAGAGGCTGGCTCGCGGACCGTCTGCTCCTCGAGATGTCATGGAGTGATAGAGCTGTGACACCACTCGTGGAGTAATAATCTTTGCCTCGAGTCATGAAGAGGCAGTAGTGAATACTCCTCGATCAATCTCCTTGGACTCCCCAAGCACAGGATCAGCCCTCGGTATTTGGGACGTCATAGTACGACTCTTGGTGAAGTCTCTGCGATGGAGTCGTACATTCCGGAATAGGTTACTACGAACACGGCCTCCCGATCACGGAGGCTGGTGACAACAGCGATGATGTCGCCTCTCGCGTGATGTGGCTGGTGATGGGCTGGCTGAGAGGAGAAGATGACTCGTAGGGGCCCGATGTGCGGGCAGCTTGAATGCGGACCCTCCTTGCCTCTCCTCTCGGGTGGGTGATGGGGCCGGGGTCCCGTCGTGTCCCAAATAATGGCCGAAATCCACGGGCTCTCAGTCTTTGCCTCGGGGGCCGGTGATGGTCTTGGAGCGGGACCGGAGTGAGGAGCTCTAGCTCAGATATCTTGAATCAACTTGCGAAGCCAGAAGGCGGGATCACCTCGTACGAACCATATAAATCGGATAATGCTGCGGAAGAGGGAGTGAGCTCACTTGAAAATGTAACTAGAGCCTTTGAATACTCTGAAGCGAGAGCTCCTTTGGAGGCAAGCTGAGTCACAACGAAGGCTGGAAGACTAACCCGGGGAATCAGCGACGCGAGTCACCGGTTGCATGTAGTGAATAAGGCTCGGTAAAGGTCTAGCCGTTTGGGCGTGTACGCTGGCTGAACGAGGCGAGAGGGTCTGAGCCGCGGTGTAGGCGCCGATGGAAGGCTCGGCGAGATGGCTCGGCTGGGGCGGCGACTCGTTTGTGTACACCCGGGGCTCGTGCGCGCGGGAGGTGTGTCTGTGGACCGACAACGGTTGTGGCGGCGAGAGGCGTGGTCTGGTGAGTCTCACTTGGCGGCACTAGTGAATCGGTCGTGCGGGACGGCTCGACAGTGGGAATTGTGGCGGCGGGACTGGTACGGCTGGGAGGCGGGTGTAGTGACCTTTTAGCCATCCCCTCTCAGTTCCAAATAGGCGTTTGAGCGATTCAGTCGAAGGGTCTCTACCCGTTTTATTATTTTCAGCGAATTTGGCTAACAGATTATACCACTGAATCGAAGTCGATGGTTATTTATTGATACTATATGAAATTAAAATTATAATGAAATTATTATATATAAAACTATAATTAAAATTTAATACAAAAACTATAGTATGTATACAAAATTCTTAAATATGGAAAGAAGCTGTTAAGTTAAAGAAATTTTTTAAATAAAATAGTAGTATTGATTATTGCTTTAAAAAGCTAGCAAGAAAGTTTTAGGTATATTGGTTTTGAGAATATAAGAATAGTTCAAATTTCAAAAATTTTTATAAGGAAGATTGAGAGATGATCTATATTACAAGTGCTAGTTGAGCTCATGATGTTGATTATCCAATTGTTTGAAGTGGTTATAGTGTTGTTTTGATTGAACAATTTGGCTTGCGATTGGGTGTTGTAGTAGTGAGACCCATTCTCTGTCTCATGGCTGACTATTCCTGCAATTTACGGACACTTTGCTTTCACATCTTGACCATTTGAAACAACTTCATGGATTATTGGATTTTCATGTTCTAGCGACTTTTGCTTGTTGTTGAATGAAATATGTTTAACTCCAAGGTCATGTTACCAAGGTAAGTTGCATGACTCCATTAGGCAATTTATGATTGCATTTCTTTGTGGCAGAAATGGTCTTCTAAGATGATTGGTACATGATTGGGTTCACTATGATTGGCTCGATGTCGAGCACCACAAAAATCCTCTTGGGTAATAGAATTTGTCTATCTTCACTAAGACATCCTCAACGCTATCCTTAGGGATTTTTGGCGATCTATCGGCCAATGATAGTGTGATGTTGGTAGGTTTAAGTTCACTAAACCTAGGCTGCTTGTACCTGAGAATACGACATTAGGTTCTGCTGGCTCTGTCGAAGCAATGGTTGTCCCATGCACTTCCACGATATTGGCCCGAGGTGTGGGAGATCACGGATCCTTGTATTTGACGAGTACTTACTTTGGATTATGCGACTTGCTCGGTGAGGAAATGCCTTCTTCTCGATACTAATCCCTTCTTAATTGTGCAAAGATCTTTTCGAATTTTGCATATCTCGGGGACTTGTTTGATTATGTCAAAGAAGGTATGTTAACTTTCACTTCCCTTAAGACCTGCAAATATGCCTTGTTGAGATGCCTTTCTTCTTACACTCTAAGTGCTTGTGGAAATGGAGGTGGTATGCGGTATTTCATTGAATCCTCCTTTAGGGAGAATATGCTCGAGCCCCCTGATTCTTCTCCTGCTTGGATTCTTGGCCAGGCTTTGGCATGAGGTGATCGACCTCTTTCCACTCCTCGAGGGTTATTATAGCCTTCACTCATCCATTCTGAATTGTTGGATGATCCTACCTCATGGATTCCCTTTGGGTTTAGCCTTTGTTTGGGAAGGGAACCTTCCTCTTTCTTGTACCTCGACAACTTGTTGATCTTGGTGATTGAATCTGCCAGGTTGTCGATTTCTGGTTTAGATTGCTCGAAGCCCATCTATTCTCTTATTCGAGTGTATTCTCAACGGTATAAATCCTTTGTACGATTGCACATTGATTCCTTTGTTCCTCGACAAAGTTGCTACCACCTTACCCAGAATTTAACTGTGACATTCCTTTGGAGAGGATGGTATGTTTGTTGTGATTAATGAGGGAACGGCGAGGTTTGGCCTGAAATTACATAAGCAGGGGGGTTGGGTCTCCATGAGAGGTTAGGGTGATTCCTCCAATTGGAATTATAGGTATTACCATATGGAGCATTGGATTGTTGCCAAGCATGTTGTCTACGGTGTTTGCACGTTGACATCAAATCCTTAGCGAAGAGGAGCATAGGACCTTTATTACATTGGGTGCACGGGGATTGGAAATTGGTGCGAGGATTGGGCTATGCGAGTTACTTCGATCCACTTTGCATGCACTTCATGGAGCTATTTGCCTTAGCTCCTCTACCTTCCCTTGCTAAGGTTGGAAATCCTGGCTTTCATTTCCATTTCTTGAGGACGGTGCATACATCCTTTGGTTGGCGGGGTCTCGTTACATCCATTTCTCTGGGGTTAGATCATCCCTGACCCTTAGAAGTTTCAGCCACATAATTTAAAAAATCCATGGCTTCGTCAGGGTGCTTACTTAGAAAGTCTCCTCCACACATGGTTTCTAAAAGCTGTTTCATGGCAGGAGACATACCACCATAGAAATGGTTCACAAGCATCCATGTATCAAACCCATGGTGTGGGCATGCACTGATGGTTTCCATAAATCTTTCCCAACACTGGTAAAACCTCTCACCATCACAGTACGCAAAGGTGTAAATTTGTCTCTTCAAATTATTGTCTTATGAGCGAAGAACTGTCGAGAGTGCGCTGCGGCTCAGCGATTTCTTATGGTTCTTGGCACCGATGAGTTGGAGCGAATCTTGGCAGCAATCTTTGGGAATTGATGGAAATGCTTTTAGCTTCAGCAATCCATGTCCATCATACCTTTATAAGGTAGTACCAAACCTCCTCAAAATCCTAATATGAGTGTATGGATTTTTCATTTTCCATACCATGATATGTGGGAGTAGAGTGCAGAATAAGGCCTCCTTTGCTGCATCTTCGGCGGGAGGGATGATACGGGATGGGGCGGTAACTCTAGGAGGTGGATGTGATCCCTCATGGTTACATAAATTTATTGGATTCATTAGGTTCTGGTTGGCTGTTGTTCTCGGGTAGTGGATCCATGGTATCAGTGTGTACCCAACTTCCTTTGTTTTGGTCGAGTTGTGTCTTGATTACATGCGATCTACCCGATATGTCTCTATCGATTGCATAAACCTGTTACAAAATTGTAGAAACTGACAAGAGCACCCGACAAACTTGCGAAAAAAGCTTAAAATTAGCTAACTAAAACTAAAACTGAATGAAAAGCAAAAAGCGGTGCGATCCTTTGCAAAGTGATGGCGCGGTTCTATGCTTGAGTTCGCAAAGAGTTAAAAGATCGCCTTCAGCATGATGTTGATCAAGTACACTTGACTCATCATTGGCGGTTTGGCACCATCCGGCAGCGACGCCCATTTGATTCGTGCCTGATAAAATTCGAGCTGAATCAACAAAATTTATATACCTAAGTTCCTCCTCTTTACTTAGTAGTCGAAACTCTTTGTGATATGTGGTCTAAATTCGAACACGGGGATCGGTTTTCATCCCCAGAATGATTTGCATAAGTGAAAGAAGGTAAGGCTTTCTATTTGGACTTTGATTTTGTTTAAAAACGAGTGTGATGAGTTTGAAAAGCCCGATTAAGCGTAAAAAAGCGAAAATGAAGTGAAAAGTTAACTTTGAAGATTTGGGTCACTAACTTGGTAACTTAGGGCAAACAAGTGTCACCGGGTTTATCCTCGCGTTATGACAGCGAAGCAACTATAGTCGAGAGCCCTGGCCGGATCTATGTTTAACTATGTAAACCTCACCCAAATCCAACTCCTGTTGGAGTCGAGCCACGAGATAACATGCATCTATGGCCTTCACGATTTAAAACCTTAACATTCAACATCATTTAAGTGGCTCGTAGGGCCATCTAATGAACCCACCAAATACATCTAGCGATAAGTATGCCTTTGTATCCTAAAACATAGTAAGTATTGGCGGATCAGTAACATTGATGCTGTTGACCATATTTTGAAGATGGCGAGTCATAAACACGGTACAGTAACTTTTAACAAAGAGGACAACGCATATGCCCCACCACCAAAATTGCTTCCTTCGTCTTGAAAGAAACTAGCCCGAGCATCTTGAGTTGTCATCCTCGAGAGGTGTTTGGCGACGAGAAAATAAGGGAAAGGAGAGAAGAGAGAAAAACCAAACCACTAACTAAACTCGAGACTTTATTTACAAAAATAAAAACTTGCCAAAAATTGCTTCCTTAATTTGTTGTAGGGTTATATGAAAATGGGAGGGAGCTTATATAGAGTACTTGATGTATGAAAATATCATAAAACTATGATTTAAATTTAAATTTAGGAGACAAAGGAGTAATACACCAAAATTGAAGTTGGTTTGCATTAATTACAAAAGTGTGACAAGGCGTGAATTTCGCTAAGGCATACAATTTCATTAGGCGGCGAAAATTTAGCTAGCTAACGAATTTAAGCTGAGTAGCGAAATCACGAATAAGCAGCAGGAAATTTAGCTAGGCTTTGTAATTTATTAGCAAGCGAAATTCTTGTGAAATGTAGCGTGAAATTCGCTAGGAATAATGCATAGCGAAATTTTAGGTCTAAGCGAAATTCACAATTCGCTAAGATTAAAAATTTTAAGCTAAAGTGCGAAATTTTGCCAATCAATGAGAGAATTTTCGCAATGTTAAGCGAATTCTGCTGCATTGCTTCCTGTCCTCTTACATTGATTTTCTTCACTTTGCCTTCATTCTCTCTTTGATTTTTGGTATGATTGATGGTTGACAATTGGAGTTCAATCTTCATGGATTCATCATATGTCTCGATATTGAACTCCCAGAATGCGCAGAACACACTTAAAGCAACCACAAATAACCTCTGCTTGGCATTAGTGATACTAAGAAGACTTGAACACTTCAGTGGCATAAATGACATGATTAAGCCTTAGCTTACTCAAAACCTATCTAATATAGGGTTCAAAATAGCACTTTTTGGGCACTAATCAGTTTCACAATGGTGAGAAAGTACATGAATTATTTTCCTTTAAAATATAAGACAAAAATTTTAAATTACAACTTTACATATAAGTCATGGCCACGATTAAAATATAAGTGACACTAAATAAATTTTATAAATTTTTTCAAAAGAAATCTTATTAGAATTAGTGAAAAGAAGTATCAACCAACTTTAGTTCTTGTTATATATTCCCAAATGCGTTGAGTGTGGTATCAGTTATTTTCAAATCATTTAAATGACACTGCATTAATTTTTTTCTCTTTTTATTTATTTATTTAATATTAATTATCTATTCTTAATTATTCTGAAATATCCCTTTCTTCAAATTGTCTAAGTACTTATCTAGCTATCTTTGAATTAAATTATTAATTTAAAGGACAAATCCATATATAGATTTTCGTATCGACTTAGAAGCCAGAACTGAAATGTGTACATGGATCAACACCAAGTGAATATCGCGTCACATAAAATTATGGATATTGATTTTATAGTCAAAATTTTATTTGAGTTTTGGAATTAGTTATGATATGTTTCTTGAATTACTTGATTATGTTATGAAGCATGAATTTTTGGCACTTTTTCTCTATTTTCTTTCAAAATATGATACAAATTTTGAAACTACAAATTTAATGTAAAGTTACAAGGCAAAAGAGAATATAGTGATTAAAATATAAATAGATAAACCAAATAAATTTTGTAAGACAAATTTTTTGTTAGAAAGAAAATTAGGCAAATATAGATAATAAATGGATCTTAAAAAAATACCATTTAATGTTCATAGGTTTAGATGAGCTCCAAAAATCTACCCATATATATATATATATATATATATATATATATATATTGACTCTTAGTGAGATGTGTGCTTCTTTGTTTCTTTCCTTAAATTGATTTACGTCTTTGTTTAGTAAAATAATTTAATTTCTAACATTTTTGGAAACGTATCATCATAATTTAGTAATGGTATTTGTAAAACCCCGACTGGTTTAATGTTATAATAGTAGTTTTGAGCGGATTGGAGGTCGATGATAAAAGCGATGGTAGATTAAATTTAAACGCTCAGGATGTCATTTGGGCATAAAAGTAAAAATTTTTCGAAAATTTTCATAGGATGCCTTAAGGAATAGTGATTTTCTTATTATATACGGATGGAGGGTTCTGAAAATTTTATGAAATTTCAGTTCCTATGACTTTGAGTGATATTTAGAAGAGAATTGGAGATTTAAGTGAATAATGATTTAGGCTAAAATTCGAGCTGCGATATTTTTCGAAAGTGGGCAAAATACTAAAATGTCCGGAATAAATCATAGAGTCTAACGAAACCGAAACGGAGTGAAACGGAGTCCGTTTGGATAGTTTCCGAGGCGTCAGAGCGTGGTCGGATAATACGTGTCGGGATTTTCGATTTTAAAGATTTTAAATCCGATTTCGGTGATTTTAGAGCTTGGAATCCAATGTGAAGGATTTAATTAGAATATTTCATGGTCAATGTGAAGTTTAGACGACCATAGAATATTTTTGACATTTAATCAGTATAAAAGCAGTATAAGGTGAAACTGAGATAAAAGCTGCTATAAGGGAGATATTTTCTTGTGAGAGCCAATTAAAACCTTTCTTAATGATTAAGTTATGAATAAAATAATAGGTTAATGGATTTGTGATTCATTAGAATGGACCAATGAGCTTCTTTGGTTCAAGGGCAATTTAACAAAGTGTGAATCAAAATCTAAATTTAAGAGATGAGATTGGCTCAAAAGGAGGAAACTCTCGTCCATATGAGAGAAAGAGGGAAGAAAGAAGAGAGAAAAGAGAGGAAGAAAGAAGGAGGAGAAAACGTTTAGAACAGGTGGAGCAAGGGGAGATGTGATTTTTTCTCCTTCTTCAAGCTTTCCAAGTGATCTCCAAGTGGTAGCAAGAGAGAAAAGCCAAGGAAAACTCAAGAAACAAGTAAGTTTCTAATTGTGGGAAAGTTGGATTTTTATGTTTTTCATGCCTAATGCTTTGATTTTCTTGTATGGATGTTAGAATTGGGGTATTTAAGGTTGAATCATGATGATTTTGATAGAAATTGAGAAAGAAATGGATTAGGTTAGGGTTTGAAAAATCAAGTGAGTGAATGGTTAAGGTTTGATGTTGAATTTTGTATGATATGTTGAAATTGGTTAGGGATTTATGAAATTGAAGTATAAGGCATTGGAATTGAGGGCATTAAGATCATGTTGTAAAGTAAGGAATGCTGTCAAAATTTCACCTTAAAACCCCCCTTTTTTTGTTTTGGCTACAGCGATTAAGTTAGAATCATCAGATGAATTGATTCAATTTGTAAAGAACCATAAGAGATAGGGATACAAATGTATAGAGGATAAGAGCAAATTGTAGCTCTAAGGCTCCCAAATACGGACTGAAAGAGTGAGCTCATGTAGTTCACTGATTTTGCTTTATTTTGGGTATGGTTGTAGTGTTTTGGCCATAAGTGGAGTTTCGCTCATCGAATTGAGTGATTCAAAATTCTGGAATGAAATATAAACTTCTAGGGGAAAACTTTATCTGAAGGAAGTTCATAGAAAATTGTAATCCCAAAGTGCTCATAAAACTTGTAAAAATTGGAGCTATGTGCAGGTCTGTTCTGCCAAATTGAGTCAATAGTCTTGAAATACAATAACTTGAGTTTTGGTGATCCCGAATTGGGTGATTCGATTGGAGAAGAAACCTTATAACCATAGCTTCAAGTAGGTGAAGAAAGCATTTCCAATTTATGGATTTAAGATCCCATAAATCAGGGATAACAGTAAGAGTGATTCAGTGGAGTTAACCAAGTTGGCATCAAAACATGCGTAACTGTGTTATGTGGTTGAGGCTTTAGAGAGGAATTTTAAATTTAAAATTTAAGGATGTCGTGGATATATAAAGGACTGATCTGGAAGTTTCATAATTTTTTGAAGACCGTTTGAATAATTTTTTAGTCATAAAGTCTATAGAGTATTGTTGGAAAAAGTTTAGCCCCGAATGAGTGGGTTTTTAGTGCTTAAGGGTAATTTGTTCATTTGGCTTTAAATGAATGTGTATGGTGGATTAAAATGGAAGTTATGATTAATGTGTAGTTGTGGGTTTCTTGAAAAAGGTGAAAAGGACTATCGGATGGGAAACGGGGTCGGCCCAGGGAAGCAAAGGCGGGGATTGAAGCGGTGAACTGTGAGTGTAAAATGATATTTTGAAAATTGAGTTTTAAAGGTGAATGGTTTTAATGTTAAACTGAAAAGTTTAATGGAAATGTTTATATAAATGTTAAGGCATATGGAAGTTTATGTTAAGGCATATGGAAATGTTTTATTTATTTCATCATATCAGTTTATATTAAATCATATATGTATGTATATTTTAGGCATTATGGAAGTGTAAAAATGTGAGAATGCATATGTATATTTGCATATATATATATATATATATATATATATATATATATATATATATATATATATATATATATATATATATATATATGTAATTTCATGATAAAATAAAGGATTTAAATGGATTTACATAGAATGTATTTTGATAAATGTTTCTGGTATTACCCCATAACCCCATATGACGATGGTAGTATCGAGTAGGGTACCTGAAGCGTGTAAGGATTTAGGGGGTAAAGTTATAGTTCTCGCTGGGGAGGAAATGGGTGTTTAGAGTCATATCCTTACACGTGATAAGGTGCTATGGCTGGAACCCTATGCAAAACATGAGTTTCTCCAGCGACGTAGTGGTTATGGTTTGGAATGTATTTGTCCTCGGCGGAAATTGATGCCGGAAGCGTTCGGTGTGTTTATTCCACAGGGTTCCATCGAAGGAAAAAGAAAGAAAGAAAGAAAGTTTAAAAGGCATAAATGGATTTTTAAATGTATAAGTATGTATTTACTTTGATATATGCGAATTAATGAAAATGTACGCTCCACTTTGGGCTCCTTTAGATCATTCTTTTCCATATATTTAAAAACATTTTTAGGGACCCCAGGCGAGTGCGCCGTGAGTACCCTCTGCCGCGAGTTAATTCGAGCCATCGAGGAACGACGCATGTGGCTTGCATTGTATAAATAGTTGCATATTTTATATGTCGAATAATTTGTCATGTATATATGCATATATGGATATATTTGAAAATGAACTACTTAGGCGGACGGCAAGTCCATTTCGAGCTAATTTTTGATAAAAATGTGCATGAATTGGAAGAAGTTTTAAATGTTTTGATGATTGAAATGAATAAATGTATATGACCTCTGTTGTGTTGAATGAATTGTGGTGAGAGTCCTAAAGCGGAGGTTGAAAATTGGAAGATTAGAAGTGTTTTAAATGCTTTATCAGGTTTTGAAAATTTGGGAAAGTCAGAAAAGCGAGGAGGAAACTGCGCGATTTTACGAAAAATCAAGTCTTTGAAAAAGAAAGAAAAAAATTATCCTTGGCTTCGCATTATTTACTAAAGATATGTTAAGGATTGTAAAGGGTTAGCTCCATAGTTTTATTTATTATTTTGAGAAAAGTTTCTATAATCCGTGCAAGGTGTTAGGGAAATCCTCTCGGGTTCATGAGGTTAATCGGGGTGGGATCCTTCAGCGTGAGGTATCGAGCCCGCGATTTTTGAAAAATGTTATAAAGATTTGAAAATTTTTCATATGATTGTTTAATGTTTATTTTAAAATTGCATAAATTATTTATGTGATTAAATCATATATGCATTACATGACATATTAAAATTTTGAATTCATAGAAAATCGTCTTCAAGTAGGCCCTCCGCGGGAGAGCTCACGAGGCATTAGTACCACCACAGGAACATGTTGATGAGTGCATGTGTTCCTCCCGACCCGCGATACATAGTGATCCTATGCCTTCCGGCCACCACGAGACGGGGCGCCAGCCTCTGAGGTCGTGGGAGACGGAGATACCTTTAGGAGATGACTTAGCTTTTAGCCAGCGTATTCTGACGGCCCAGGGCGGTGGCTTCTATAGAGAGGGTAGCTAGGGACCACGGAACTATGATGGATTAGGAGACCGGAAAAGGAAACCGTAATGGTTAGAGGAAATGAACGGGTCTACAAGGTGATACGGTGTACAAAGACAGATGGTGTTTTCTTATTTCTCTGAGGACGAGAGCATTAGAGTGGTGGAGGGCAGTTCAAAGGATATACCCAGAGGGAGTGCCCTGGATACAGTTTAAGGAAGAATTTACAGATAAGTTTGTTCCAGCCAGTTACATAAATGCAAAGGCTGAGGAGTTCTTTAGGCTGGAGCAGGGGACACTCTCCGTGTGGTTATAGCGGGTTTTCTAAGCTGGGACATGTCCCATTTAGTAAGAGGATGAAGTTTCGAGAAGACCAAGAGGTTTCTTGTGGAGTCTTAGTCCAGAGATTTGGACCACAATAGCGTCGACAACCCACACACAGTACGACCAGGTAGTAGAGGCCGCAGTTAGGGATGAGAGGAGCATGGGTTTGAAATCCCAGGCTACGCATAGTCAAGGACAGAAACGGAGTGGGTCAACGTGGGTGCAAGGAGATTATAGTAAGCAAATAGGGTTTTATGGATTATTTATCTAAACTTTCAATTGAGTTATACTAAGGCTTTAGCTATTAAATTGACATGATTCTAGGTTGATTTTGCTAAGAAATTGAAAATAAAGAATGATATTATAAGGATTGTCAATTTAGGTCAACTTTGGATGTTAATGGAAGTGATGTTGTTTGATTGGTTTTAATTGATTTAATGACATTACTTGAAATGCTTGAAGAAATTAATGGAATTAATGGAATTAAAAGTTGAATAGAAAATGAGATGAGAGGAGTTAGGCCAAGAAAGGAGTTTAATTGGAAATGCATTAGTTTGATTTAGTTTAAGTAAATCAATGACATTGGATGAATTATCAAATGTAATTTGTTGAGAAAGAAAATGGAAGAAATTGAAGAAATAATTATGAATGTGTGACATGGTTGACCACCTTAGGAGAAGTATGGAAAAGTTGAGTTTCCATTAATTTTAATCAATTGGAAGTGATTAAATGCCTAATGGAATGTTTTAGAATTAATGTTTTAAGAAGAGGAATTGATTAATATATAAATGTAATTTTTGCTAAGGTGAAGGGCATTATGGGTTTTTCACTTTAAGGATGCTAATGGCTTGGTTAAGGCTTTGCAAGATGTTGTCATGAGGCTTGATTTAGTGGAAGTGAATGGATAAGTTGGAAACTTCATGAGGGAGGATGTTCCCAGACGACGTGAGGAGCAGTCACGGGCATTTTGAGTTTAATTAAATGCGGAATTTGAACTACTTAATCTTACGGCCGCTATGGATCTCGTGAGCGATTTTCAGGCCTTACTTAGATGGGGTTTGTGATCGTGTTTATTGACGATATCTTGATCTATTCGGGCGTGGAAGAACATCTGAGCACTTGAGGATAATTACGCAAACATTGCGGGGAACATCGGTTATATGCTAAACTTAGTAAGTGTCGAGTTTGGCTCGGGCGGTGTCATTTTTTTTTGGGACATAGTTTTTCGAGGAGGGGGTGCCAGTGGATCATGGAAGGTCGAAACTATACTGAATTGGAAACTCCTCACAGTGTTACGGAGATAGGAGGTTTTTACGGGTTTGAATTATTATCGTATTAAGTTCGTTGAGGATTTTCTAAAATAGCCACACCTTTGACTAGGCCGACAAAGAAAGAGGAACGTTTTATGGTGAGGCTTGTCGAGTGGAGTTTGATGAGCGAAAGGAGATTGACCTCGACTCAGTGCTTACACTGTCGGAGCGGGGATGGCTTTGCGGTGTATTGTGATGCCCCCCAGGCGGGAGTCTAGGTTGTGTGATAATGCGGGAATGACAAGGTGATTACATATGCTTCTAGAGCGATTGAGAGAAGCATGAAGCGGGAGATTATCCTACACACGACCCAGGCTAGCGGCCGTAGTATTTGCCTTGCGGATATGGAAGGCATTACTTATATGGAGTGCCACTGTGGGATTTTTTGCGGATCATAAGAGCTTGCGGTGTCTGTTTACGCGAGAAGGAATTGAGACATGGGACGGAGAGATGGATTGAGCCGATCCTGCAGGATTATGAATGTGCCATTGAATATCATCTTGGAAAGCGACGTGGTAGCGGATGCTCTTAGTAGGAGACCCATGAGTTCCTATATATCGCACTTAGGGTGGTGCATCTTCCTCGACTCATAGAATTGAGGTCCTTGGTGTGAGGTAGGCCCCGACAAATTTAGAACCTTCAATTAGCCACATTTCATGTACGTCTGTGATGATGGTACGGGATTAGAGCTTGATTGGGATCCACGGATAGTAAAGTTGAGAGGTGAAGTAGAGTCCCGGGTAACGAGGAGATTTGTCATTGAGAGGACCGATAAGTGGTCATGGGACGAGAGGTTATGTGTACGGATGTAGGTGATGTGAGAGAGAGATTATAGAGAGGAAGCCCATTCCTCCGCTTATTCTATGCATCACGGAAGTACAAAGATATGTCATACCCTAAGGAACACTGCGTGGAGTTAGCATATAATAACGATTATCCTGCACGATGTGGTATGGCCCTTATGAGGCTCTTTATGGGCCCGAAATGTCGAACTCCGGTCACGATTGGGGCCGAGGTAGGTGAAAGGGAAATTAGTAGGTCCGGAAATTGTTCAAGTGACTTGTGATAAGATCAAAGTTATAAGGGATAGAAATGAAATTGCACAAGGCGGCGAGAAAAGTTATGCGGACAATCATAGTCGAGACACAGGTTCAAGGTAGGGGATATGGTATTTTTGAGATTTCCCTATGGAAGGGCGTACTAAGATTTGGGAAACGTGGAAGGCGAGTCCACGATATATTGGGCCATACGAGTTGTTGAGAGGATTGGAGAGGTGGCATATCTCGATTGGAGTTGCCATCGACCTCGATCACATTCATGATGTTTCATGTTTCTATGCTCCGCAAGTATATACCGACCCTTCATATGTATTGGCCGGAGCAACCCAGTAAAAATCTGGGAGGATTTGTTTATACGAGAAGAGAGGCAGAGTCTGGATCCTCGACCGATAGAACAAAGTTACAGCAACAAGACTATTCCATTGGTGAAGGTATTGTGGAGGGAATCATCGAGTGAGAAGCTACATGGGAGCGTGAGGAGCGGATGAAGGCATTATTCCGTCTCTCTTTGATGTAGGTACAGAATGTTTTTAAATTCCCGGGCTGAAATTTTTTATAAGGAGGGAGTATTGTAAAACCCTGACGATTTAATGTTATAATAGTAGTTTTGAGCGATTGGAAGTCCCGATGATAAAGCGATGTGGTAGATTAAATTTAAAGCGCTCAGGAATGTCATTTGGGCATAAAGTGAAATTTTTCGAAAATTTTCATTGGATGCCCTAAGGAATAGTGATTTTTCTTATTATATCCGGATAGAGGGGTTTGCAAAGGAATTTTTAAGAAATTTCAGTTCCTATGACTTTGGTGATATTTAAGAGAGAGAGAGAATTGGAGATTTAAGTGAATAGTGATTCGGGACTAAAATTCGAGCCTGCGATATTTTTCGGAGGTGGGCCCGAAAATACGAGTAATGGGAATAAATCCACATAGAGTCTAAACGAAACTAAAGCGGGTGAAGCGGGTCGAGTTTGGATAGTTTTCCGGAGCGATCGAGCGTAATTGGATATTAATACGCTCATTGTCGGGATTTTTCGATTTTAATTTTGCATCAGGTTTCGGTGATTCAGGCACGGAATCCAATGTGAAAAAGTTTAATTAGAATATTCATGGTCGATGTGAAGTTTAGGCGACCATAGAATATTTTGACATTTAATCGGTATAAAAGGTATAAGGTGGCTGAGATACTTTGCTATAGGGAGATATTTTCTTGTGAGAGCCAATTAAAACCTTTCTTAATGATTAAGTTATGAATAAAATAATAGGTTAATGGATTTGTGATTCATTAGAATGGACCAATGAGCTTCTTTGGTTCAAGGGCAATTTTGGCAAGTGTGAATCAAAATCTAAATTTAAGAGATTAAGTTGGCTCAAAAAGGAGGAGAGCTCGTCCATATGAGAGAAAGAGGGAAGAAAAGAAGAGAAAGAGAGGAAAGAAAAGAGAAGGAGGAGAAAACGTTTAGGGCTAAGGTGGAGCAAGGGGAGATGTGATTTTTTCTCCTTCTTCAAGCTTTACCAAAGTAGATCTCAGTGGTAGCAAGAGAGAAAAACCAAGGAAAACTCAAGAAACAAGTAAGTTTCTAATTGTGGGAAAGTTAGTTTTTATGTTTTACAATACCTAATGCTTTGATTTTCTTGTATGGATGTTAGAATTGGGGGTATTTAAGGTTGAATCATGATTTTGATAGAGTAAGAAAAGACATGGATTAGGTTAGGGTTTGAAAAATCAAGTGAGTGAATGGTTAGGGTTTGATGTTGAATTTTGTATGATATGTTGAAATTGGTTAGGGATTTATGAAATTGAAGTATAAGGCATTGGAATTGAGGGCATTAAGATCATGTTGTAAAGTAAAGGGAATGCTGTCAAAATTTCTGTAAAATCCTTGTTTTTGTTTTGGCTATAGATTAAGTTAGAATCATCCAAATGAATTGATTCCAATTTGTAAAGAACCATAAGAGATAGGGATACAAATGTATAGAAGGGACCAAGAGCAAATTGTAGCTCTAAGGCTCCCAAATACGGACTGAAAGGTGAGCTCATGTAGTTCACTGATTTTGCTCTGTTTTGGGTATGGTTGTAGTGTTTTGGCCATAAGTGGAGTTTCACTCATCCAAATTGAGTGATTCAAAATTCTGGGTAAAATAAACTTCTAGGGGAAAACTTTATCTGAAGGAAGTTCATAGCAAATTGTAATCCCAAAGTGCTCAGAAAACTTGTAAAAGTGGAGCTATGTGCAGATTCTGTTCTGCCAAATTGAGTCATCTAGATGTAAAATACAATAACTTGAGTTTTGGTGATCCAAATTGGGTGATTCCAATTGGAGAAGAAACCTTATAACCATAGCTTCAAATGAGTGAAGAAAAAATTTCCAATTTATGGAGTTAAGATCCCATAAATCAAGGATAACAGTAGGTGATTCAGTGAGTTAACCAAGTTGGCATCAAAAACATGCTGTAACTTGTGTTATGTGGTTGAGGCTTTAGAGAAGGAATTTTAAATTTAAATTTAAAGAGATGTCATTGGATATATAAAGGACTGATCTGGAGAGTTTCATAATTTTTGAAGACCGTTTGAATAATTTTTTAGTCATAAAGTCTATAGAGTATTGTTGGAAAAAGGTTGGCCAAAATGAGTGGGTTTTAGTGCTTAAAGAATTAATTTTATTTGGCTTTAAATGAATGTGTATGGTGGATTAAAATGGAAGTTATGATTAATGTGTAGTTGTGGTTTCTTGAAAAGGTGAAAGGACTATCGGACGGGAAAGCGGGGTCGACGGGAATGACGGGATTGAGGCTGTAATTGTGAGTGTAAAAATGATATTTTGAAAATTGAGTTTAAAAGGTGAATGGTTTTAATGTTAAGCTGAAAGTTTAATGGAAATGTTTATATATAAATGTTAAGGCATATGGGAAGTTTATGTTAGGCATATGGAAATGTTTTATTTTGCCTAAATATGTGGTTATATTAAATCATATGTATGTATATTTTAAGGCATTATGGAAGTGTAAAAATGTGTAAAGAATGCATATATATATTTATATATATATATATATATATATATATATATATATACTCCTACTATATATATATATATATATATACTGCTCTCCTCTATCTCTATGATTTTCATGATAAAGTAAAGATTTAAATGGATTTATAAATGTATTTTTGATAAATGTTTCTTTGATGGATTTCCCTAACCCCATATGGCTATTATAGTGATATCGTAGAAATTGCACAGGCGTGTAAGGATTTGAGGCAAAGTTATAGGTTACTAAGCGGGAGGGAAATGGGTGTTTAGAGTCATATCCTTACACGTGATAGGTGCTATATTTGGAACCTATGCAAAGCATGAGTTTCTCCATGGTGAGTGGTTATAGTGGAATGTGGTATCCCTCACCGTCGGTACCAGGCTTGCCGGTGTGTTTATTCCCTGGGTTCCATCAGAAAGAAGGAAAGAAAGAAAGAAAGAAAGTTTAAGGCATAAATGGATTTTTAAATGTATAAGTATGTATTACTTTGATATATACTGAATTAATGAAAATGTACACTCACTGGGCTCCTTTAGCTCATTCTTTTCCATATATTTAAAAAACATTTTCAGGACCCAAGACAGGTGCGCCGGTAGAGTACCCTCCTGCACAGTGAGTCGAGCCATCGAGGAGACGACGCATGTGAACTGCATTGTATAAATAGTTGCATATTTTATATGTCGAATAATTTGTTATGTATATATGCATATATGGATATATTTTGAAAATGAACTACTTAGGCGGTCGGCTTAAGTCCGGCTCAAGCCCAAATTTTTTTGATAAAAATGTGCATGGAATTGAAGAAGTTTTAAATGTTTTGATGATTGAAATGAATAAATGTATATGGTATATATTGTGTTGAATGAGTTGTGGGCCGAGTCCTAAAGAACGGAGGTTGAAAGTGGAAGATTAGAAGTGTTTTTAAATGCTTTTATCAGGTTTTGTAAATTTGGGAAAGTCCGAAAAACAGAGTTTCTCTGGCCCGAATTTTACGAAAAATCAGAAGTGTTTGAAAGAAAGAAAAAAATTTATCCTTAGCTTCCCTTATTTACTAAAGATATGTTAAGGATTGTAAAGGGGTTCGCTCCATGGATTTTATTTAGTGTTTTGAGGGAAAAGTTTCTATATCCATTAGATCTTAAATTTCGGGTTCATGAGGTTAATCCGGGTCGGGATCCTTCAAAATTAGTTACCATAAGTCTTTGAAGTTTGATAGAAGTTTGATGGTTTTTGTTGGTTTATGCTTTTATTTTTTGTAGTATTTTGTTCTTATAAGGACTCGAAGTTGGTACCTCCCGTATACCTATCCCCTTTACCTAATGCCTTAACGACAACATGACATGTTTCGGGACAAGGTGCATGATTGCACATGATGTTTAACCATATGTCCAACTTGGCTATTAAACTTTTTTAGGTCAAATATTGCCCCTAAAGTTTGTTCTGAAGCTCAAATATGTCTCTATCGTCAATGGAGTGAACAGATGGGAAAACGGGCATCCAACGTCAATAATGTGTCACCCATCAACAGCGTGACACATTATCAAACTATGTCATAAGTGGGTGACACGTCAACAACATTAGACATCGTTTTGTACATCTGTTTACTCTTTTGATGGTAGGACCATATTTGAGCTACAGAACAAACATTAGGGACAACATTGGAACAAAAATTTTTTTAAGGGCTAAGTTAGACATATAATCAAACATAAGGGGCATGTGTGTACCTCATCCTGACATGTTTCTTAAGTCACTTAATTACCTTTAATTAAATTACATGAAACATGAATTTTAGTACTTGATTTGCTCTGAAGTCAAATGTCAAACATTTGTTAAGGTAAAATAACGCATGAATTGTTTTCCGATAAAACCTAATATGAAAATTTGGAATTACATTTCTTAATATAAGTTATGGGCTGGGAATGAGTGTAAATAATGAATAAGTACTAACTATAATTTTAATTCCACTTTAATTTTATAGCTGAGATTAATAGTAAATATTTTTAGTTATGGGATATCTTCTACTTGATTTTAAGATCTCTTAAATTTTTAGATTTTTATATTTTATTAAGTAGTTAATGATTTATAAATGACTACATAATATTTAAACTCTATTGCATTTCTTTTTTCTTTTTTTTTGATAAAATGAATTTTATTTTAATATTTTCTTTTTTTATTACATAATTTTGTTTAGGGATGGTTGCTTGCATTATCATATAATTATGTTAGAGATAAATCTTAAAGGTATGATTACTCGGGTTTTTTGGGTTATTAAAGTTAAAATATTTATGAAGTAAAAAAATGTAGCGCCCCAAAGCAGGGGTCCACGTTGACAACGATCAACGCACAGGAATACTCGTGGATGTCGGTGGCGACACCACTTCTGTCGGGCAGAGTCTCCTTTGTCTTGGGGCTCTACCCGAGAGTACAAACACTGTCCCAAGCAGTTTGTCGACCACAGTGTCCATGCGAGTAAAATAATGGCCACTTGGGCCTGCATCAAATACTCACAAAATACATCAACTATATGCAATAGTTCAAGAGTTAATAAATTACTCTTATCTGAAACATATATTAAAATTTACAATTCTAATACATGTTATACAGCAATATCAAAGCCACAAGTGAAACTTTCTTCTTTCTGACCTCTAGTAGTAGTCTCGTGCACACTCCTTGTACTTGAAATGGTGATCCCTCAACTGGGTGAGCAAAGCCCAATAAAGATAATTTCCTACATGGGTTACGCCCCACCTAAGTGTACATGTCATGGCAAACAATCACATTCAAGCAATTTCATGAACCTACTCGAATGTCTGCATGCCCCGAGCCAGTGTGTCTCGAGTCCTGAGCCTCCACATCACATATGCCTAAAGCCGAATCGAGTAAAATAATCGAGTTTTCAAAACAAAAGCTATTTGTTCTTGAAAAACACACTATAAGTTTTGGTAAAATATTGGATAACCCTCGAGAGCGAATCGTTGGATAACCCACAAAAACAATTCATGGGCCGCTTTGAGCGTGGTGTTGGACAATCTCCCAACAATTCTCGGAAAATCTTCGTCGAAATTCCTTTCTAAACATTTTCATTTTTGTTTCATTTCATGTCATGCACTCACACACATATTCTATTGATTATATGGAATGCATTATGTAATTCAAATAATTTATGCTAATACGATTCATGCATATATTATATAATTTACTCACGACAATCATGTTATTTAATTTTCACATCAATAACACCAAAATTAGCTCACATGGGCTAATTAGCAAACTGCAACAATTCATTTTGAATCACTTTTAAACACATTTCACACAAAATCATGTCACTATTCAGTGAGCAGTGAAACCCTCGGGTTCTTGTTCACAACCACAAGTTTGGGATTTTTTCTCGCTCGGTTGAGGTTTTGAGGCCAGGAGTTGCAGTAAATCAAGCCTTAGAATATCCTAACCATAAACATGGCTCTTAGCGAAGAATAAACCAAGTAGGAAAGATCCCACTACCTCTTGGAGTTGTCGGATACCAAATCTGTGTCCACCGTGGCCGCCGTCATGTAGAATGAACTGCTTCTTGCTCTTATCGAGAACCGGCCAGTTCGAATGGCCGGAAATCTAGAGAGAAGGAGCACACACTCTCTCTATAAATGAAATCCCAACTTCCTGCACATTAATCTTCATTACGCCGTTTTGGCTCAGGGAAGAAGATGATACTGTTAAAATCTTTTCGTCTTTATTATCATTAACATTTCAATTAATTCCATCTGTCCCTTTTCTTGATTTTTAGACACTTGGCACTATCTCGGCCATCCATTTCCATCCTCTCTCTACTCATGCAACATGTGTCACATGAGTTCATGTAATAGGTGACTTTTGTCGCTTTTGTGCATCTCTCAAACCGTTTTCACACTTTTCGACACTTTCGGTGCCTCAGCTTCGTCGAGTACCTCTGTCTCAAATCAGCAATGTTGCTGTTGAACAATTCCAACGGTGAAGTCCGTTTCATCATCGAGATCTAGAAAAAATTTGGGTTTGACGATACCCAGTTTCTCACTGAGAAAGTGGAATTTTCTCGGGTCTTACAAAAAAAGTTAAAATATTTATTGATTAGAACTAGGGGTGTAATCGGGTTGATACAAAACATGACTCGATTAAAAAACTTGAAGTTTGAACTCGACTTAAACTCGATCGAGCTATTTTTAAGATTTTTGAAACTCGACTCGAAAAATAATTATACTCGTGAGCTACTCGAACTCGACTCGACAAAGCTCAAGTTAATTAAAAATTAATAAATAATTATACTTGAACTCCATAGATGTCGACTTTATTAATAAAATAGTAAAGCTAGATTAAGCTAGTGAGAAGTTTGAGTCGGATATTGTAATACTCGAACTCGACTCAACAAGATACTCGAGCAACTCGAGCTCGAGCTTGACTTGATTAACTCCGAGCCAAATTCGAGCATTCTAGAGTCGAGCTCGAGTAGCTCACAAATAGCTTGACTCATTTACACCCTAATTAGAACTAGAGGGAAAAAACATCTAGACAATTTCTAGAACATGAAATCTTCCACTCCGGTCATATAGAAATTGACAAGGATTATGAAATTTGATGTTGTTTGTCAATATGAGTCCTTGGATGTAAAGGATTTAAACTTCGTTGACTTCATTACCATTTCTTTGAATGAAATTTGAAAAAAATTTATAGAAATTTTATGTTTCCTAACTCTTTAAAAAGGAAATTTAGTGGAAATTTCATATTTCTTTCTCTAGTAAGATTAAAGATTTTTCTGGAATTTTTTTAGTTTCCTTACACCTTGAAGGGGTATTTCAAAGGGAATTTTGTAAAATTCTTATCACTCTCTATTATTATTATTTTTCAAATATATAGTTATAAGTATGCCTATTACCTTGAAATTAAGTAGAGTTGCTAAACCAGATCAATCCAACCCATTTTTAGATTATGGTCAAGTGGTCAAGCGATGCTTGTTTATATTCGGTCTAGTTTTTAGTTAATCAATCCAACCTTTGCGAGTTAGGGTGAATGAGCTAAAACCTTTAAAAATGCGAAAAATAAGTTTACAAATTTTATCCTTTTCTAATAAAAATATACAATATATAAGCATTTAATAATAATTAATAGTAAATGATTGAGTCTAAATAATATGACAATAATAAACAAACTTAAACAAATAAATAATAATATAGCACTATTATAACCAAAGTTCTAAACTAACCAGCTAACTACTACCAAAATAATAAAGTAACAATTAAAGAACTTTAAAAAAGCAAATCCAAACTATCAAATGAAATCCTTCATGTCTCTAATCTCCATCTTCATTATCTTTGATAATAACATTTGACTCCACATTAGAAATGTTAAAATATGTTGTGTTTTATTTTAAAATAAAAGTCTAATATTTTAAATATTCAAATAAAATATATTTTTTAATTTTTAATTTTAAAAATTTTTATTAAACATAGACCATATTTAATATACGTTTATCCATTTAAAAATAAATAAGGACATAACATAAACAATATTTTTAGGCTAGTAATATATGGTGAGTTCGGTGGACCGAGTCCATTTAACCTAATTTTGAGGTTTGTTTTGTAAAATTTGTAGTCATACCCATTTTAGCTTGTAGCACATTTGGGTCATGCTATAAGTGTCGGTTGTAAAGAATGTAAATGTAAAGGGAAAGCGAGAGTGTTCATCTGAGGCCTCCAACTTAGGACTGACCATAGCACTACCGTCAGGAGCTCAGTTTAGGGTGTTCTTGAACTCTATGGAAACTCTTAGAGTCTAGGAATGCGACCATATGCTTTTCTATAGCAGTGCTCCCATGCTTGTTGAAAAATTGATTATTTACAACAAATTGTGCTGGTGTTGTTGTGTGGATGTAAGGAGTTGTGTGCTGAAGTGGCCATTACATTGCAAGTTGTAGGCTATCTTAGGTGCATGATATGCCATGAATTAGCCTAAGAAATGAGTGTGTCATTACTTGCCTAGGTAGTTACTTGATGAAATGTTAACATGTGTTTGTGTGATTGATTGAAATGACATTTCTTGGTTAAGAGGTGTCATGCTTGGAT
Organism: Tetrastigma voinierianum; assembly: GCA_016808115.1. Lineage (NCBI taxonomy): Eukaryota > Viridiplantae > Streptophyta > Magnoliopsida > Vitales > Vitaceae > Tetrastigma > Tetrastigma voinierianum. The sequence goes on along the minus strand of JAEQBH010007120.1, from coordinate 85,379 downwards.
GTCAATATGTGTGCTCTAACATATTGGGTTTGTGATGTGTTTTCGTGTGGACATGGCTATTGCATGGCATGTTGTGAAGCTGGATTTATTGGGCATTATCTTCATGATGTAACTAGGGATTTGAGTATGACATTACTTGTCTAAGTAGTAGTCGGAATGATGTTGATGCATGCTTGTTTGATGTGTTGACATGAATGTGATAAATGTTAGTATGACTGCATGTATATTAACGTTTAATGAATGTATGGACTTTTGTGTGCATTAGACATGATTGTCCATGAGTACACGATTGTAGTGTACGGTGTGTAGGTGTCCATGTAAGGGTCTTTATACATTGGGCATGACTTAGAGTGCAATGGCCTGAATTGCATTGCAGTGCCGCAGGGGACATCGCATGGTGTGGGTGTGAGTGCATAGTCGGTTGTTATTCACCATCCTTGGTAGATAGGTTGTGACTCGTGCTTTGGACGAAGTCGTGGAATCCACGGTTGCATGGTGTTACGAGTTAAGAAATGAAATAGCTCATTGCATTTCATATGCATCGGGGCACCTAGAAACGATGGAGTGAGTGCATGAAGTGGTTTCTTGAGAGAATTGTTTCGGAGGGTTAACCCAGCCAAATATTATTTATCGGAGTATGTCAGCATTCTGATATCGGAGGTTGTCCGCTGTATCATCGTCGGAGTATGCCCAATTGATATACATCGGAGGGTTGTCCACAAAATAAATTATCGGAGTGTGTCCACTATTTATATCGGAGGGTTGTCCACGGGTAAACACAAATACCTTTGTTTGGAAATATGGTTTTTCATTCATGGAAAAATGCATGTTTGAAATTCGGTGAGGACTTGATGCATGGGGCATGATGGTCGTGTCTGTTCGACAAGTGGATGCATTGCTGGGATTGCATGTCTAGGTTGGTGTGCTTAGTTGTTTGATCATTCATGTGCATTTAGGTGGGGAATGGCCCTTGTAGGACTTATCTCTGCGGGCGTTAGCCACTTCATCGTGGGACCCCCTTTTGAATCTCTGGCGGGACATGTGCGGGCGGATGGTGCTCCTTAGAGGCGACATCATGAAGCCGGGCCGGATTGTGTATGATCATGTTTGTATATATTTAGAACATGTTAGTTTTAATATAATGTTTTGTATTAAGAGTGATGTAATAACTCTTTGTGGCTTCGGTGATATAGATTGCATTTATATGGATAAATGGGCCCTACGTGGCCATTTTTACTCGTATGTGGACCCGGTGTGGTCGTTGTATAATATTAGGACCGAGTTGCCATGAAATTGCACGGGTTGTATTTTGGGTAAACGGCAGAGTACAAAGGAGACTACTGCCGATTTTGGTTAAATCCGAGTCACAGGAAGAGGGGACTCAATGGAGTGGTGTCGGGTGCAAGCGTCACAAATTTTCCACGGGTTGACGGGTTGTCAACGAACCCCTGGGATTGGGGTGTCACATATGGGATATCTTCTACTTGATTTTAAGATCTCTTAAATTTTTAGATTTTAAAATTTTATTAAGTAGTTAATGATTTATAAATGACTACGCAATATTGAGCTTCATTGCATTTCATATTTTTTTTTAAAATGAATTTTATTTTAATATTTTCTTTTTATTACATAATTTTATTTAGGGATGATTTGCTTGCATTATCCTTATAATTATGTTGAGATAAATCTTAAAGGTATGATTACTCGGGTTTTTTGGGTTATTAAAGTTAAAATATTTATGAAGTAAAAAAAAAGTTAAAATATTTATTGATTAGAACGAGGGGTGTAATCGGGTCGATACATAGTCAAGTTCGAACTCGACTCGATTAAAAAACTCGAAGTTTGAACTCGACTCAAACTTGATCGAGCTATTTCTAAGATTTTTGAAATTAGACTCGAAAAATAATTATACTCGTGAGCTACTCGAACTCGACTCGACAAAGCTACGAGGTTAATAAAAGGTAATAAATAATTATACTTGAACTCCATAGATTTCGGCTATAAATAAAATAGTAAAGCTAGATTCTTGTAGCGCCCCAAAACCGAGAGTGCATTTGACAACTTTGTCAACTTCTTGGAATATTCATGGATGTCGGGTAACCAGAGCACCACTCATAAAAATCGAGGCGAGTCTCGCTGTGCGGGGCTCTGCCAGTACAAAACCTATCCCAATAATCAACAATGACCACACAGGGTCTACATGCGAGTAAAATAATGGCCACTTGGGCCCCTGCATCAATACTCACAAAATACATCAACTATTTACAATAGTTCAAGAGTTTTTACATTACTCTTAATTCAACATATATTAAAATTTACAATTCTAATACATGTTATACAACAATCTCAAAACCACAAGTCGGCTTTCTTCTAACACGCGGCCTCTAGTGAGTGTCGCCTTCCCGATCGCTCCCTGTACCTGAAATGGTGATCCCTCGACAGGGTGAGCAAAGCCCAATAGTGATAATTTCCTACCTGGGTTACTCCCCACCTAAGTGCACATGTTATGGCAAACAATCACATTCAAGCAATTTCATGAACCTACTCGAATGTCTACATGCCCGGAGCCAGTATCAGAGTCCTCAGGCTCCTCACATGCTGGCCGAGATGCGAGTAAAATAATCAGTTTTTTCAAAACAAAAGCTATTTGTTCTTGAAAACCTCTGAAGTTTCGGTAAAATATTGGACAACCCTCGTGAATCTGTTGGATAGCGCCCTCAAAGGCAATTCATGGGCCTCTCGGAGTGTAGATTGTTGGACAATCTCCTACAACACAAAATTCTTCGAGGAAAATCTTCTATCGAAATTCCTTTCATAAACATTTTTCATTTTTGTTTCATTTCATGTCATGCACTCACACCTAATATTCTAGAATGCACTTGATGCATATGGAATGCATTATGCCAATTCCAGATAATTTATGCTATCCTGATTCCTGCATGCTTATATTAACATAATTTACTCACGACAATCATGTTATTCAGATTTTCACATCGAAATGCTTACCAAAATTAGCTCGAGATGGGCTAATTAGTAAACCTGAAATTCATTTTGAATCACTTACAAAACACATTTTCACACCAAGAAAATCATGTCACTATTCATGTGAACAGTGAAACCCTCGGGTTACTGTTCACGGCCACCAAATTTGGGATTTTCTCCACTCGGTTCAAAGGTTTTGAGACCGAATTTACGACTAAATCAAGCCTCAGAATATCCCTAACCATAAACATGGCTCTTAGCCAAGGAATATCACAAGTAGGAAAAGATCCCTACCTTTTGGAGTTGTCGGAACTCCACCAAATCGGTGTTCACGCGTAGCCCTCGCCGCGTAGAAAAGTTTTACTTCTTGTTCCGTCGAGAACCAACGGTCCGAATGACCAAAAATCTAGAAATAAGTCACACTTTCTCTCTCTAGATTCACAAATCTCAGCCACTGCCACTTTTGGTCTTCATTCTGCACGTTTTCTCCATTTGGAGAAGATGACAACTATTTAAGTTTTGTCCTATTATCATTAACTTTCAAATAATTCCCATCATGTCCCTTCTTCTAGATTTTTGACACTTGGCACAATCTAAGCCGTCCATTTCTATCATCTCTCTAATCTTGCAACATGTGTCACAAGAATACATGTAATAGGTGACTTTTGTCACATCACATGTCTCTCAAACCCGGTTCGACGCAGCGCGGTCCTCGAGAAAAGCGTGAAATTCGGCTTGTCTCGGAATTCGGCGAGACACATGTTAGCTAGATTTAGCGAGGCGATTTGCGCGGTGAAGTCTGTTTATCATCCGAGATCTAGAAAAAATTTGGGTTTAAAGTACCATTTACTGAAAATTTAATTTCCGGGTCTTACATTCTTCCCTCCTTAAAAAGGAATTTGTCCCAAAATTCTAGACAATCATAACAACTCACATGCATATGCAACGTGCACTCTACCATGCATGTAAACTAGTCATTTAAGTATTAAGCGGCTAAACCACGTCTGTCGTACTCATGAAGGGATGGGTGGCCCGCATCGTGTCCTCGGCGCTCCCACGTTGACTCCTCCCATCCTGCAGTTGCCGCCATAGCACCCCACTAGCCTCGCGGTCTTGCATCGTGAGAGCACGATCCGGCTATCCATAATGCATGCTTGGTCTCTCATGAAGGTCCCGTGATGTCAGCCCGATCTCTCCCGATCCGCTCCATGAAATTTGGATCGGGTGTACCTCCGAAGCATGGAGACGTGAAATACCTCGTCGACACCTGACTGATTAGTACCCAAATAGTGCTATTTTGAACCCTATTTATTATAGGTTTTGAGTGCTTTTTATGTACTAATCATTGAGTGATTGGCATGTTAAGGTCCCTTTTATATTCTTGGTAGCATTATGCTGGCTATTTTGTAGTTTTAGCGGGCACTTGATACCAATTTCGTCGAATCAATCCATGCATAAAGTTCGGGTTGATGCTTCAAAATTGGAAAGATAGAAATGAAATAATGAGGGAATGCGATTGTAAGAATTCCCGCGCAGTGCAAAAATTTGTGTGGCCTTGAAAATTTATGTGTTCTTCTTCTTCCCATTTTCGGCCTAGAACGACCCCGTTTTGTATATTTTCCAATTTTACCCTTGATGTAATTTTGATGTCTTCATATGTTTATGTAATTTCCTTTATTCACCAGGCACTATATAAGCTCGGTCGAAGCTTTGTAACAAATCAATCAATCTTTCGATTACAAAACGAGACTTTTTGTTCAAGTTTCCACTTTTCTTCTTCTCTCCCATTTCATTCATTTTCGCCATCAAGCATGCCTTGATGATGACAAATCAAGGCATGTGAAAACTAAAACCTCTTCATCCTTGAAGAGGAGAGACCCTTGGTGAAGGTTGTGAGGTAAAAGCGCATGTTCTCTTGTTTTTTTTATGCCCGCATTTATGGGTGTTTATGTTCCTGCATCTTACCTTAGGTTAAAATCTTCTAGACCTACCCTCACTGACGTGTATTTGGCAAGCTTTTTGGTTACAGTGGATGCTTATCTTTAGATCCCCTGTTATCCAGTTAGTTGTCTCATATTAGTTATTGTAGGGTAGTTTTATGAATGTGTTACATTTTATCGGGGACATTTATGTATTAAATGTATGTTTCAGAAGGAAAGTTTTGAGGTTTAGTTTTAATGCCAAATGAAGTCCGGTTCAGGAAATGACTATATGTCATCATCACAAACCACGAGGAAAGACCAGGGACATATTTGAATGCCTTAGAATCCTACGATAGCGAGACTTGAGGAGTTATAACTTTAATTTTATTTCAAGTTATATTCAGTTTTGCAACAGCAACCCACCTTGTTTTAACAAAAACCTGAAAATCAAGAGAAAATACCATTTTCAATCAAGCGCATTTCTTATACTCACCGAAGAAAACTCATCCCCGTGTTAGACCACTGAACCCATTTATCTTTGCAATAGCTAGCTACGGCGATAGGAAACCCTAGGATACAAATTTTGTTGATTCTATCGCCCTACGTAGCCGCGAATCAAATGGCGCCGTTACCAGGGATGGTGCCCTAGTGAGATGAGAGGTTGTTGAAGTTGTGATTCACATCACAAGTGTTGGTGAATTCTCATTTTTTTTTTTATTTTACCATTTTCCCCCTTTGCGGAGTTCCTTTGCGGGAGTTGAAAATTTTCTTTGTGCGATTTGTTTCCCTGTTTTTGATTTTAGCTAACTTTAACCCTTTTGGTAGTCTTGTTTTTTTTTTTCTCTTGCTATTTGGTGGTATGCGAGCGTTTATGCGAGTGGACGAAACCACAACGAGCGGTGGAAAGGCTTAGTGATCCAATGGAGCAATTTGTGAAGTTAGTCTTGCTGATGTCAGTGGAGCCTCGCGTCGAGGAAGCGACAAAGCCGGCCGGTGCGAAATCCGTGCCTATCGATCCATGAGGATCACATACACCTGGGGTGAGTGCACCCTCGGTGAGTGCACCCTCATGCATAATTCCCCTCTTGAGGAAGTGCTGTGAGACCCTACACGGTGCCCTGCTCTGACCTTTCATGGTATGGAGAATGAAAATCGCCACACTCACATCGGGAGTTTGAGGAAGTATCACAACTTTTAAGAGAATTCTGATTGACATGGAGCTGCTGAAGTTGAAGACCTTCCCATTGACCCTCAAAGACAAAGCCAAAATATGGCTTAATTCATTGAGGCCAAGAACCATCAGGAACTAAGCATAGCTGCAGGCAAAATTTTTAAAGAAATTCTTTAGTGCTCACAAGACCAACAATTTGAAGAGGCAAATCTACACCTTTGCAGCTCATGACAATGAGAGGTTCTACCAGTGCTGGGAGAGATACATGGAAACCATCAGTGCATGCCCACACCATGGATTTGATACGTGGATGCTGGTGAACCATTTTTATGATGGAATGTCTCCTTCCATGAAGCAATTGTTGGAAACCATGTGTGGAGGAGACTGCACGAGGCAAAAAATCGGATGGGCGATGGATTTCCTCAAGCTATGGCAGGACCTCAAGAAGGATGGGATGGAAGGCAGAGTCCGGGGGCGGCGGGATGAGGCCACCCCCAAATCAAAGAGGAGGCATGTACTCCCTCTCGGAAGATATGGAGATGAAGGCTAAGATATCCACCTTGTTTAGGAGGTAGATGGTTGGAAGGAAAAGGCTACGAGGTCAGAGACGGTGACGAAATCCACTGGACAGCCAAACCATGCTTCAATTGCCAATCCATTGGTCACCTAGAAGATCACAGTCCAATTGCTCCCTCAGTGAGGGATTTGATGCAAGAGCAGGCACACATAGTAGGTAAAAGTAAGCCACCAACAAACGCTCCATATGGCAACACCTATAACCCCAATGGAAGGAACACCCAAACCTCTCCTGGAAACCTGACCTTGACATATGTTCCCCGGGAGCTTCAACGACAGCAACCACCCACCTCTCTTCTCTGTTGAGCAAGCCATCTGAATTTGAGCAAGGTGGTGGAAATTTATTAGAGGAGCATAAAGCTATGTGCTCAATTGGATCGAAAAATTGAAAATGTGGAAGGCTCGCCAGACGAGAGAATAGATGGGCTTGAAGTTAGCCTCGACGAGCGTTGATAACACTGCGGTCATCCATCACAGGGGCGGCCAATCGCGACGGGTCTCGGGAGCAAGGAGATTCCTTCCCGAGACCTTTGCCCAATCTTAGAAGTCCGTGAGATAGGATTACGCGTGACCACTGCCCCAGGATGGATGAAGTAAGTGTCATCACTTTGAGAAATGGCAAACGAGTTGACCCGACCGGCTCTAAACCTGCGAAGAGACTAGAGAAGAAGAGGAAGTGGGTGACACACATATTTATTAAAGAAGATTCAATGAAATAGCATAGGCTCCTCCATTTCCCCCGAGCGCGAGAGGCGAAAGAAGGCGTCGAAGCAATGAGGCATCTGGAAGTGCTAAGGCAGGTGAAGGTCAACATACCCCTCCTTGACATGATCAAACAAGTCCCTACCTATGCAAAAATTTTAAAGGACCTGTGCACAGTCAAGAAAGGGTTGGGCATTGACAAAAAGGCCTTCCTGACTGAACAAGTCAGCTCCATCATCGATCACGAAACCTTGGTGAAATACAAAGATTCGGGGACCCTACCATTTTTAGTCAACATTGGAGACCTTGCATAGACAAGGCCTTCTTTGGATTTAGGGCCAGTGTCAACCTACTGCCATACTCGGTGTATGGCTTTGGGTTAGGTTTATGAAGCCTACCAACATCACCACATCCTTAGGTGATCGTCCGGTGAAATGCAGAAAGGGATAGTTGAGGATGTCTTGGTAAAGGTAGATAAGTTCTACTATCCGGTGGACTTCGTGGTTCTTAACACAGAGCCAGTGGCAGAGGGCATTAATCAAGTGCCCATCATACTTGGGAGGCCATTTTTGGCCACATCAAATGCCATCATCAATTGTCGGAATGGAGTCATGTAGCTCACATTTGGCAATATGGCATTAGAGCTCAACATCTTCCACCTAAGCATCAAGCACAAATCAATGGAAAAGCAAGAGCTAGATGAAGTCTGCCTGATTATCTCAGGTGCAGGAAAACATAGTGTTCACAATCTGCAGGAGGAATTGATGAAGAACAATGAAGAGTCTGATGGAGAATCGATTACCTCGATCGCTCCTCGGCGCGCTTTTAGATTCCCCGACACCACGAAGGCGAAGTGCTCAAAACAAAGGGGCAAAAGCTGAAGTCAAATGCAGCACACCTCACTGCAAGCATGGAGGAGCTTCTCCTCCTTGACCCTCCGTGACCTTCATCAGGCTACACAATTGGGAATGGCTTCTGCAGTATCTCAGAAGCCACCAGTTTTGTTACAATTTGATTGCATAGCTTGTTTTTAGTTAGTTTTTAGCTCTACGAATGATCTTTTCGTGTCTATCTGTTTAGCTGTTTTTCTCCTGCAAATTCTCTCTTTTGCGAGTTAGTTTTATTCCACGATGTTTGGTCACGTGTCTTACGAGTTGCGGTGGGGTGGGAGATTCGGCTCTGCGCACTCAGATACCCTTTGCGGGGTACCTTTATTTAAATCCTGAATTTTCCCTTCCCTACTTCAAACCGTTTCTTGCATCTTCTACTGGAGGTACCACCCCCTTCTCTAACTTTCCAATCCACACCCCATTGCGGACAATGGCATTCTTGGTTGGGGGGAGAGTTAGTGAAGGAAGTGATTTTCTTGCTTTTAGTATCATTTCTTTATGATATTTATACTGACGATTTCATGTTTATACTGCATGTTTAAGCAAAGCCCATTTTATATGATTAGTGGGTTGCTTTTGTTCATTTCTGAAAAAGCTGAAAATTTTGTAAAATACACTGGCATATATATCACACAGCTCCAGTTTTCTTCTCTTTTGCAACCATTTTAGCCCCCATTTTTTTTGTGGTTTTCCCTTTCTTATAAGTTGAAAAGTCGAAGCACTGCATGATACCACGTTTGCTAGACTAATTCCATGCATTTCCGAGTAGTTGGTAAGTAGAAGGCCTCTGGTAGTCAACCTTTCTCTTCCACCGTTAGCTAACCACACACAGTGCACGCCAGTTTTCATCAATAGGCTGAGAAGCTGCATACCCCCCTTACTTTGCAAAACCAACCTTAGCTTTGGTGACCCTGTATGTGAGTTTAGGTTCCCCATAAAAAGACCAATGAAGTCTTCAAAGAAAAGAAAAGAATAAGCAAAGAAAAGAAAAAGAAAAAGAAAAGAATGAAAAGCCGCGACACTTGCCTTGAAACCGAGCACGATGCAGGGTCTACGATTGAAAGCCTTTAAAGCCCGGTGCCCTAAACCAACTAGTTGGGAGCCACCGACTTAGTGCTCGCTGATAAATACACATTTGAGCAATAATTATAGTAGAATTTAGCACATATAAATCACAATTTACCCACATTTGGCATAAGGATAGGTACTTTAATTTCATACATGTTTTTGAACTTGTGAGATCTTTCAGGTTTAAAACGTAAGTATACAAGGATGTATGTCCGGGAAGCCAATATGAAGCACTACGGATGCGGGCGAACAATTGACGAAGTCTCGGGAACTCAGGCAATACAAGGAAAGCTGCAGAGGACGGAAGTGTGCCGGTCACGTCATTCATGTGTACGGTACACCTGCATAAAAGTGGCGATGGGCACATTATGCCAGAATAAACACAAATGTGTGCCGGTACACATGTCTTCGAAAAGTCAGCTTGATGTAATTGAAGTGTGCCGGTACATCACTAAAGTGTCTTAGGTACATCACTGTGTGTCTTAGGTACATCTGCATGGAAGTGCGAGATTTGTCAGGAACTCGATGCATGCTGAGGGCACTCTTGTCAACGAACCAAAATGGGAAAATCACATTGGAGGGGGTATAAAGCAAGAGGACACAAGTAATGAAGCGCTTTGACTTCTAGGGGTTAGGTTTTTTATAGAAGAGGAGTTTCTCTCCATTGCTTTGAGTTGAATTCTAGAGATCCAGTTGAAGGCGCTCTTTTATTTTGGAGTATTTTTACAATTCAAGCTCTACGTAATCTTTCAGCAAGAACAATTGGTTTGTTTTCAATTATAGTATTTCACATTTTACATTCTTAGATTTTGCAATTGAATTCTGATTTTCTCAAGTCTTGTTTTTATGATTAACATCGCTTGATTATAGCTTTATTTTTTATAAGTTCATGGATTTCTAAACCCTTGATGCTGGGATTCTAAGGTGGAAACTCACCCTGATCAAAGTACTAATCCCTCAATTCCTCTTTTGAACCTCAATGGATTGTGTGGTGTTATTCACTTGTGCAAATGATTTATGAAAAACCCTAGTTTGGCATATTCTTGACAACGTGTGAACGAGATCACCTTGGTACACGTTGTGCTTGATTACAAATGCAAACTAAAGGTTCGTGTTAATTGGGAACAAGTGTTCAACATTATTCAATCATCCTTCTTTTCAAAAGAGCGTTTAAAGATAAATCTTCCATCAAAGACCATTTATCAATGGCTCTAGATGAGTTGTAAAATAAATTGGGATTTATTTGATCGAAGTGAGTGGAACCAGAATACCGCGGCAAATCTCTATTTTTCTAAAACATTCAAATCAATCAATCCTTGATCCAAACAGCAACATTGACCTTACAATTTCCCTTAATTTACAATTTTTGTGGAGAATAGCTCTGCTGGTCGATAAAATTAGACCACTCCATGTGGAGATGACCTATGGATTCCCACAGTATTACAATGCTAGACAAGCGTGAATTCCTACGGCAGGAATAGGGTCGGCTGAATAAGGGCCGAAGCATTTTTGGCGCCGTTGCCGGGGAGTGGCGACCAACACAGTTGACTTGAAGAGAGCTAGAGGTAATTTGCAATTGCATTGCAAATCTGGTACGTTCTCCAATTTTTTTATTTTTATTTTTTTTTATTTTTATTTTTACTACTTGTCTTAGTGAGAAATCTAAGTGGGTATTTCTTGGACGGAGAGAGTGTAGTGCATGTCAGTTTGGGCTCGCAACGAGCAGCGCCGTCTAGTAAGAATAGTGCCTCCTGGAAATTAGGGAAATCATAATAGGTGGTGTCTCAAGATAACGTATACGCCCAAATGGATCACCTGTGTCCAGCCTGTTTGAACATGCTCGAAAGTTCTGTTAACCCACAAGGACTCGATGAACCTCCGCAGCATGGGTAAACTAAACTCCCGGTAACACCGGTAGTAGGAGGGAATGTTAACTTCAACAAAATCCAATATAGAGGTCTCCACGCTCCTTTACACAATGTGGAAAGAACCCTTAGAGAAATCCTACAACCTCAAAGGACTACAACCAATTCTTGCATTCGTCTTCCTGAAGAGGCCACTCAATTTCTAATGAAGTCAGAAATGATTCATCTCTTACCTATATATCAAGGGTTCGAATCTGAGAACCCTTATTCGTTCATGAGAGATTTTGAAGATGTTTGCAGTGCATTTCTCTCTACTGGCTCACCCCTCCACATAATCTGTTTAGTTTTATTTCCTTTTGCTTTAAAGGAGAAATTAAAAATTTGGTTTCATTCATGAGCGCCTAATTCGAATTTTACATGGGAAAATATGCGAAATGAGTTCCTCGACAAATTTTCCCTTTGCCGATACTAATGCTCTCATGCGAATCAAATTGAACTTTCTGAAAGCACAGTGAGAGCGGTTTGGCTGCGGTATGGGGAAGATATAAGGATCTCCTCCATGCTATCTCACCATGGATTGGATGTAAGGACAAATATGTGCATACTTTCATCGAGGATTATCCACTGAATAATAAGCCGGTACATCCGGATGATGTGTGCTTGGGGCGGAATTCTATGAAAGAGTTCTACTTAGGGAAGCAATCCAGCTCTTTGACACTATAGCGAGAATGTCTCGAGCTTGGGGGGCCCAACACCTCGTAGACCTTTGCTAAAGTGCATAGCACATCGGCGGGCGGAATCCATCATAAGAGAAAATGATGATTCTGACAAAATTGCTAATTTGACAAAGGAAGCTGGAGGCCATATAGATGAAAAAGGTGCATGAGGTAACTAGCGTACCTCAAATACCCTCGGCACCCTCTGGACCTAGAGTGGAGGAGCCATGCATTATATGCGATGATCCCTGCGCCTCCAGCCATCAAGTGCCAGACCTTCCTCAAGTAAAGGCGCAATTCAAATAGACGGGCCAATGCCCTTAATTACCAAAGGAAACCTTTCAACTCTCCATATTAAGAAACATATAATCTTGGATGGAGTAGCACCCCAATTTTAGTTGGAGGAATGAAGGAGGGCTAAAATAACTTACTTGGCTCGACCACGGTCCTCGTACGAAACCATGGCTACAAATCCCATTCCACGTTTCGAATCAAGCCATCAAGTTCCTGTGAGATCTAATCAAGGTTTCAGCCATCGAGTCAAGGGACTCCATCACCTAACCATATCAACCCTAGCATAAGAGAAGTCCTAGAGGATATAGTTACCGCCGAGTTCGTCTGAGCCCGACAATCCGCAGAAACCGCAGGTGGCCTTTCTGAATGATGTGAGATCCCCGGATAACCAAGTTAACCTCATCTATAGGTAGCCTTCAACAAGAAGAAACTCCCATCAAAGCCTATTCAAAATCCACAGGTCAAAGCAGTGTGGGAAGTTTAGGTTCAAGTGAGGTTACCTTTGAACAACGTAAAAATTTGTCTAGTTACCCTTGATGTAAGGTAGTTGACAAAACCATTCAAACCAAGGAACCATAACAAGAGTCTCAAAGTGAATCAGTTAGAGAATATGAAATATCAGACAAGCCTCATGTCCCTAATACAAATGAATTTGATGATCACCCCGAAGGAAGAACGAGTCCACCCATATCCCTCGGCTCCGTACCCGCGTAGATTGAGAGCACGAAAGAGTGAATAACCATGCTGAGATTTATGAGTTGTTCAAGCAAGTGAAACTGAACATTCCCTTATTAGATGCCATTAAGCAAATTCCATCATATGCTAAATTTCTAAAGGATTTGTGCACGGTAAAAAGGAAATTAGGAGTCAACAAGGAGGCCTTCATGGTAGACAATCTACTTCCCCAATTCGAACAACTTGCCTCAATACAAAGACCCGGGAAGTCTACTATATCTATGGTAGTGGGAAATTCAAAGTTAGGGCAGTAGTACCCCAGTGGACTTAGGGGCAAGTGTTAATCTGTTCTTACTCGGTATGTGGACCTAGGGTTAGGAGAAATTAGAATAACCAATATCACTCTCGATTAGTGGCCAGTATTGTGAAATTCTAGAGGATAGTAAAGGATGTATTGGTACAAATGGATAAGTTCTATTTCCCCGTGGATTTTTGTTGTGTGACCTCAGCTGTAGTAAACCCAGGAACTCGGTTTCGGTAATTCTTGGTCGACCATTCTTGGCAAGCGCTAATGCCATTATACATTGTAGGGAGGCTGTGACCTTATCGTTTGGTAACATATTGTGTCCCCACGAGATATTTTCAATGTAATCAGGGAATGGGGATGAAGAGATAATGTGAAATTAACATGAATTCGATTCCATGGTACAAAGATACTTTGGATAATGCCTCACATCCTAATCCTCTTAAGTCATGTTTGGTCAGCCCGAGTTGGGATGAGGAAGTGACCACACTGGAGTCAGAATTTTTACACTCTGTAATTGAGCATAATGATGTATTGGAAGTTAATGGGTGGACACCTAAATTTGAACCATTGCCACCAAATGAGGACAAGGCATTGCCTTCTGAGGAGAGGCCACCTAAGCAGGCTAAAACCCTTACAACACACCTCGAATATGCATTCTTAGGGAGGAGGAAACTTTTCCGATAATCATATCTTCCTCATGGAGCTTATTCAGAAAATCCCAACTTTTGGAGATGGTAGGAAACCCCTGAAGCTGCTCTAGGCTGGACAATTCTGCGAGATATTAAGGAATTAGTCCTTGATGCGCACACATAGAATTCACTTAGAAGAGGATGTTAAACCTTCTAGGCAGCCACAGAGACGATTGAACCCAATAATGAAAGAAGTGGTGAAAAAGGAAGTGTTAAAACTCTTGGATGTAGGGGTGATTTACCCTATTGCAGATAGTAAGTGGGTTAGCCCAACACAGGTAGTTCCAAAAATGCAAAGGTCACGGTGAAGTTACAGTAAGAAACAATGAACTCATTCCCACTCGTGTCACATCGGGATGGAGAGGTGTGCATAGATTACAAGAAAGGTGAATCTTGAGTGCTTAGGAAAGACCACTTTCCTCTTCCGTTTGTTGATCAAATGTTAGAGAAAGTTGCAGGGCATGAATTCTATTGTTTTCTTGATGCGTACTCAGGATACAATCAAATTGAGATAGCGTTGGAAGATCAAGAGAAAACTACATTCACTTGTCCTTTTGGTACCTTCGCCTTTAGGAAAATGCCGCTGGACTATCTGATACGGAACTTTCCAACGATGCATGATGGGAATTTTCAGTGACATGATAGAAATCATATTGGAAATCTTCATGGATGATTTCTCAGTTTTTGGTGACTCGTTCGAGAGCTGTTTAGAGAACTTACGTAAGGTTTTGGAGAGGTGTCAAGAGAAAAATCTTGTGTTAAATTGGGAAAAATGTCATTTCATGGTAACACAAGGAATTGTCTTAGGCCACATAGTATCAAAAGATGGAATCGAAGTTGATAAGGCCAAAGTTGAGCTGATTTCCAACCTACCTACTCCTAAGTGTGTTAGAGACATAAGGTCATTCTTGGGTCATGTTGGTTTCTATAGAAGGTTTATAAAGATTTTAGTGCTATGGCAGAGCTGTATATTACTCTGCTTTGCTAAAGATGTCATCCCTTTCACATGGTCACAAGCTTGTGACACTGCTTTTACTAAGCTCAAAAACATGCTAGTGTCACCACCAATCATGCGGTCCCCTAATTGGGACCTCCCATTTGAGATCATGTGTGGTAGTGATTATGCCGTAGGAAACGTATTAGGGCAGAGGGAAGACAAAGGCTTTTTGTCATTTACTATGCAGTAAGACATTAGACTCTGCCCAGACCCAACTACGACCACGAAAAAGAGTTTCTAAATACATTGTCTTTGCTCTAGAAAAATTAGGTCATATATTGGTGGCTCCCACTGTAACCATTTACGAATCATGCGACTTTGAAGTACTTGCTCTCTAAGCGGGATCTGAAATAAGGTTAACTAGGTGGATTTTACTATGTCAAGAATTCAACTTGACCATTAAAGATAAAAAGGGGGTTGAGAATGTGGTTGTTGACCACTTATCTCGATTAGTTCCAGAATCTAACTCCCATGGCATACCCATAGGTGATAGCTTTCCTGATGAGCAACTCTTTGCTCACAGTTCGTACGTGGTATCTTGACATTGTTAACCACCTAGTAGCGATTCAGGTCAATGGACTTCTCAACGAGAAAAAGAAATTTTTGACGGATATTAAGAAATATATTTTGATGATCAGTATCTATTTAAAAATCTTATTAAAATCAAATAATGAGAGAAGATGTGTACGATGATGAAGGTGAGGATTTTTAACTTTTGCCATTCTGAAGCCTATGGAGGACATTTCTCTGCCCGGCAGAGACAAGATTTTGCAAATTTGGGTTTATTGGCCCACTTGTTAAAGATTGTTTGATTTACGCAAAACTTGTGCTCAATTCGTGACTAGGGAGATTCGCAGCATTATGATGCCTCTTTACCCCGATTCTAATTATTGAAATTTTTTTCGCATTTGGGGTATCATCGGGCCTTTTCCCCCTTCTTGTGGCTATCTTGCCCCATCTCTTATTATCGTTGACTCGTGTCTAAGTGGGTTGAGGCAATTCCAACGAGAACCAATGACCATAAGGTTGTTTTGAAATTTATAAAGGAACATATTTTTTCTCGTTTTGGAACTCCTCGTGCAATTATTAGTGATGGTGGACTCCACTTTTGCAATCGATCTTTTGAAAATCTGTTAAAAAAATATGGAGTCACCCATAAAGTATCAACGGCTTACCACCCACAGACCAATGGTCAAGCTGAGCTAGCTAATAGGGAGATAAAACATATTTTAGAAAAGACGGTTGCCCTGAATCGAAAAGATTGGTCACTCCGTCTTGCAGATGCTCTTTGGGCACGATTCGTGCCACAGGTAATTTGAGCTAAAATCAACAAAATTTATATACACCTAAGTTCCTACTCTTTGCGCCATAGTGTCGACTCTTTGCTTGATATAGTGGTCTGAGGTCGAACACGGGGATGGGTTTTCATCACAAAAATGGTTTGCCTCGATTGCATGGAAGGTAAGGCTTTCTATTTGGACTCTTTGGATTTGGGTTTCAAAAACGATGGGAATGGTTTGAAAGCGAAAGTGTAAGCTGAAAGTTAAAGTGTAGAAAAATTTAACTTTGAAGATTTAGGTTACTATCTTGGCAAGTTAGGGCAAACAAGTGTCCTCGGGTTTTGTCCCTCGTTATGACATGCAACATATAGTCCATGGCATCTTAGATCTATCTTAACTAGCAAACCTCACCCATGAAACATCTCCTATTTGAGTCAAAGCAGGGTAGCATGCGGTTATGGCCCCTTTTTAGTTTAAAACCACTGACATTAAATTATCATTTCGGAGGCTCGTAAAGACCAAATAAAGAACAACCGTGCATACTCTCACCCGAGCCATGCATCCTAAAGCACATGGAAGTGGCCAAAATAATATGATAAATGTTATTTAACCCTAATTGAAGAACCTGCATGTAAATATTATCTCGGAGGCTCGTAAAAACCATCTAAAGAACAACGAGTCCACAAAAGCATGGAGAGTATTGGCCAAATCAATAACATCCGTGTTATCTGACTAAGTTTTGAGAATAAGGGCCATAAATACACTACCCGTAACTTTTCAATACAAGAGGACAACATGCATATGCCCACCACCAAGCTAGCTTCCTTCACTCTTCCAAGAAAGGAAGCAGCGAGCATCTCTTGAGTTTTGTCATCCTCCAAGAGGAGTGTGTTTAAGCGAAGTAGGGGAAAGGGAGAGAAAGAAGAGAGAGAAGAGAGAAAAGAAATAAAAGCAAAACCTAAAATAAAAGACTTTATTTACAAAAATAAAAACTTACAAAAATATATTCTCCCAAATTGTTCCTCTAATTGTCCACACAGGTTACAAAACAAGAGGGGCTTATATAGGCCTCCTCAAGGTATGAAAATACCAAAAAACCTATGAAATTAGCTAGGATTATTGAGGACAATTAAGTAATACATAAGTTTGGAGGCGGTTTTAGCGTTAATTACAAAGCATGTGAGGCATCAATTTTCGCTAGGGTGGGAATTTGGCTAACTAGAAATCAGCAGTCTAGCAGAAAACATGAAGTCCGCTAAGGATGGAAAATTTCGCTAGCTAGTGAAATTGCTCAACTAAGCGAAATTCTTGTAAATAGCGAAATCAGATTTTTCGCTGAGAGCCGGTGCGAAAGTGGGATGGGTCTTGCCGAGGAATTTGGTGTTTTAAGCCTAAGGTTAAAATTTTCGCAAATCCTAGCCGAAAATTTTAGCTTAGCGAAAATTCGGCTTTGTTGATCATTCATGCAATGCCTCTGTCTTCAGCTGCATCACATTTCTTCATTTGCCTTAGTTTTCTCATTGATTCTTGGGCTGATTGATCATTTGAGACTTGAGTTCAAACTTCATGATATCATTCATCTGAACAGACTCCAAAGTGCGCAAAGCACATAAAGCGACCAAAAAATACTCTCTAAATGGCATAAGTGTTACTAAGAAGACTAGAACACTTCAATTAGTATAATGACATGATTAATGTGCAAAGCACTCAGGCATCTAATATAGGGTTGAAATTGCACTTTTTGGGCGTGTGAGAACCCTACAAATCTTGCCTTTAAAACTGTTCTTGGTATGTCTCCCTATAGGCTGGTTTATGGCAAGGCTTGCCATTTGCCAGTTGAAATGGAACACCGGACTTACTGGGCTATTAGAAATTTTAATTATGATTTAACTCAAGTAGGTAAGCAGCGAATGTTGCAGCTGAATGAACTTGAAGAACTGCTGATTAGTGCCCAAAAAGTGCTATTTTGAACCCTATTTATATAGGTTTTGAGTTCTTTTTGTGTACTAATCATGCTAATGTCTTTGATTTGCATTAAGGTCCCTACTTATTTTATTGATCGCATTTTGTAGCAAATTTTGCGATTTGCGAGCTAATTGCCCGAAAAATTGTTGAGTCGATCTAAGCACGAAGAGAGATTCAAGTCAAACTCAAGCGGCTGCGGATCAAAGATCGGAAGGAAAGAAAGAGAAAAATGTGAAGAAAAACACCCTTACGGAAAAACATTCCTGCGTGCAACATTCTACCTCAGAAACACTATTCCTTCACAAACCCACAAATTCCTCACGCATCTCCGCGCTTTTGTTCTTTTTGTTATAGTTTTGGTTTTCTCCTTTCTGCCCTTGTTGTAATCACTTATGTTTGGATTGTATGGTATTTCATAGTTTGTAAGTACATAAGCCATTTTGATACCTTTGTTGAAGGAGCCGTTTTCTTTGTAAACCAAAGTTAGGGTTTACATTTTCCTCGTTTTCCTTTTCTCTCATTTTCTCTCCTTTTCTTGTTTTGAAACACCCTCAAAGGATAATGACTTGGAGGGGATGAGTGAAAGCTAAAACCTCTTCCTCCTTGAAGAGGAAGGCTCTTTCAGAGACAACGATCTTAAGGTAACCTCTTGAACCCTGTTTTTCTGTGATGGAATTTTCCATTTTTGGTTCGAATTTGCAACCCTAGGTTAAAGCTTTTGATCACTTTCTTTAGCCATGCCAGCAGCTTTTAGGGTTCAGTGTATTCTTAGCATTAGATACACTGATATCCATTAGTTGCTCTTTACGAGCCACTGGAGGTAGGTTAAGGGTTGGATTTCAACTTTTTAGGTTAAAATCTCTTAAGCATGCTTTCCTAATGTGTATTTGGCAAGCTTTTTAGGTTCAATGGATACTTTCACTAGTTCGTTGCACAATTGGTTGTCTCTTATTAGTTATTGAAGGGTAGGTTTTGAGACATCTTTTCAGCGGAAGGAACCATAAATGTTAAATAAATGCTTTCTATCAAAAGGAAAATTATTAAGGGTTTTTAGTTTCAAGTTAAATGAAGATCCGGTTAAAGGGAGATGACTATATGTGTCCTCCCAATCTTTGAGGAGAGAAAGGAATCTTTGGGATTTGGGTACTGAGATCGCTGACTAGCCTGTGAAGTTGAGAGTTCTTATTTTGTTTATTTTATTTTTCATCAGGTTTGACTGACATATACACCATTTTTATCTGGCCAGTCAGTTTAATTACCAGGTTTGATTTCACTTTCCAGGCTCATTTGTAGAAAGGCCATTCTGTTGACACAGGCACTTCTGGTGGCGACTCGGTGAGACACCAGGATCTCAAAATTTTGATTCCGGATCACCCCTCTTGTGCCACCAAATCCGATGGCATGGTCACCGAGGATGGTGCGAACTACGTTGATAAGTTGAAGTGTACTTGTGATCAACATCACAAGTGAAGAGTATTTCTCCCCACCTCTTTGCCAGCAGTTCACGAGGCGCGGTGTTAAATCACTTTCACGATGCTTGCCTTTGTTTTGTTTTTTTTACAATCAGTTTTGGCTTGCTAACAATAACCTTTTTGCAGGATTTATTTTGGTACTCTTTGTTGTCTCTACAAATTTTGTAACAGGTGTTTATGCTCCAGTGGGATAGAGACACATCAGGTAGACTACATAGGCCGTTACACAACTTGACCCGGTCGGTGAAGTCGGTGTACACACGGTCTGCATGGATCCTTGCTGAAGAGCCGATGAGTCGGCCGAATTCCCCCCGTGAATCCAGCAGCCTATAGAACCATGAGGACCATATTCACCCTCTTTAGAGTTAGTGCCTCACAAAACCTTACCTCCTGTGAAGATGTAGCGGTGGGCCTTACTTAATACCCTACTCGCATACCCATGGTATATGGAAAATGAAAATTCATACACTCATATTAGGGATTTTGAGGAGTATGCACAACCTTTAAGGAAGGAATGATGGACATGGATTTGGCAAGCTAAGCATTTCCACTTGACAAGAATGAAGACGAATTTGGTTAAACTTCTTGAGGCTAGAACCATAGAAATTGAGGGCATTCATGACCAATTCTGAGAAGAAATTCTTAGTGCTCCTCAAAATATTAATTTGAAGAGACAAATTTACCTTTGCAGCTCAAGATGGTAAGAGGTTTTTATCGATTGGGAAGATTTATATGGAGACCGTCGATTACATACACTTACATCCTTGGGTTTGATGCATGGATCTTGGTATTTCTATGGTGGTATGTCTCTCTGCCATAGCGAGCTTTTGAAGCTCATGTGGAGGAGACTTTCTAAGTAAGCATCTGGCGAAACCATGGATTTCTTAAATTATGTAACTAAAACTTCAGGGTTGGGATAGGCCTAACCACAGAAATCAGGACTTGTGTAATGAGTTCAGACTAACCTGGGAGAGTTCTTTGTAGGAGATCATAAGTAAAAGCTAAAATTCAACCTTAGCTAGGAAAGTAGAGGAGCTTGAAGGAAAAGGCTCCATAGTACGACGGTGATTGAAAATCCTGCACAAACCCGATCCATACAATTTCAATCCCACATGCATCCGGTAGAAACGGTGTCCTATAGCCCCTTATTGAGGATTTGATGTCGGAATGTGCGAAAATCACGGCAGAGACCATATAAGCCACCACAGCCCAAATGCCTGTAGCGTACAGATTCAAGTGGAGGAATCCACCTAATCTTCTCACGAGAACCCTCCCTGCCTATGTGCCCCAGGTGCCAAACCTGATTTGGGTTCTAATTCAACCACAACACACTTATCCTCATCTCCTGTGGAACAAGGCCATTTAAATTGATGGGTGATGAATTTTTGTGGAGAGCAAAGGGATTAATGTGCAAGCGCTGAGATTGATGTTGTAGAAAGTGCAGGCAGAGAATAAGATGGGCTTAGAAACCCAGCTGGAACCCGGAAAGAATTGATAAATCCCCAGTGATCACAGAGATCAACAGTTCTTTGGAGTACTGGAAGAGGAAGGTTCCCTTCCCAAGCAGTCACGAACCAGGGAATCAGCGAGGTAGAATCATCGACAGATTGGGAATGGATGGGGTGAAGAGTACGTAATCCTGCGAGAAGTGGAAAGAGTTGTCAGGACCATGCCTAAACATTTGAAGAAACGAGAGCGGAGAGAAGAATTAGAGTAGGGACTATTTTCTGAAGAGTTGATAAACCTTTGTATGCCACCTCCATTTTCCACAGGCACTTAGAAGTAAGAAGAGGCATCTCAACGACGGGCATTTTATTAGAGTCCTAAGGCAAGTGAAGGTCAACATACCTCGTGGACATAATTAAACAAGTCACTTATCTGAAAATTTAGAAAGATCTTTGCCTGTCCAAGAAGGGATTGACGTGAGAAGAAGGCATTTCTCTTTGAGACAAGTCGGTGCATAATCCAAAGTAAATACTGTCAAATACAAAGGACGGGGATCTCCCACAATTTAGGTCAATATTGGTGGGAAGTGCATGAACAAATCATTGCTTGATTTAGAAGCAGTGTGAACCCTAATCACATTATTGGTATACAAGCGGAGTTAGGTTTAGGTGAACTAAACTACCAACATCACTTTCATTGTGGAAGTAGATGGAGTTAAAATCCCTAAGGGGATGATTTGAGGATGTCTTAGTGAATGAATAAATTCTACTACCCGATGGATTTTGTAATTAGCAGTGTGGAGTCGATTATGAACCCGATCAATATTCCAATCATCTTAGGAAGACCATTTAAATACAACCAAATGCAATAGCAAATTGCCGGAATGGAGTCATACAGCTTACCTTTGGTAACGCATTAGCAGGTTAAACATCTTTCATTTGAACAACAAGCAAAGTTGCTAGAATATAAAATCAAAATCTTGAGTGAGTTGTTTCAAATGGTCGGTATCACCGAGGAAGCCGCGGTGTCGAGGAATTCACAGTGTCGGCCCGAAGATGAAGAGTGTCTGTGCCACCATCCAACCGCCCTTGCAAGCCAATTTAACCAATTCAAAACCATCCGGTCGAGGACCGCTTCAACAATTGGACTGACACGTAGGTCGACCAGACTCTTTGCGAGGGTTGAGAGATCATTCTCCTTGACCCTCCTTGAGTAATTTTGAAATTGACACAGTAAAGTGTTTTCAAAAACCGGATTTGCGAGTTCATGATTTTTTTGTCTTAATTTAGTTAATTTGATATTTCAATTATTTTCGAGAAAGTTTCCCTAAATTAGCGTTTTTCTCTTTTTAGTAATTTTGTTTATATCTTTATAGTATTTTGAATTCAATTTTAATTATAGTTTATATACAATAATTTTTATTATAATAATTTTATTTCTATAATACTAATAATTAATCTAAAGTGATACGAGTTGCGGGAAGTAGGCTGAGCCCAGGTCGCTATACTAGAAATTAAGTCTCTGGACTCTTAGGTGCCATCTCGGGCTTATAAAAGGGAGGGGTGGGGGATGGCCATTCATTCCAACCGTATTTTCCCTCTACAGTCTCTTTACGAGCCCTTGAGTCTGCGTAGCCACTGATGCTGAGTGGTAGGCACCACAGCGATTATACTGCACGGCCAGGCCACCGGTGCCTCACGCCTGCGTGACCTGCGCATCCTTGCCTGCACGCATCCAGGTCTCGACGTAGGGACTGGCCAGGAGCCCGGGCCCGAGCATCCAGCTGCCCTTTGCACGGGGCGCATGCGCACCACGGTAGAGCCACCAGGTGCATGTGTTTGTTGCCGTTTAGTTCACGCCAGCTGCCCAGGCGGATTATTGCGCTCACCTGAGGCGCCGCACTCCCATAAGCCACCTCTTGCTCCAGTGGTTGATCCCTTTCACCAAGACCTTATTTGGCTAGTAAGGCCGGTGTGGTGTGCTTGATGAGCTGCGGTTCATCTACTGTTTAGAGTGACTGATTACCTCGATGAAGCCTCGATTGGTATTGATTACCTTGGTGCATTGTTAGAAGCGGGAGCCCTGCTTCCGAGAGTTTTATTCGAGATTTGAATGGGTTCGTACTGAGGTGGGTCCCTTATCGGCCTCGGGTCGGTCGGTACCGACGAGGCGGCCCGGCTCGGTCAGCTCCCGGTACCATCCATAGGTCCCGGCGATGCACGAGGCCTGGGTTTCGTCGTTATCGGACACGGATGGGACCGGGCCCCATCCACACAATGCCTCGGAGGAGAGTTAGGAGGGCCGGCCCTCGGCGAGCGACACGCCAGACGAGTCATCTTCTCGAAGCGCTGGCCATCACCATCACATCGGCTCAGGCGACATCATCGCCTCGGTTGTCTCAGCCTCAGGTGGGAGGTAGTTGACCGTGGGAACCCGTTCAGGGAATGTGTGACTCCATCATTAAAGAGACTTTCATCGAGGTAAGTACTACTGATATCCCAGCTGAGGCTGATCGGATTGGGAGTCCATGAAGTTGATGAGATTATTCCACTCACCGGCTTTCATGATTTCAGGCGCGTAGCCACCTGAACGGTGCTGCGGTTCTATCGATCTATGACATCTGAGGAGCGGATGTGCGTGAGCTCGGTTCTGTCGATGATGTGCGAATTACTTTCGGGCGGCGATGGCCCCGGCTGACTTTGGGCTGCATTATCTGGCCGTAATACGAGAAGGGTTATAGAGATTGGGCCCACCACCTCATCGAGAGATGGGATTGAGCCTTTGACGGAGACACTTCTGTTGGACAGTTGTTTTATAGAGCGGCTCCACTTTCGAGATCGTTGATCGACCATTTATTAGGGCGGAGTAGAACCGCTCTGACATTACGTGCGGCGGAGGCCATCTTGGGCTCTTTGCCAGGATCTCTGGAGGATGTTAGTTTTGGTCCCTCTGGTGGTGATGAAACCTCCTTGATGCATTTCGCGAGAAGGTCCATGGAAGGGACCTGGTACGAGCGAAGGGCACATTCCCGCTGCGATCACGGGGACTACTGCGGGTTCTCGAAGCATGGGATTCACAGGGCCCAGGGATTAGATGAGGAGTTGATGCCTGCGGTTACCTTCCGGCGGACGGGTGACAGCCATGCGTATCTTTCCATGTGACGGGGACGGGAGGAGATGCGGGTCAGTGGCGGGACTTCCATAGAGGCGATATACTGCCTTTGACAGAATCTGAGAGTCGGCGCGGTCTCACCTCCATCTCCTCCTCCACACACCGATCATCTTGTTTGGCTGATATAAACCCGTCTTATTGACACACCGTTCACACCCAGTATGTTCCATGGACTTGGAGATTGGTGTTGATGGATGCCACATCTGCTCACTACGCGGCTACCGATGACCACGGGATCGGAGAGGTGCGAGTGTCGCTCATCTTGACCGAGATCATACTGGCGCCTTGGGCCTTCCTGGTGGTTTCTGATCGAAGGCCCACCGCGAGGAGCTGTGACCTATTTGGATGTTTGGCTGACGGCCCAGACGGACCCACCACCACCTGGCGTGAGGTGGTTAGGTTTCTTTATGATTTGTATAGTTACATTTATGGCTGCCTACTAATTTTGAGTGGATTTATGTATTAGCCCACGATGTAGGCGGTGATACTTTTGTATGTTTAGCTTTGTATTCATGTATTAGCCATTTTGGCTATATCAAAGCTATTAGTCTATATATCTCTGATTTTTTGCATACCATGTTTGTGCCTTTACATATGCCTATTTGTTTTATTTTCAATTGAACAATTACCGCGATTGAATTGCCTTGAGTTGGAAAATAGAATCCCTGTTTGACACCTTTATGTTAGAATTAAAGTCCATCTTGAAACGGAGTTTTGGTCGATTGCGGTTCTAGCATCTTTCGGCAGAAAAATTTCCTTATGTATAATTCACATGCACACAGTTGTTTCAATAGAACATCAGTTGCTTATACCTCTTTGCAAACTTTGCAAAAGTAGGCCTTAGAGTATGTTGGCAGCCAGGATGGTTTTGTTACCCACATTTGAAGACCAATGTAGTCTTCCCGAAAAAAAAGGAAAAGAAAGCAAAAGAAAAGAAAAGAAAATGAAGTCGGCAAGAGCCTTGCCTTGAAACTGAGGCACGGTCCGTGGGGTGTATGGCGAAAGCCTTTGAAGCCGATACTAAGCCTTGGTGGTTAGTCATCGATTTAGTGTTGATGCATGGGTGGATAGGTAGAGTCTAACGATTTGTAGGTGCTGATTTTTCGAGTCATTCGGTCAGGTGAAGCACAGTAGAGTTTGTGGTCGATTGATCCTTTTGGCTTGATGCCTAAACCCATGGTGGTTGGGTCATCGGTGAATGCCCCGTTACCGCGGACTGGTGAAGTCGGATTTTAAGCATTACTGCAGGCATTGTAGTTGAATAAGAAAGAAGAGGAAATGCTACATGCCACCTTATCTGGTTGTTCGTAACAGATAGCATCTCGCTAGGTTGGGGGAGGGGACGGAATTTGCGATTTATTGGCTTAATCTCAGTTATATAAAGAACCATTAGACTTAAGTGGAAATTCAAGTTGAGAATCCTTAGAACCAATATTGACACGAAATTATTCTTGTATGGTTTTGGTTCTTTAGTATATCAGTTTTCTGACTTGGTATCGATTTTGATTTAAGATGTGTTTATGTACTAAACCCATAAACTTTGAAAATCACTACATCATCTCCTTTTGTTTTTGCATTGCGAGGACTAGCAGCGTTTCGGTTGGGGGTGTGATTAGTGCCCAAAGTGCTATTTTGAACCACATATTAGATAGGTTTTGAGTGGC
This sequence comes from Tetrastigma voinierianum, assembly GCA_016808115.1. Taxonomy (NCBI): domain Eukaryota; kingdom Viridiplantae; phylum Streptophyta; class Magnoliopsida; order Vitales; family Vitaceae; genus Tetrastigma; species Tetrastigma voinierianum. The sequence goes on along the minus strand of JAEQBH010007120.1, from coordinate 59,527 downwards.
ACTACTTTAAATCATGTCATTATCTATGTTAAGTGTTCAAGTCTGTAGTATCTATAATCTTAGTTTAGAGGTTATTTTTGATTGTTTGCAGGTTTTTGGTGTGCTTTAGAGTTCGATATGAGACATATGATGAATCGCGAAGCGGGAGTTCGAGCATCGAGACATATGATGAATCATGAAGATTGAACTCAATTGTCGCCCATCAAAATGCACTAAAAATCAAAGAAAGAACGAAGGCAAAGTGATGGAAATCAACGCAGAAGATGAGCAAAGAGGCAAAGCAGCTGCAACCGGGCCATCCCAGCACTTTCGCTAAGATTGCGGGTACTACCGACTGCGAAAATTTCGCAACCTTAGCGGTACCTCCGCAATCTACGAAATCGACAATTTCGCAGACCCAAAATTTTCGCTAAAGCACTATTCCTAGCTTAGTTCTTCACGCTGCTTACTACAAGAATTTCGCTTGTTAGCGAAATTTCGCTTAGCTAGCGAAACAAGCCAGTGGTCTAGCGAAATTTCCGCTTTCGCTTATTCCTTGCGATTTCGCTAGCTAGCGTAAATTTTCACGTCTAGCGAAATTGTATGCCTCAATAAATTCACGCCTTGTCACACTTTTTGTAATTAATGCAAACCGACTCAATTTTGGTGTATTACTCCCTTTGTCTCTAAATTTAGCTAATTTGTTAGGCTTTATGGTATTTTCATACATTGGGTGGCCTATATAAGCCCCCTCCCATTTTGTAACCCTAAGCAACAAATTGAGGAAGCAATTTTTGGCAAGTTTTTATTTTTGTAAATATCCTTCGTAGCTTTAGTTAGGTTTGGTTTCTTCCTTCCCTATTTTCTTGGCTGCCAAACATCCTCTTGGAGGATGACAAATCAAGAGATGCTTACAAGTTCTTTCTTTGAAGAGAAGCTAGCTTGGTACAAGCACATGCAGTTGCCCGTATTGGGTGCTACAGTATCATATTTATGGCCCTATTTTCTCAAAATAGGTTGAATAGCATTGAATGTTATTGATTTGGCTAATACTTCAATATGCTTTAGGATACAAAGGCATACTTATCGCTAGATGTAATCGTGGTTTTTATAGTCTTTACAGCCACCTAAACATATTTAATGTTAGTGGTTTCAACCGTAAAGGGCCATATATGCATGTTACCTGTGTTAACTCAAATAGGAGTTGTTTTTAGGGTAAGGTTTGCTAGTTAAACATAGATCCTAAGTATGGCTCTATAGGTTGCTTCGTCATAACGCGAGGATAAACCCGATGACACTCTGTCATTTCTATGATATCAAGAAGACCTAAATCTTCAAAGTTAATTTTTCACACTTCACTTTCAGTTTTTACAATTTCTCAGCAGTTAAACTACTTCCACTGTTTTTGAAACAAAAATCCAAAAAGTCCAAATAGAAAGCCTTACCTTTTCACACTTATGCAAATCATTTCAGATTTAAAATCTATCTCGCACTTACCTTAGACTATACGCAGCAGTTTCGACTACGTTATTAGAGTGGTCTCAGGTATATAAATTTTGCTGACGGCCACGATCGTGGCACTAATCAAAATGCATTTGATTCGCGCTACGTAGGGGTGATCCGGAATCAACAAAAATTTATATCCTGTTCTCCTAACGCCGTAGTCAAGCTACCGCAGTGATACGGGCCCAGTGGCTCCAACACAGTACGGGTTTTCAGACAAAAAGACGGAGTGAAATCAAACCGTGAATTAAATTGGATTTTCGCCTGATAAAAACACGGGAGTGGTTGGTTGCAAACTGGAAAGAAATAAAATAAAATGTAAAATGTAACTCAATTGTTAGCTACGGGTGGACTTTGTGGTAACCGAGGGTTCCTTGCATCTTTTTCTCGCTGGCTGGGAGGTGATGACATATAGTCATCTCAACCGGATCTTCATTTAACCTTGAAAACTAAACCCTAATAATTTTCCTTTGATAGAAAAAGCATTTATTTAACATTTATGGTTCCTTCAAAGGGAAAACATGTCTCAAAACCTACCCTTCAATAACTAATAAGAGACAACTAATTGTGCATCAAGAATCTAGTGAAAGTATCCATTGAACATGTAAAAAGCTTGCCAAATACACATTAGAAAGCATGCTTAAGAGATTTTAACCTAAAAGTTGAAATCCAACCCTTAACCTACCTGGCCTGTGAAGAGCAACTAATGGATATCAGCCAGATCTAATGCTAAGAATACACCGAACTCCTAAAAGCTTGCCAAGTATTGGCCAAAGAAAGTGCATCAAAAGCTTTAAACCTAGGGTTGCAAATTCGGGGAACCAAAATGGAAAAACTGCTATGCGGAAAACAGAATCAAGAGGTTACCTTAAGATCGTTGTTCTAGTAGCCTTCCTCTTCAAGGAAGTGAAGAGGTTTAGTTTGACTCATCCTCCAAGTCATTATCCTTGGAGGGTGTTTGGCAACTAAGAAAGGAGAGAAATGAGAGAAAAGGGAAAACGAGAGAAATGTAAACTAACTTATTTACAAAGAAAAATCCGTCCTTCAACAAAGTAACATCAAATTGGCTATGTAGCCTTACAAACTAAGTGAAATACCATACAATCCAAACATAAGTGATTACAACAAGGGTAGAAATGAGAAAAACCAAAAACTATAACAAAAAGAACAAAAGCGTGAGATGCAGGAGAACAGGGGCTGTAGGAAGGAACAGTGCGCTGGAGGTAGGAACATTGCACGCAGGAATGTTTTTCCTGCAGTGGTGTTTTTCTTCACAATTTTCTCTTATTTCCTTCTGATCTCGCAATGCTGAGTTTGACTGAATTCTTCGTGCTTAGATCACTCAACAATTTCAAAGATAATTAGCTCGCAAACCGCAAAATTTACAAATGCGATCACAAAATAAGAGGGACCTTAATGTGCAAATCGAAGGATTAGCATGATTAGTACAAAAAGCACTCAAAACCTATATAAATAGGGTTCAAAATAGCACTTTTTAAATTAATCACACTCCTCAACTTACATTGCTATTAGCCCCTTAGCAATGTAAGAAAAAAAGAAAGAAAGAGCATACAAAATGATAACAAAATTACGTTACAAAAAGGTTGCAGCTCAAAAGGTCAGTGGAATGAGTAATGCCTAACCCTAAGTAAGAATAATCAATGCCGTGTCCAATAACTATCATGAGAGAATGAAGGCCATACAAAATTGAGTATTAAAAGAGCCTCCTTCTTGGTGAATCAACCAGAAACTTCCACCAAAATCTAAGTGTTTTGTTTATCAGCTCTCAATAATAAACTGTCAAACTGCACTCTCCCCCCAACCTAGATACTACCACGACCTAGCATGCTAACCAACCTAAATAGATCAGGACCCACCTCTTATTCCACAATTCTTTTTGTGTTGTAGGGTGCAATGCTGAGGAATCGACCTCACCAAAGTCCATGTAACGGGATCTACCGATGACTCCCAACCAATTAAGGTTTAGGGCATCAAGCCATATGATCTTTCGACCACAAACTCTACAGTGTTTCACTCCTGACTCGAATGATTTCGAGACTCCAGCACCTACAACTTGCTAAACTCCAACATCCACCCATGTAGCGAACACTAAGTCGGTGGTTCTAACCGTTGAAGGTTCGTGGCACCTGCTTTAAAGGCTTTTGCCATATACCCCTCGACCATGCTCAGTTTCAAGGCAAAGCGCAAAATTTTTATTATTTTTCTTCTTTCTTTTCTTTTTCATTTCTTTTTCTTTTCTTCTTTTCTTTTTCCACATGGGTCCTTAACCTATTAAAGGCGGTCAATGAAACTAGGGTAGGTTATGCAAGTAAAGGAGGTTGCACAGCTTTTTTCAAATTCTATCATTGAAATCTAATGCCTGTGTGTGGTTAGCTAAAGGTGGAAGAAAAGGTCGGAATCAAAAGAATTCAACTAATCATTCACTAACTAAGCATGGAACCAATCTAACATCAATAGAATTGACAAAGCTTCAATTTTTCAAACCACAAAAAGTTAGGCAAAAACCACAAAATTTTTGCTGCAAAACGTGGCCCGACTTTGGAAAAAGTAAGCTATGGGGCATAACAAATTTTATAGAAAGGGGACTCCAAAGAACCACCGAACATCACAAAATGGGCTTACAAAATAATAACAAAACATAATACAAAATCCACTTCCTTTGCTAATCTCTCCCAACCCAAACATCTCTGTTCAAATGGGGTTCGATTGGAAAATTCAAAGAAGGAAGTGTTACCTCCTTTGATGAGATGTGATCATTGCTGGATAGGAGACCTCACAAGCTTTCCATCGACACCTTATTCACTCCGTTTGAGATTCAAATAAACAAGTTAGGAGAAGAAAAGAGAGAAAAAAGGTGACCAGTTGGACCATTTTTAAAATTACACCTTTATAAAAGTGTCAAAAATGTTCTTTCTAGTTATATTTGGATTCTACACCCTCTAAGATTTCCAACGGTACCAAGAACGCCTAAAACGGAGTTCGGATGAAAAAGCGAAGCAGAAATAACAAAATCGGCGCCAACCGCGGATATACGAAAAATTTTCGCTAAGCTAGCGAAATTTCGCTAGCTAGCGAAAATTAAGCATTTCGCTATGTTTGTGAAAATTTCGCTATGTCTAATAGCGAAAATTTTTGATTTTTTTTTTAATTTTTCAAATAAAATAATTAATAATTGTAATAAAATAAATTTTTATTACAAAATTTTTTTTATATTAAAAATGATTTTTTTATAATAAAAAAAAAGTTAAAAAAATAAAATAAAATAAAAATATTTTTTTTATTTTTATAAAATAATAAAAAAAAAAACAAAAACAAAAATAAAATAAAATAAAAAACAAATGGCACTCAGAGCAAATGAACTCAGAGTGGATTTGATTTACTGAATTCCGCTAGCTAGCGAACTCACTATTCCTAGCGAAATTCTTCAATTTCGCTATCTCACAGGATTTTCGCTAAGTTAGCTTAAATTTCGCTTAGCCAGCTTAAAATCTCCATATATAGCGAAATTCTTCAGATTTCGCTAGAATTGTGAAATTTTCGCTATCATCATAAAATTCTCGCTTTCTCACGCTTATCGATTTTCAATCCGTGCTTCAAAATTTGCACACAAACCGCAAAATTAACACAAGAAAAATTAGGAAAAATTGCGTAAAAGCAAAAATTAATTTAAAAACATAAATTAACTAAAATTAGATAAAACCAAGAAGAAAAATTAACCAAATCAAAATAAAATACGATAAAATAAACAAAGCAAGAAAAATTAAAACAAAAGGAGCGAATGCCGAGGTTCGAATGCTCCAAATCCAACCCAAGACCGAACCAACCACCGTGTCAGCGCGATGTGAGCAACCGCCATTGCTTCTTGGCGTAGTGGCAAAGTTCTGTACAAAGGCCACTAATCTATTGAAGTTTTGCATGGCCGGCAGTGATGGGTTGGACTTACCTTTGGGAGCATGTGCTTCATATGTTGGTTGTGATGCAGGTGAAGGGAGAATATACACTTGGTTAGTGGAGGGGCTATCGCGAAGGCATTCGTGGCTCAAAGGGCAAATGGGTCTGGGCTTCAAGGGAATCGTTAAAGGGTAAGCTTTGTGGCTCTTCCCGCTCTCTATACCACCGCCTCCCCGCTATTAAGGCACCGATTTGTTCTTCTTTCATTCAAGGCCAAAATTAACACCCGATTCAGGGGTATCCCGCAGCTTCCTCAGAGCTTCTAACGGTTCCATTACCTCCCGAGGCCGCACTTCAACCCGCTCATCCAAAATTGTTTCCATTTCAAGCACTCATCCTCCGGATTTTCTCTCCCCTTTTATCAAGTTGTCGTGGTGCCATTGAAATTGAACATTGCAGGCTGCCAAATTGCTGACCCATTTCACTTTGAAACCCATCTAATTTTTGTTCCAAGGGGTTCTCCACGGCATGAATTTTTTGGCTCAATTGGGCATTGATTTTTGTTATACCACAAAGATCACTCACTAGTTTGGTATGTCCAAATGGCCTCGTTTCAATCGGAGAAATTAATCAGGGTGGCCGAGGAGTCGAGGTATACCGGGAGGCACCATGTAGGAGGGTGCACTCATCCATTGGTCTCTATAGTCCCTCATGGATCTGTGGTCGACTTCTCTCAGTCATAAGCACGCCATGGAAGGTCTTTATAATCCTCATTTACATGTATGATCTAGGGTTTCTTTCTACTAAATATTCACTATATTGTTCTCCCTCTTCCATTTGATCACAGTCAATTTTTCCACTTAACCTGTACTGGATTGCTTGCCTTCATAATTTTTGATCCACTAAAAATGGATTCCACAGCAGAAGCAGGGCAACCCAAAAATAGTCCTGCAACAACTTTTTTTTTTTTTTTTTAAAAAAAACTAAATGAAAATGACAAAGAATATAAAAACACCCACCAAGATTTCTGTGATGAGGATCACATGTTCCACAAATTCTCACTTGCACTAAGGCACCACTCCCTAAGAACGACGCCATTTGATTCGTGTCAATAAAGAGGGTCGAGCTAAATCAACAAAATTTATATACCTAAGTTCCTCCTATCGCCATAGTCAAGCTAACAAGTAAAGATAAGGGTTCAGGCCTAACACGACGGTTTTCATCCTAAGAATGATTTGCATAAGTGCAAGAAGGTAAGGCTTTCTATTTGGACTTTTTGGATTTTTGTTTCAAAAACAGTGGAAGTAGTTTAACTGCTGAGAAATTGTAAAAACTGAAAGTGAAGTGTGAAAAAATTAACTTTGAAGATTTAGGTCACTAACTTGATATCATAGGGCAAACAAGTGTCCTCGGGTTTTATCCTCGCGTTATGACAAGCAACCTATAGTCCTAGCCATAACCGGATCTATGTTTAACTAGCAAACCTCACCCTAAAAACAACTCCTATTTGAGTTAACACAGGTAACATGCATTTATGTGCCCTTTACGCTTTGAAACCCTAACATTAAATATCATTCTGGCTCGTAAAGACCATCTAAAAACCATGCGACATCTAGCAATGGGTATGCACTGTGATCCTAAAGCATGGTAAGTATTGGCCAACCAATATCTAATGTTATTCAACCCTATTTTGAGAAAATAGGCCATAAACACAAGACTGAGGCTTTTAATACAAGAGGACAACCCGTGATATGCCCCACCACCAAGCTAAATTTCCTTCCTCTTCAGTTAAAGAGGCTTAGCTACATCTCGAGTTGTCATCCTCAAGAGTGGTGTTTGGCGTACCAAGAAAATAAGGGAAAGAGGAGAGAGAAGAGAGAAACACCAAACCCTAACTAAAGCTAATGAAGGATATTTACAAAATAAAACTTGCTGTAAATTGCTTCAATTTGTCATTAGGGTTACAAACTGTGAGGCTTATATAGGCCACCCAATGTATGAAAATACCATAAAGCCTAACAATTTGGCTAAATTCTAGTGGACAAGGGAGTAATACAACAACAAAGTCGAAGTTTTGCATTAATTACAAAAGTGTGACAAGGCAAAGGATTTCGCTTACAGCATACAAATTTCTGGGCTAGTAAATGGTGGTTTTGCTTAGCTAGCGGTAGGCCTTCGCGAAGGCTAGCGAAATCACCACGAGATAGCGAAAACAGGAAATTTCGCTAGACCCTGGCAATTTCGCTAGCTAGCGAAATTTCGCTAGCTTAGCGAAATTCTTGTGAGTAGCGAAAACGTGAAATTTCAGAATACGCTTAATAAAATTCGTGTCTAGCGAAATTGTCAATTTCGCTAAGATTGCGAAATTTTCGCCAAGGTTGCGAAATTTTCGCAATCCCAACAAATTTTCGCAATCTTAGCTAAATTCCCGGATTGCCGATTTGCACCGCTGGGCTTAATGCTTCCTCTTCGCATTGATTTCCATCACTTTGCCTTCGCTTCTTTCTTTTGATTTTGTTTGTTCGATGGCTTCACAATTGAGTTCAATCTTCATGATTCATCATATGTCTCACATTTAACTCCTTCAGCAATCCTTGCAAAACCTGCAAACAACCAAAAATAACCTCTAAATGGTGATGAGCATACTAAGAAGACTCAACACTTCACTGGGCACAACGACATGATTGGAATGCCACAAGAAAAGCACTCACAAGAAACCATCTAAATATGGTTCAAAATAGCACTTTTTTGGGCACTAATCAACTCAAGGAGAGTCGCATGAAAGCTCCCGACTTACAAAGAGCGGCTCGTTGTTCCACACAAATTCATCGTTAGAAAACTTAACTAATCGTGGAGTGGTACTCACTCACATTCCCGCCAGATCTATTTCCCGCAAGCTCCGCCCTGGGCGGGATCGGCCCATTCATCGTTAAGGTAGTTTTGTCCATACGAGCCGTGGAGATTGAAAACTGGCACTAAAACCAAGGTGAATGGCCAACGCCTCAAACCATTCTCGAGCATTTGAAGAGCATACGAGGATCTGCACTCCGCTCTACCAAGACATTCATTCCAAGTGCATCCCCGCTTCTCAACTTGTTGTATATAGTTTTGATTTGTTTATTTTTGTTCTTTGCTTATTTTTATTGTTTTTATTTCATTTGCTTTTACATTCTAAAAAACCAAACCCTGGGGGCTCATGTTTGCCACCCCATTTCGCCGGGGTACTCAAATTTCCTTCAGACAGGACAATGCTCGCTTCTCGGCTGTGAAAATAATCGCTTGAACGTAACTACATGCGCCGCGATATGTTCATGTTGGTCAAATTCTTTTTCGCACATTCCTTCTTTTGAGTACTATGTTTCAGCCTCAGACTATACATACCCGCATATTTGTTACACTTCGCACTGTCTGGTCGATGTACATCTGTAATGGGCGAGATACACAACATGCTTTCAGGTCTTCCTTCGCGATTGTCCTTTGCACTCGTTTCATCGCCAATAAACCACAAATCCTATGTCAAATTTTCTTGATCTTGCTCATATTAAGCCCCATTTGTGCATCAATTTAGCCGGTCATGTTAACTTCATGCATTATGGTCTTTGTGAACATCCCCAGAATCGAGAAAATGATTAGAGGCCACATTTATATATACATCTCAGAATTGTGATAACACCCTCTTGCTCCCATTTTGAGCTTAAAGTTAATGTTATTCGAACCTTAGAACCGGGATCAGGAAACAAATAAAGGACTTATGGAGAGATCAAGGTATCCCAAAGAATGAATTACAAAGGACTAAGTCTACGAACGCAATAAATGAATTCAACAAGAGAAAAAGTGAACATGCAAAGAAAAACCCGATGAAAGGCGCTTGAAAGGTCAAAATGTATAGTGGCACCACTGTTCCAAAGTGAAATATATATATATATAAGGTATTCAAGAAAAAAAGAAAATATATATATATAAAAAATATCATTGAATAAGTGCACAGACAACTTAAACGAATTGATAACTTACAACAAAACAAGTAAGAGTGACGTGTACCAGATAACTTAAACTGGTAATTCAGACAACTTATTCAAAAGTGGCAAGAGGAATCAGACTAAGACATCATCAATGTGTACCAAGAGTCTGTCGAATTGGGCAATAGGCTTTAAACCAAAAAACCGTAGCTACTTCTTCAGCATTTCCAAATGCTTTACACCACAAGTTGAGCCCTAGCCGCTAGCTTCCTCGCCACAAGTGTCTCTGGTTGGTTGCTCGCCAGTGGTTTCCATCGCCCGCCCGATCACGGTCCGGCAGCCGCTGCATCATGGTAAGCCCACCAATCCCTGAACAGCATTGTCATCTCCTTTGCCATGGATCGCTTGTTCGGCTTTGGTCAGGTATTTTCTAGATCAGGTCTGAGCTTCACAGTTATATGGGCCTAAACATTGTTCCACGTGCAATGTGGCCACCCGCTTCGCTCGAGACGTGGTTTCGGGATCCGATGATATATATTCGGGCCATCCGGGGCCGTTATTATCAAACATATCTACACAGCGTTTTATGAATATCGGTGTTAAATGCATCCGGCCTCTATGGGACAAACAGCGAAGAACTATGCCTCTCAACCACAGCGGAAGGGAAAACGAATTGCATCCTCTTCTTCTGAAAGTGAGGAATTATCCGACAAGTGAATAATGATGAAGAGATAGAAGTTTAGATGTCGGCGTGAAGACCTCAGCTCACCAAGAAAACAATCATTAATCAGTCAGGGTTTCCATCGCCGAGAGGGGTGTTAAAACGGAGACGCTTTTATTCCTTTCTATCCGATCGTGTGGGATTATCCAGCAGAAACGTAATATGCATTTCGTGGCATTAATCGGTTTGCGCATACTTACTCAAGCATCGAGTTCACCAACTAAGGAAAACGCTTGGAAACCGTGACAGACTTCTGACGGTGCCGTCGCCACCTCGACTCGACAGTCATGCCCTTACATTATATCTACCGATGCTTCACCACCATATCCACTCGTATTATTAACGCTCTCGAACGCCAAACGACTGGCGGCTATGTGCACCGCCTCGTCGCTTAAATGGCTTGCGGAAAAAGAATTGCCTCGGAAGTTTCGTAAACCAAAATAAGCCCCGCAAGGAACAAAGTGATCATTCACAATCAAATTAGAAAGTCATGGTAATAGAAAGTCCCCACCCAAGAACGTATCGCTAAAATATATTAAGGATCGGGAAGTCACCCATCATGATTAATCATATGAAAAGAATGAGGATTTCTTGATAATGATTCGCAAGTGCCAAGATTATTCCAAAAGCCTTTTCACTGTGACTAGTATTGTAGAAGAAGAAGAGGGATGAGGGGAACAAAGAAAAGAAAGAGGTTGTTACCAAATAATGATCACAACAAGATCGAGGCCAGCGTCGTAGCAAAGATCCACTGCATCCTCACGCCCCTCGCTGCCTTCGTATGACTCTCTCTCGTAGATCACATCATCCACGTACCCAAAGACCATTGAGTATACTCCATTGAAGAGAGATGGAGCGGCGGATAAAGGATGGTTCATGCATTCTTGGGAAGCAAAGCAAATTGATCGACGTCTTCGAGGCTTTGAGAGTCACATTTTCATGGAGAGCCATGATATGGATGCTACTTAGATTTTAGAGGGAGACTCAAGAATTAGATGACCAGATTTTATAGATACTTCTTCAAAGGTGATGAGGATGATGCTTACGCTTCATATTTAGGCTGTAATTAGGGTGGTGTTGGGCAAACGGTGAGGTAGACCCCAAACATGTCGGCGTGCCAGCACACCCATTTTGATCTTACCCTTTCTTTCATCAAACTTTCATTTGGCCGTTACAAACCATTAAGACCTCTTTGATTTGCAAGATAAGCCATGTTTCTTCGACATTATGCATAGTGGTTATGTTCCATGTTATAAGGATCAAGCATTTCATATATCGTCGATCGCACGTCAATACTTGCATGACTACCTTTACATTTCTCTTAAAAGCCATAATCCTTATTTGAACCAATTTTGTACATAGTCTGTTATAATGTCTATTGTGTGTTTTGCCATTTAAATGGTCATGATGGCATACTGGGGTGGAAGAAATATTTCATTCATGATTGCTATTTTGAGATTCTGCAAAAAGTCACCTGCATCTGTTTTTCCTGTATAGATTCAGAAAGAATTTTAGTGTAGTTTTTGATCTGTAACTTGCTTGTGGACTAGCAAGATGCAGTGTCGGGGGTGTGATAGTCAAAGCACATTTGAGCACAATTATAGTAGAATTTAGCACATCTAAATCACAATTTACCCGCATTTGAGATATAAGGATAGGTACACTTTTAATTTCTTCATGTTTTTAGACTCAGGCATCTCTTCAGTTATAAACCAGCATATATGATATGTCCTAGCTTCAACAGCCATCCCATTGATGCCTAACAATTGACTAAGTCTCAGAACCAACTCCAAAAATGAAAAGTTAATTAGATGGACCATGCAAATCAAAAAATATCATTCCATGCAAAACGCACTCAGATAAAGTGGCAAAGGGCACAGGTTCCATTAAACACTGGGGTCAAAAATGGTACACATGTGAAGAAAATTGATACAGGAAATTGTACCACTACCATCAAAATTGCACATCCGCATGGAAATTGCAGATCACCATGAACTCATCCTATCGCGAGGGCACTCTGTCACAATCTAACCAAAATGAAAAACCATACTCTGAGTGGGGGTATAAAAGCAAAGAGGACACAAGTAATAGCGCATTCTTGACTTCTAGGTTAGGTTTTCATAGAAGAGGAGTTTCCTCTCCATTGCTTGAGTTGGAATTCTAGAGATCCGCATTGAAGACTCTTTTATTTCGTGTATTTAAAACGCTCTCAGAATTTCTTTCAGCAAGAACAGCCTGGTTTATTTTCAATTATAGCATTTCACATTTTACATTCTTAGATTTTGCAATTGTGAATTCTGATTTCTGGGCAATTGTTTTTTATGATTAACATCGCTTCAAATTATTGTTTAAATCATTTTTTTATAAGTTCCATTTGATTTCTAAACCCTTGATGTCAGATTCTATGCAACCACCCCGATCAAAGTACTTAACTCAATTCTTTTCAACCCTCAATGGATTCAGGTGTGGGGTGGTGTTATTCACTCAGGCAATGATTTATGAAAAACCCTAGTTTGGCATATTCGACAACTCTTGTGAGTTCGTGATCACTGCACACGTTGTGCTTGATTACAAATGCAACCAAAGGTTCAGATAATCGGGGAACAAGTGTTCAACATTATTAATCATCCTTCTTCAAAAAGAGCTTAAAGATAACAAATTTTCCACCAAAGACCATTTATCAATGGCTCTAGACAGATTGTGCAGTGTGGGATTTATTTGATCATGAGGGAACCCTAAGTCATCAAAGATTCTTATATATTTTTCTTAAACATTCAAATCAATCAATCATCACCTAAACAACACAACCCTCATAATTTCTTAATTTACAATTTTGTGGAGAATAGCTCTGGCCGGTCGATAAAAATTCAGACCACTTCGCTGCCGAACCTCGACCACTCCTCCCAGGGCGTCACCTTCAAGAAGAGTGATCTCCAACCCCAAAACCTCTAAGGGTCGGCGTCGGTACACGCATAGCTCTTCCGCCTCCGCCCTGAGCTGCAGGAGGCAAACACGCATTCATCAAGCCCCACCTTCTCACAGTGTCTCGAATTAGATCACACCGTTGATGAAGCTCTCTCCCACCTCGATCCAACATAACAAAGGATCTCGTGAGGCCTCTCACGCAAATGCCTCTATATGGCGCCGCATTTAGGTACTCACCTCATATCCATGGCTGGTAGCACCCCACTTCAGTGGCACCTTCTCCACTACCCCATGATCCGTGACGCATGCTCGTTGAAAGATGTCCCCAACACCTGTATAGTCCTCTCTCCCTGGAATTGACCATCCGCCCGGTGGTAAAAGTTGTACTCATGGTGTCAGAAGGCCCAGACTTTCTTGGAAGATCTTCCAAAGTGCGCCGAACCTGTGTCCTCATCATCCCGACACCATGATACTCGGTACTCGCGCACGACTATCTCTGTAATGTACAACCCGCGCACATTCCACGAAAGCCATCCGCACGGCGCAGGCAATGTGTCGACTTGCGGCGGTCCACTATCACCCATACAAAGATCATGTCTTCGCGGTGTTCGGCAAGTGGTCACAAACCAACGGACGCTCCACTTCACCCACCCCACCTCCAACGGCCGAAGCTTAGTCCATCGGGCTTCTTGGTGTCACTTAACTACCGACACGTGAGGCGTCGCAACAAAGTCCTCGCCGTCTTTCATTCCCGCTTCCGCGAATATCAAGATAAAGAACCAGTACATCTTCGCGCCACCGATGCACGGAAATCGAAGTATGAAACCCGAGAATCCTTCAACGCAATAATCGGGGAACTACCAACGCCCTCATACCGAAGACCACATTCGCGGACGGTCTGCACCCTCACGTCACTATACCGATCAGACGGCCCTCGCTGACACTATCTCTCGCTTCGGGCCTGACTCACAATCACCGCCAGAGACTTAGCAGCTACTAAACTCCCAAAGTACCTCGCTGGTTTACCATTTATCAGAGTCATACCTCGAAGAGCATCCGCCACTCCTGAAGATAATAGCCAATGCTCCCCGCCAGACTTTTAACTGAAGATCACTAATTACATTTGTTCTTGGTCAAGATAGAAAATGCAAAGGAAGTCATTATCCTCTGTAAACTCCATCCATCCGCTGCCTCATATCGAGGTCCCAACAAGGTGAAAAATATACTTCAAATCTCAGGGTATGAGCACACTCTAAACTCCTCGCTATATGGCACCAAATCTTCATGCTAAGACTACGTCGCTAACTCCATGTCAAAGTGGGTAATTTCGCTTCGATGATTCTTCAACTCCACGTCCAGGCTCACGCCTCCCATCATATCAAGATATTATCCCACCGTGCCCTCAAGGCATCACAATACACCGTGTACCCCCGCCCTCGTCCGACTATCAAGATAGGAGCCAGGTCTCTTCTAACCCCGAATGCCTCCTCGTGACGGCCATCCCAATCAACCACTTCCCGGTCGTCACACAGTGCGTTAATCGAGAAATCTCGGCCGAATCTCCCGCAGCATCTCAACCAATCCTAAGAAACTGTTATCTCAAGATCGACTTCGCCTCCCAACTCATCACGACCACCGACCTTCTCGTGGCTTATCACACACACTGATGACCGACACCACGTAATCCAAATCCACTCTCAGAAGCTAAACTCGATCATCGGACCCCAGCAGACAAACGATGGTCTCTCAAACAAGTGTAACACAAACTTAATGATACGCTCCCACTCGACTGAGTAGATCAAAATGTCATCCACTTAAGACCACGACAAACCGGCCCAGATAGGGTTGGAATACCTCTATGCATGAGATCCATGAATGACGCCAAGATTCATTCATCCAAAGGGCATCATTGTAACCAAAGTGCCCTTTTACCGCACCCCCAGTAAACGCTGCTCAGGATATCCGTCTTCCCTAACCCTCCTCGGCCGATGGCAACCAGCATGGTTATCTGGTCTTCCCTGAGCACTCGGCTCCTCTCAACTTCTATCAAACAAATCATCAATCCTCACGCGCCGTATCTAACCGTAACTCGCTCAACTTTCTCAGAGTCACGCACGTCAAGGGTCTTTGGTTCTTCTTTCTTGCAATGTGACCGAGCACCCCATGGTGAAGTGTCGGGTCTAATGGAACCCCTTGTCCAAGAGTTCTATAGTCAAATGAGTGAGACTCTGAGTTCCCGCAACTCATTAATGTGTTATCCATGAGTCATGTAGAGCGTGAGCATCAGTGGTGTAACTTCCGATGTCTAAGTTCACAACCTTCATGAGGCAATCCCAAGAGTCACCATCCGCAAAAACATCCTCATATCAAGAAACTACTCACAGGTAGATCTAAGTCCCGCCTCACCTCGCCCTTCAGGGCAAGGCCTCCCGCTTAGCCAACCTCGCTAACTCGTCTCTCGACACTTGACTCAGATACCGCCCGGAAAATGCCGCTCATTCTAAATACAACATGAGTATCGCCCCAAGGTGTAAGGCGGTAACCTCCTACGTCACTAATCGTATAATCTAATCTTATAAGGTCAAAATTAACTGTCTTAGGATGACGTCGAACTTCATGTCCATGATCCTCAAGTCCACCGTGAGTGTAGTCCCAAGATCTCTAACTCAACCACAACATATCATCTCTTATCCGCCTCCTAACTTTTGTGGGAGAACTCGCATACAAGTGGCCTCCCAAGGCCTCAACCTCTAAGCCCAACTTCATCACAATCGATGCAAGCCGATGAATGAATGCGGCGCACTGTAATCAAATAACACTTTGCCCATAGCGAGATAGAAAAACACACTCGCATGGCTCAGCCTCTGCCTCACCGCCAGAGCAATCTTCGCCTCCAGCTTCTGCTCGGTGTCAGAGGTGCCCGTGCGCCCTCGAGATCAACCGCTCCTTCCGTCTGTGCATTAGGGTGCGGAGGAATGAACTATATTCTCTCCCCGCCCACGCTGACTGGGATCAAGTGTCCCGAAACCCGGATCCCCGCCTTTCATGGGTGGCAATCCTTCGATATGTTCCTGCCACAGCGTGAGTAAAGACACCATCTGCCCAGAGCCTCGACCAAAGAACCATGATCCGCTGCCCCAACCGATGGTCAGTGTACTGGGAACTCATTACGAACTAGAAGCCCTCGCTTCTTCCCAAATTAGGGAAGAAGACCGACTCTCCTTCCTCTTTCATACTAACACCCACATCCTTCGAGTGCTTCGAGCATCCTCGATCTCTCTCTATGGTCGTGGTCAGTTCTAACCATGGAGTCCATGTCCCAGAGGCGGTCCTACAATCCCGTGAGATCGAACGGACAAACTTCTCACCCATTCTCGAACTCTCTCATTTAGCCATGGTCCAGGGCCATGAAGTCATCGCCAAAACGGGTTAGCTCGAATCTAGCCACGATTTCAATCACAGTCATCGCTCGTCTAGCCAGTAGGAACTTCGAGCCTCGTGACGCAGCAAAGATCCTAAAAATACTTACCCATGAATAGCCTTCCCGAATCCTCGCCCATGTCATTGCTCTAGGTCTCTAGAGGTCTTTGCCCAGCTTCACCATTGGCCTCACCATAGCCGAACGCAGCCTGGCTTATTCGTCGTGTCGAGGTAATCTCCCACAGCCTCTGGGCCACCTCTCCCCTCCCAACCTATGAACTACCATCGGCACCATCTGATCTCCTCCCCTCGTGAATGTCGGAGGATTATGTGTCCTAAACCTCTGTGAGGTGACTCTGAACTCCCGGCTACCTCGTCATACCAGCCCAGGCACAGCAGCACCAAGAATACCTACACCAAAGAATGCTCACGGTCAAACATCGGGTGGTGCTGGCTAGCACCTGGACGCACTCTACATCTCTCAGCCTCTACCAGCCGCTCACACATGTCAAAATGGCAAGTTAATTTAATGCAAGATATCCAAGGCTTAATCATAAATTTCGAGACACTATTCAATATTATCGAAAAATATTTATACACAATGTCCTGTATTCATAGTGATGTGCAAGGACAAGAATTTACATTAAATCATTTTTAACAACAAAAATTTTATTTTAGAAAATTTCATTTTAAAAGATTTTATTTCATTAATTTTTTTTTTATTATTATTTTTTTGAAAACCTCAAGAACAAGTTAAGCTCATGAATGTCCCAACACCGATCGGAACAAAGGTAATCGGAAGTCAAAATCGCTGGCACTGTGTGCACACTTCAACTGTACTTATGCGATAGGCCGAGGGCACGCGCTCAGCTCGCTCATCGCTGCCGCAGTCGTGGGTCAGGTCGGCATCGTGGCAGCCGCCGCAGCTCGCCTTCGACCGTGTCGCAGCTCGTCGATCGCGGTTTCAGTTCGCCCTTGCCGCAAGGCGCACCGGTGGCGTTAGCGCCGCCGCGCCTCGCTCGTGTCGCAGACGCTTCTGCGACCGTGATCGGGCCTTCCCGACCGTGAACACAAGATTGTATCGCGACAGCCGCTTGCCAAGCCTCCTTCTCGCCACGATACACGTCGCGATACAACCGGACATCGTGACACGCTAGCGCACCAGACGCTTCATGTCACGATACAAAGATCAGATCGCGACACAAACCCGGGCCGGCCGCGGGGCCCCTTGCTTCGCCATGATACAAAACAGAACGCGATATTAACCACTACCGGGGCCGTGCTGCTGGCAGCACGCCACGTGTCAGCTCGATTACACCCACCGGCCGTGACGTGGGTCAATTACGCAGCCCCGCGCGCCACTCTCCAGTTGCTTCTCACGATACAACACGCGGTATCAGGATCAACCACCAAACGGGCAAAGAGCCCATTCAGCTTCTCGCTTTTTTTCTCACTATTTTTTTTTTTCATCTGATTATCGAAAAACCACCAAATATATATAGAAAGAGAGATATATATATATATATATATATATATATATATATATATATATATATGTATATATATATATATATATTTTTTTTTTTTTTTTTTATTTTTTTTTTCATTTTTTTTATTTTTTTTTCATTTTCCAAGAAACTAAATAAATTTATTAAAATTTATTTTATATATATATATATATATATATATATATATATATATATATATATATATATAATATATATATAGAGGTATATATATATATAGTATATATATATATATTTTTTTTTTTTTTTATTTTTCAAGAAACAAATAAATTTATTAAATTTATTTTGTTTATTTTTTTCTTTCAAGTACACTCAGAAACATGAGAAAATTTCTTCACATCATTTTTTTTTTCATTAATTATGGATTATTTTGGCTGTATTTCAAATAACTGTCACACTAAACCCTAGTGTTCAACATTTTTTTTTTCTATGTGCTATTCACCGAGCACACAAACCACACAATTCATAACACACAACAATCATCAGAGTGCATAAGGAATGCGTGATCTAACCCGTGTCCATCAAGTCCTAGGTAAATCACATACCTAACTTATTGATACTAAGCTATACTTAGTATCCGACATCGAGCTATACTCAGCTGTGATGTTCTTACACCTTATGACCATGGCCTAAGCCCAAGTCCCTCAATCCCTAGGTTTTCATTTCATCAAGCTTCCACACCCACCGAGCCCCAAGGTAATCGTTACCTTAGCTCTAATAATAGTGCTGGGAGACGCCCCAAACCGGGGTCCGCTTTGATAACCCGTATACCGTGGAATATTTCCAGTGATGTCGCAACCCATACCTCATCATAAATGTAGTTCATTTGTAATGGGGAACTTCACCAGGCATAAAACCTATCCTGACATCATCGAATGACCAATAATAGAATGCATATGTAATATCACACTTAAGTCCCTCGCATCACACTCACAAAATACATCAACTATTTATTAGTTCAAGAAAGTTTAAGACATTTCACTCAACATATTGTAATTTGCAATTTGGGCTGTTACGTTATACACAATCTAAAAGAGTAAGCTCAAGTTTCTTTCTAACACGCGGCTTTCTAGTAGTGTGCGTCTTCCGATTACCTCTATACACCCGAAATGGTGATCCCTCGGCAGGGTGAGCAAAGCCCAGTAGTGATAATTTCCTACCTGGGTTACTCCCCACCTAAGTGCACATGTTATGGCAAACAATCACATTCAAGCAATTTGATGAACCTACTCAAATGTCTACATGCCCAAACCCATGTCCCAGTCCTCACCGACTCCCTCACATATGCCTAAGCCGAATGCGAGTAAAATAATCAGTTTTCAAAACAAAAGCTATTTGTTCTTGAAAACACACTACCGAGTTTCGGTAAAATATTAGACAACCCTCCGAGGCGAATCTATTGGATAACCCTCCAAAACAATTCATGGGCCCCTTTGACGTGAATTGTTGGACAATCTTCCAACACAATTCTCCGGAAAATCTTCCGTCGAAATTCCCTCACGAAATTCATTTCTTGGCTCTCATTTCATGTCATGCACTCACACTCACACAGGCTGCCTCAGTTGCATAAGGGATCGCACATGCCAATTCCACTAATTTATGCTGACATACCCACATGCATATGGGTTAACATACCATCATTGAACAATCATGTTATCTAATTTTCTAATATTTGTTAATGTCAGGCTGTTCACACGGGTTAATTAGTAACAATAGCATTCATTTTAACATTTGTGTTCACATTTTCACACTAAGAAAATAATACTATTCATATGGCCTGAAATTTTCGCAAAGCTAGCCTGCTCATCGCCACGGGCCTCTGATTCTCCACTTAAGCCAAAGGTTTTCGAGACGAATTTACGCTCAAATCAGGCCTTAAGATCCTTTTTAAACCATAAACATGGCTCTAGCCAAAGAATATCAAGCTGCGGGAAGATCCCTGCCTTCTTGAGCCAGTCGGAACCAGACAAACAAACCACACGTAGCTCTCTCCTCGGCTGCAGGAACAACTTCTTACTGTTTCACAAGAACCGATCAGCCGACACAAACCAGAGGAAAGTCACACTTTCCTAGATTCACAAAATCCAGCCACTGCCACTTTTGGTCTTCATTCTCGCACGTTTCCATTTGGAGAATATAGACAACTATTTAAGTTTTAACCTATTATCATTAATCCAAAGTAATTCCCATCATGTCCCTTCTTCTAGATTTTTGACACTTGGCACACTCTAGGCCGTCCATTTCCATCATCTCTCTAATCTTGCAACATGTGTCACAAGAGTACATGTAATAAGTGACTTTTGTCACATCACATGTCTCTCAAACCCGTTTACAACACCGACACCTGCAGGTTTCAGAAACATGGGAATTACACTATCTCGAATTCGATAAAATTGACGCAGTTAGCTAGATTTCTGAGATTTATTCCAATGGTGAAGTCCAGCCATTATCCAAGATCTAGAAAAATTTTTAAGTTTAACAAATTACTGCTTTTACCTTTCTTAAAAATTGAATTTTCTCGTCTTACACTACGTCAAGCAAAGAAGCTCGAGTCGGATATTGTAATACTAACTCGACTCGACAAGTTATCGAAAGCAACTCGAGCTCAAACTTGACTTGATTAACTCCGAGTCAAATTCGAGAAAGCATTCTAGAGTCGAGTTCGAAAATTCCACAATAGCTTGACTCATTTACACCCTAATTAGAACTAGAGGGAAAAAAACATCTAGATATTTTCTAGAACATGAAATTCTTCCACTTCAAATTATATATAGAATTGGATAAGTGATTATAAAATTTTGATGTTGTTTGTCAATATGGTCCTTCGGATGTAAAGGATTTAAACTTGACTTCTATTACCATTTCTTTGAATGAAATTTGACAAAAAAATAAAGTAGAAATCTTATGTTTCCTAACCCTTGTAAAGTAGTTTTAATGAAAATTTAGTGGAAATTTCTATGTTTTTCTCTCGGTAAGATTTAAAAGATTCTTTCCTCGAATTTTTTAGTTTCCTTACACCTTGAAATGTGGAATTTCAAGAGAATTTTGTGAAATTTCTTATCCCTCTATTATTATTATTTTCAAACATATAGTTATATATGTCTATTGTACTTTGAAGAAATTAGAGTTGCTAAACCAAATAATCCAACCCATTTTAGATTATAGGTCAAAATTGATCGAGCCGACTCTAACCTATTTTTATTAAGTCTAAGCGCTTTAGTTAATCAATCCACTTTGCAGTTGTGGGGTCAAAATACTAAAACTTTAAAAATGCCAAAAAATAAGTTTACACTCTTATTTACTAATAAAAATATACAATATATAAACATTTACTAATAATTAATATATAAAATGATTGAGTCTAAATAATATAGACAATAATAAACAAACTAAACAAATAAATAATAATATAGCACTATTATAACCAAAGTTCTAATCAACCAGCTAACTACTACCAAAAATACAAAGTGTACAAATTAAGAATATTAAAAACAAAATCCAAACTATCAAATGAAATCCTCAAGTCCCAATCCACTACATCCTCATTATCTTGATAATAAGATTTGACTTCACATTAGAAAATGTTAAAATATGTTGTGTTTCTTACTTTTAAAATAAAAGTCTAATCTTTTTAAATATTCAAATAAAATATATTTTAATTTAATTTTTAAAATTTTTATTAGTTGTACACCATATTTAATATTTTGTTATCCATTTAAAAATAAATAAGTGATATAACGAAACAATATTTTGTTAGTAATATGAGTCGAGTTCGGTGGACCAAATTACGAACCCACTTTCTTAAAGGTTTGTTTGTAAATGGATGGTCAGACCTATTTTAGCTTCCTAGAGCCCATTTGGCTCTGAAGGCAGGAAAAGCCGGTTGTAAAAGTAAATGTAGAAATGTAAAGGAAAGCTTCTTCCAAGATTGGCACAAACAGAATGCAATGTCGAAACAGACCTGGTCTCATGTGGAACGCACCATAAATCAAGGTTGAATTGAGTACAGCTAATAAGGAATAATTGACCAAGGAAAAAAAAAGAAAGAAAGACATTCTCACTACTGACATTGCAAATTTTCAATAAGGCCAACAATATCCCCAAAGACTTTTCTTTCGTTAGTTTTTATTTATATTTTTTTTCTTCCAAATTAATACAAGTTTGGAACTTTATTTGATAATATTATTGCTGATAATGTGAGACTACGACGGGTCCATTATACTCGCCATCATGGTGATATTCACTATGTTAATAGTGAATAAAGATAGCAGAAACCTTTGATTGAGTCCCCATAGAAACAAAGTACTATATTATAATTATGCTGTTAGTTGTAAAATAAAGATTAATTCACTAAAGTAAAAGACATTTAAGTTTATAAATGATACAAAGAAATAAATTATTTGGAATTTATTTTTCACAAACTAAACACTGAAGATATGCAATAAACTGTCTGATATTATTTGGAATTTTTTTCAAAACTAAACACTTTAGTTATAAGAAAAAGAAAACATATTTATCACTCAAAATTTCTGTAGTAATATAAAATGGTAATTGATCAAAACTCAGAATTTTCTCTACCCTTACCATGAAACGAACTTCACCTTAAGAATCATTCTGAAAACTAGCTAACAATACGACTTCTCTAATTCCAGACAACGGCTCATTCCACTTTAGGAAAGTAATCTGTGCCAAAAGGTGACACTTGGCACATTTTGAGGGCTCACAAAGGTGCCACATGTTTATGTGCGTAATGAGTCAACTTGAGTCAAACATGCATCTGCCAAGCACAAATGGGCACTTCTGTAATTGAGGAAAATCTAAAGGTTGGTGGATTAAATGGATAAGGAATCCAAGAAGCCAATGATGGTTTGACAAGTGGCAATGAGGGGGACAAAAAGAGAGCTTTCTCCATTATTGGTACAAAGACTGAAAATTCCAATTTTTAGAAAATGTAAAATGGTCATTTTTGTGAAAATCCAAATTTTCAGATCTGATGACAAACCATCAAATTGAATCGTCGAAATTAGCTGTTACGCCGAATCTTGAGATACTTTAATTTGCACGTCGTGGGCGTTAATTGCATTGGGTGCCAAAACTGACATGCATGGAGTCACCTATAACATACCATGTGAGACACAATGTTGCATGAGAGAGATGATGGAAACGGACGCGAGATAGTTGGCGTCGCAATCCGTATATATATTATTTAATTTTAATGAGTATAAAAATAAAGCAAATAGTGTACATCTTCCTTCCAAAGACCGCAAAACCGCATGTGATGAGGGAGGTGTGATGCGTGATAGACGTGACTTTGAGAGAGAGCACCTTCTCTAGTTTTTCCACGATCAACCCCAAAGCTTTCAATTTGGTGCAAGGTAAGGAAAAGCCGTTCTCTATGCGAGGAGAACTGGTCAGGCCACCACCTGGTGGAGTTCCACTCCAAGAGGTGAGATCTTTCCCTATTTGTGTTAGTCCACTAAGAACCATGTAAATGGTTAGGAACGTCTGAGGCTTTGAATAGCCATGAACCAAAGCCCAAAAGCTTGAATCTATGAAACCATCCATTTGTCCGCAACAAAGCAACCCGAGGTTTTATTGTTCATGTGAATAGTGATTAAATTACATTTTTGCAAGTGTTTGGTCGAAAGGATTCAAAAATGAATGTCGCTGTTAATTTGCACCGCGTGAGCTAATTGGGTGTGTAATTGATGGTAATCAGATAACATGTTTGGCGCATTTGTCTATGTTAATATATACGCACAAATATTAGCGACAGAACTAGATCAAACCCCCATCATGCATTCCATATGCAATCAAAATCTCTAGAACAATAGGAGTGAGGGCATGCATGAGGTGGTTTCGAGAGAATTGCTTCGAAGGTTGACCAATGGCCACTACTAGAGTGTGTCCATTACAACATCTGAGGCTGTCCATATAATATCAATCGTCAATGGCCTGACTGATATACATACATTTGAGGCTGTCCACAAAATAGATTACTTCTGACTCATTCACTATTTATATCTGGAGGGTTGTCCACGGTTAAAAAATGAAATATCTTGTTTTGGAAAAAGGTTTTCATTCATGGCAACTTGCATGCAGGTTTTGGTGTGAGGAATTTTATTATGATAGGGTGTCGTCACACTCTCATCTATAGGTCATGCAGACATCTTCGAGTAGTTCATGCAAATTAATGGAAATGTTTGTTTGTCGCATAAAAGTATCTTATTTTTGGAGTAACCCATGTAGGAAATTATCTCTACTGGGCTTTGCTCACCCTATCGAGGGATCACCATTTTAGGTACAGGGAGTGACCGGGAAGGCGACACTCATTAGGGGTCGTTTGAGAAGAAAGTCGGGTTGTGGCTTTGGTAGTTATTTTGTATACATGTATTAGAATATTGTAATTTTAATATATGTTGTATTAAGAGTATTGTAAAAACTCGGGACATGATAGATATATATTTACGGGATATTTATATTAGAGTATTGATGTGGGGCCCATGGCCATTATTTACCGCATTCGACCTGTGGTCATTGTAATGCCGACGGCATTCGCAGAGCTCCCGTAAAGCGAGACTCGCCACGCGGAGTAGTGCTCGCGTTACCAACATTCACTAGTATTCGCGGTTGGTTACAACCGACTTGCCAAGCGCCACAACGTGCGTGAGGAGAAGGGAAGCGCGCATATCGGCGTCAGGTTTTGCGCGGCAACTACTTGATTTCCTGCTCAACCGCTGATCTCGCCTTCTGCCAAGAAGCAAAGTTGTTCTACACGGCAAGGGCGCAGGCAACGGCAGAGTTTTGACTAATCCAAGAGGTGGGTTTTATCCTACCCAAGGTTTTCTTTAAGAGCTTTGTAAATGATTTATTGATTTGAGCCGTGAACGCTGCAAAGATCCTCAAACTGACCAACACTGGAATATTGAACCCGCTGAGTTTAGGACCGTTTGCGGTTTGTGTGATAATTTAAGAATCAATTGGTTGTGTTGGTCAGTGAGGTTCCGTGGGTGGTGAGTTGGTCATTCGCCTACCATTCAATTTGTTTCATATATAAGGTTAGTGGACTGCTAAAACAATCCCGTTGCTTGGTTGGACCGAATTGTCCATGCCGCATTTCTAACTGTGAAAAATTGTTAATGCATATAATTAAATGTGTTAACATGATGATGAATTACATAAAAATAT
Organism: Tetrastigma voinierianum; assembly: GCA_016808115.1. NCBI lineage: Eukaryota > Viridiplantae > Streptophyta > Magnoliopsida > Vitales > Vitaceae > Tetrastigma > Tetrastigma voinierianum. Next base: position 34,394 of record JAEQBH010007120.1, on the reverse strand, counting down.
AATTGTGTGTAAGCCATTGAAATAAATTGTGATTAGCCCATGATTAATTTCGATGTTATTGATAAGAATAAATAACATGTGATTAGTATGTAATTGTTCACATGATATGGATAAATTTATGTTAGTACATGATTTATATATTAACATGAATTGTTTTGAAATGGTATAATGCATTTATATACCTACAACCTAGAAAATTTTGGTGTAGAGCGCATGAAACAGAAATGAAAATGGAAAGTGGTTGGGGAAAAGGAATTTCAAGGGAAGATTTTTCAAGAATTGCCTTGAAGAGTGGTCCAAATGGGGCCATCTCGAGGTCGACCATGACCTGCTTTCTCGAAAATGATCCAAAGAATTTACGAGGGTAGTCCAATATATTTACCAAACTGCATGATGTTTTCAAGAACAAAAGCTTTTGTTTCGAAAACGCATGTTTTTCTCTCACATTTAGCTTAGTGCGTGAGGAAATCTAAAGTGAGGGATAAGAAATGGGAAAGGGTGTGAGTCAGATTCTCATCCATATCATGCAGACATTCAAGTAGGATCATGTATTTGCTTGAACGCGTTTATGTCAATCATCAGATGTGCACTTAGACGGAGCAACCCGCTTAGAGATTATCGCCAATAGCATTTCATCCTGTCAGGGATCGTTATTTCGTGTACAGGAGTGTGTGGAGGATGACGCCACTAGAGATCTGCCGTCATTAGAGCTGCTTAGGAAGAGTCGATTGTGGTTTTGGTATTCATTTTGTATAACATGTATTGAATTTTAAATCTTAATATATGTTTATACAGGGAGTGTAAGGGAGGACGAAGCTTACTAGAGGACAGCGCTCACTAGAGGCCGCGTTTTAGAAGAAAGCCAGATTGTGGCTTTGGTATTCATTTTCTATAACATGTATTGGTTTTAAATCTAAATATATGTTTAGATAAGAGTGATGTATCATAAGACCCAAGAAATTCCACTTCGAAAAAGGGCAAAATTAATTTCGACATATACAAAATTGTTATTTCGTTAAAAATCCTGAATTTATTCTCTATATCTCGGATGACGAAACTGATTTCATCGCTTGAATTGTCTCGTGAAATCTAGGCTAGCATATCTAATTGAGGAATTCGAGATAAGTTCGAGTCGGGCACGCTTTTTCGAGGCATCACGGTCTGGGTGCCGAAAACGATTTTTTGATGCAAACGAAAAGTCAAGATATAACACGTACTCATGTACCATAAGTGGCATGAGTAGAGAAAATGATGAAAATGGACGGTCGAGATAGTGCCGAATGTCAAAACTGGGAAAATAGGGACATAACGGGTATTAATGGAATTGTTTAAGTCATAAAAAGACGAAATAGCTAATAGGACTAGTCTTCTCCAAATGAAACCAAGAGCAAAAACGTGATTGGGGAAACGAAAAAGTGTTAAAGAGCTTAAAATGGAGGTTTCGGAGAGAGAACTCAAGCTTTCTCTAGAAATACGCCGATCCGACCGTTTACAGCCTTCTGGGACAAGAAGGAAAGTCGCTTCACGCGAGAGGGCTTCACGTGGGTACGGATTTCAGTGGAGTTTCCCAAACTCCTTGAGGTAGGGGTTTCCCCTACTTGGGTTTTATTCCTCTTAAGTACTTTACTAACGTTTGAGTCGATCGAGGCCGTGAGGGGCCGCTTTGACTGGCCCCAAACCTTAGTACGAATCGATATAAATTAAATTCATTGTCATGTCTACGACGCACCACGGCCGGGCTCGGGTGTCAAATTGTGTTTTTCCATGATGAATCATGTATTGATTGGAATGAGGCCGGAAATGGCAGGGAAATGCGGGTTCACAAGGTGAACCAATGATTTGTTATTTTTTATGGAATAGTAACCGAGGGTTTCACTATTCCCGAAACAGTGTTCTCAAAATATATTTTGTGAAAATTGCTTAGTCGAGTAAGTGATTCAAATTGAACTGCTCGTTTGACTATTAGCCCAAGTGAGCCCAATTTTGATGTGATGAAATGTATAATTACATGACATGATGTAATTTGAATGAAAGCAGTATATTCATGTTTATGTTTGTATGTGATTTAGACTGTATTTGAATTGGCATTCATGTATTCCATATGCAATCGGAGCACCCTAGATGATAGGGAGTGGAGTGCATGAGATGAGTCTAGAGAAAATGGTTCTAGGGTTGTTCAAAACTATTAATGATCGAGGGTAGTCCACACTAAAAATATCAATTCGTTTGAGACGGCCCAATTATAGTACATCGGTGTGAGTTCAATATAATATCAATCGTCAGAGATCACCCAATTGATAAGGCAAACATCGGAGGTAGTCCATAAATATAAACATCGGAGACGGCACTATTATTTATGCATCGCAGGTAGTCCACAAATAAAAACATAATATTCTCATACGACTTAGGCGAGTGTGAGGGAGCCTGAGGACTCGAGATTTGGAGGTGATTAGTTGTGACATTCAAGTGGGATCATGCATTTACTGACGTGTTTTCATCAGGAACATCAAGACACACTTAGGTGGAGTAGCAATTTACCCTAGGCATTCCACTCATCGTAGCATTAAATACCCTGTCGAGGGATATTATTTTACTGCAGGAGCGTGCGAGGGGACTACCGTCCCAGTAGAGACCGAGGATTAGAAGAAAGCCGTCAGGGGTTTTTTGATTTATGATGTATACATGTATCAAACTCTTTTAAGTTTAATATATGTATGGTATAAGAGTAAAAACATATTAACTCTTAAAATTCATGGTATATAGTTGGATTCATAGTTGGTATGTATAATGAGTATCGCTTATATAGCCTGATCGTGTTACGGTAGTGTGATGCGGAATCAACAAAATTTATATTCTGTTCACGCCAGAGTCGGTTAACGCAAAGATAACGGTCTAAAGGTCGAACACGGGACGGGTTTTCATCCTACCGAATGATTAGCACGTTGTTTGAAAATGGTGAGGCTTTAGTTTATTTCTATTTTGTTAAAACAGGAGGTTGGTTGTTTATCATTGACTGTGAATGGTTTAAATGAAAGTGTGGAATGGTAACTTTGAAGGCTTCTGAGCTCAGCTTGACAACATGGGGGTATTACAAAGGTCCCTGTTCTTCCGCACAGGCAAAATGACATATAGTCAAAGCCAAAACCGGTTCTTTGTTTAGCTATAAAATCTAACCCAAACCACTCCTATTTTGAAACAACCCAAGTACTAAACATTTAAAGTCCTGGCCCAGTTTGAAACCTCAGCATTTAACCTCATTCCATTGGATCAGAATGACATCTAAAGAATGTCGTACATCTACCATTAAGAATGCAATCGAACCCTAGCGCATGACAAGTATTGGGCTCAAGGGAAAGACATTAAATGGTATTAAACCCTAGTTTGAAAGTCGAGAACCATAAATGCAGTAATTAACATTCAAAGCATGAGACAACCTCGCATGAACTTCAAAACCAAGCTAGCAACCTCCTCTTCATAAAGCATGAGGCTTAGCCAAGCATCCCTGAGTTGTCATCCTCAAATGGGGTGTTTTGTAACATCCCGAAATATACCTCAGCGCGACTTGTTTAGGTATATTAAAAGCAATGGGAACTGGAAATAAAAAACAGACCTTAATTATCATCGAGCCAAGGCACATAATTTACCACTGAGGGACATTAAAAGCATAAATCAAGAAGTTTGTATGCCATTATGAGATTTGAGAAAGTTGGAATAGAATGTAAGAGAGAAATGGGGGCCAAGATGCAATTAGGAGAAACTTAAGGGCAAAATGAGAAAAGAAAGAAAATGGGGTTTTCTTATCTGCCAACATGGCCTTAACAAACTCCATGGATAAGACCAAACATTTGGTCTCATTTTGAGAGAGAGAACCGTGAGAGAAGGAGAAAAGAGAAGTTGGAAGAGGAAGAGGAAGAAGAATAAGAGAAGAAGAGAGAGAAGAAGAAATCAAGCAAGCCAAGACTAAGAGGGTATGGAACTTACATGGGCTTTTTAAAGCTTGAATTGTTTTTCCATACAATTGCATGGTTATTAGTTTGTTCCCAAAAACTAGTGCTCTTGTTAGGATTTCTTCCCTAACCCAGAATTCTTAAAAGCTTGGTAAAACCTGAATAGACAAGAAGAACATGAAATCCTTCAAGATGGATTCATAGTCATATGTTAATGAGTTATAAATTAGAATAAACCTCAGCTAATCTACATATGTTAGTAATAAGGGTATGGGTTAGATCCATATAATAGTGGGAAGTTTGAGAGTAAATCATGATAGGTTTTTAAACAAAGACAAGTATCAAAGAGGAATTGGATAGAAAAGAGATTGCATAACTTGGAAATGGTTTAGATGTGTTTGAAGTATAGAATTATTTGGGTATCAAAAATATGGAAAATGGGGAAAAAAACACACATTTTAGGGCATTTCAGATTTGTACCACACTTTTGAAAAGTGTACTGGTACACCTGTCGCCTGCTCCTCGCTTTCGACCAGTTTTATTTTGGCCATAACTTTTTCATTTCTTATCCCGATTCGGGAGCATTCAAGTACAATTAAATAGACTTCAAGGAAAACCATCAATATAGAATAGACATTGTCAAATTCATGACTCTAAGTGGCCCAAAATTCACTCAAAGTGGGGCCATGTGTGCTTTACCCTGCGACTGTGGTTGATCATAGAGAGCTTGAGTTGTTTCGGACGAAATCGAGTTCAAGTGTCTAACGGTGATTCCAGTTAATGAACTTTGTGAACCTTAGTTTAAATAGTATAAGGACCCTAGTGTCAAAATATAGTTAAGACCCCAGAAAAATGAGTAATACAAAACTGGCCACTAGAAAATCGGTAAATGATTATTGGCATGAAAATGCCATAACTTTATTTGATGATCCCGAGTGGATCGATTCCAATTCTAAGTGTGTTAGATTCATAGAGTGAAATAACAATATATGAATGAGGTGTGATTTCATAAAATCATACTTTATAAGTATATGAAGTGCGATATGGCAGCCATGAAACAAGGAAAATATAGAAAATGCAATATGAATAGATATGTCATAAAACATGAATATGATATTAATATTATAGTATTATTTATAAGATATGATAGGTATGTCATAAGATATGATAAGATATGATAGGATATGTCATAAGATACGATATTCAGTACACAATTGATAGCATGATGAATATATAAGATTATAGTGCTGTGAACATAAGGATTGTCATAATATGAAACGAATGATGGAACATGATAGAAATATAAAGTATATTAATAGATAAAGACATGACAGAATATATGATGCACATACCAAAAGCGAATAAGACGGACGCACTAGAACACATGGTTGAAAGGCATAAATGATAAGCAACAATAGAAATAAGCAAAGATGACAAATAGGAATGAGTACATGTACATGAATGATAGTACATATATGAATATATGTGAATGAGTAAAAGCCTATATGATAGGAATATGTAGAAAGTACAAGAATAGCTAACCAATATGTAAACGCATAAATGATATAAAGAGATATGAATATAGAAAGCTATATATACGAATATATGAATACAAGAGTGCATAGATGCATTCATGTTATATGATAGACAAAACTACAGATATGAGAACGAATACAGAGTAAAGTAATGATAGTATATATGCATAAGCAATTACATAACAATAGTTATCTTATGCTTATGAGATATGTACGTAAATGTAATAAAGTTGATTGTCCGCTTAGACCCGGCAGGGATAGATAGGCATGCCTATGTGGGAAGACATGTTTCTGCCGCAGCATATTCATAGACAGATATCGAGTAGCCCCGCTTTAGGTCGATGACATAGATCCTGTTTTGATCGTGGCCCCCGCAAGGGTCACTCTACAATAGGATGTAGAGACACCGCCAGACAAAGGATAGTACCTTCGTGGCACTAGTATGGTATAGGTCATCAGCTCAGATACACAATACCTTCCGGGTATTAATGCATGCAGATCATTGCCTTGTACAAGATAGTACCTTCGGTACACATAGTTTCCCCGTATCCGCTCTAAGGTATTTGGCAGACATGAAACCAAAAAGGAAAATGACATGATATGTGAAGCATAAGACCGCTATGCGATGAAAGCATGTATTACAAGAACAAGAGGTAATGTACAAGATGACAAAGAGAAGAAAAGTATATGAACAAGACAAAGGTATAAAAGAGAAAAGCATATGAAAAGTACGTATATGAAAATCATATGAAAAGTATAGTATATGAAAGCATCTGAAAAGCACATAATATATGAATATCATATGAAAAATATATGAAAACACATGAAAAGTAATGAAAGTATGAATAAAGCATAAAGTAGATGATAGATAGAATATGAATGTACGCGATAGTACAAGTATGAATATGTATGTATGGAAAAGATAGATATAACATATGCCAAAGACATAGAATAGAGACATGACTACAACATGAAAAGACTAGAGACAGTAAAAAGACATATGAAAGAACAAAGATATGAAAAGTATAAGAATGTAGATAAACCACATAGTATAAGATAGGTTATATGAAAGTATACGAGACATGAGTTATTAGGAACTTGTAAAAGACTTATGATACAAGAAAATAAGATGAAATAGATCAAGTATAATGATATAAGCAAGTGACAAGAAATAAGCAAAGTATTTGTGATAGATAAGGAATGATATGATATACGAATAGTACAAATCGAATGCAATAAAAGACATAGAATCGAAAGATGAAAGACATAGACTGTAGACACATAAATATAGGAATACGTAAAGTACTCAAATAGAAATACGTAAAAGTATAAGCAAAGGATATGCCAAAGAGAGAACATGTAATAAAAGTTTGACATGCAACAAAGAATATAAGATGATAAGAATTTAAGTTATAGAAATATGTTTAGAGAGCCATATAATGCATATGTATAAGCTAGACAATAGCCATTGGTGGTTGTCCATGCTTATGTTCCCACTAAGCGTAGGTGTTTAGCACGGGTGTTCAATCCGTGCAGGTACAGGCGTAAGACTAGGATAGAGGAAAGGACATTCCACATCAAAGAAAGAAGGTCGACTCAGAGATAAAGGCTCACCGCCATCGCCCCAATCTCCTATGTTTTTGTATTAGAAAATTTTAAATGTATAAGTAAATGGGACTTTGCATATGTATAGATCTCTTTATGGACACCACTCGTGGTAGTTCTTTGTATATATATAAATGATTTTTGTTATTACGTAAATTGTTTGTATACCATGTAATGTGTACAACCGAGAAAGAACAGTCAATCGTAGTCCCAAGATAGTATATAGTATAGATAGTCTCGTGGCTCGGACTGTCTCTGATCCGCCTAATTGTCGGGCTGGATCCAGAGGGCGTGATGTTTGGCAGCCGAGAAAATGAAAGAAAGAAGAGAGAGAAGAGAGCAAAATGAAACCCTAAAATGAAAGTTATGGAAACTTTATAAAAATGAAAAGTTGCTTAGGGTTACAAAGTTTGAGGTGCTTATATAGTCAACCCCAAAGTGTGAAAATACAAAAATGCCTAAAATATGAAATTACATAAGGGTTAAAATTGTAATACATCAAAACGTGGTCGTTTAGAACCAAAATTACCAAAAACACAAGGGCAGCAATTTCGCTATGCGTGTGGGAATTTCATTAGTAAGAGCAGTTAAAATTTCGCTTAGCCTAGGCCAGTTCTAGAGATAGCGAAATCAAGAAATTTCATTTATCATCAGTGACTACATAGCAAAATTTCAGCTAGCCTAGCTAAATTTGTGTGAGATAGCGAAATTGGGAATTTTGGGCTAGGCACAAGTAGGCCTGGCTAGCTAGCGAAATTTCTCAAGAAGGCCTAGCTTGGGAAATTCTCACTGGCTAGGATTTCTAAATTTTCGCTTATGATTGGGCCTTTTCACTATGATTACAAATTTTCGCAATCCTAGCGAATTTTTGCAATCATAGCTAAAATTCCCGCTTACTTAACGAAGGCCCAAATTTTGCTACTCGCATCCCCACCGTATCCTCCTTCCTTCAATCCACTTCACATTCCCTCATTTTAATGGATGAAGACATCGTGGAATCTTCGTGATTCGACACGTATCTTAACATCGATTTGAACTAAATGGTTTGAGGTACGCAAAGACCTCGAGCAGTACTTACTTCAAAACAAACTCGAAAATGGCATCGTTGGTACTAAGTGGACCTACACACGGCCAATTGGCTTAATTGATATGATTGTTTTCAAGAAAAGCACCCAAAAACCCATCTTGAATAGGGTTCAAAATACACTTTTAGGCACTAATCACACCCCAACCGACACGCAAAGGTCCCTTTAGCAATGCTAAAACAAAAGGTATGTATGCAAAGTAGTTTCTCAAAAGTATATGTGGTTCAAAGTGTATGTACAGTAAGTCTACCTTTAGCATGAATAATTTACACCTGTATAAAAAACCGACATGAGAGAACATAAACTATACAAGAATAAGTTTTAGGTTGTAATGCCAATTTCCAAGGAAATCAACCCGAATTTCCACCAAAATCTAATTGTTCCTAAGGTAACCAGCTTGAGCCAATAAATCAGAAAGCTATTCCTCCCCAACTCTAGCTACTCGCCATGGCCTTAAACTGGTCGACCAACCCAAATAGGCTAGCGATGCTCTTATTTCTTTCTCTTGATTGCTATGTAGGTGCAATGCTAAAACTCGACTTCACCAAAGTCCGTAACTGGGTCCACCTATGACTCCCAACCAATTAAGGTTTAGGGGGTACCAAGCCAAAAGGATCATTTGACCACAAACTCTACAGGCTTCACCCCGGACCGAATGACTTTGAGAATTAAGCACCTACAACACGCTAAACTCTACCTATCCACCCTTGTAACGAACACTAAGTCGAGACTCTTTAATCAATGAAGGTTTAGGCACCGGCTTTGGGGCTTTTAACATACCCCCTGACCGTGCTCGGGGTTTCAATGCAAGTGTCACTGGCTTATTTTTCTTTTTTCTTCTTTCTTTTTCTTTTCCTTTTCTTCCTTTTGGAAGATTTCATTGTTCAAACTTGGGTAAATACAAACCTATTATGGGTCGTCAACAAATTTAAGGCCTAGCTTTTGCAAAGTGAAAGGAGGTACATAATTTCACAGCCCTATTGGTACAACTGTGCGTGATATGAATTAGCCAAAGGGGGAATGTTCAAGGTCGACTATAAGCCGAAATCTCAATTGACTAAACTAAATCATGGTGGAATTGTTCTAACATTAAGGTAACAAACAGGGATTCAATTTTCCAATTAAAGGCAATTCAATTGTTCAATTAAAAGCAATTCAATTGTTCAATTAAAAGCAATTCAATTGTTCAATTGAAGGCAAAAGTAGATACATAAAGTGGAGGCAATAAAAGGATTTGCAAAGTGTAGTAAACTAAAAATAATGCTATAAAGCTTTTGATATAACCAAAATGGCTAATACATGCTTAATATAGCTAAACATAACAAAATATCACCGCCTCACTTTTGGCTAATACATGAACTCAGATTGAAATGAGTGGTAAAACATAAAGCCGAAACTCCGTACAAAAGAGCACAAAAGACACTCCAAACTCTAACTTTCCTCCCAAATAAAAATAGAAACATGTCATGTGGATAGGAAAGTTTAGAGACAGAGCGTGACCACCTCAACTTCGCGGTGGTGGTGGGTCCGGGTCATCGTCGGCTGGTACAAGATGTCTGGTGAGACGCGCCACGCCGTGGCCTCTCGAAGGGCGGTGAACATGCTGGAGACCGAGGTAGACCATGATCCGCAGAGCGGCATGGTATGACAATGCTCTAGCACCTGCCTCGAGTCAACCTTCCGGGTCCATCAAAGGAGCGCCTGTAGAGGCTAATGAACAGACAACATCCATACACCCATATCTCCCCGGTAATCGCACATGAACATACACTCCTGAGAGTGCTTTGGTCAGATATGATGGGCCTGGGAGGTCAAGTAGTGGGTCATGGTCAAGCAGGCAGGACGACGGAGGAGATAAGGTCTCGCACTGACTCTCTCCATCCCCGGAATTCAGGAGCATGATCATCTCTCCTCTCGAGTCCTCTCGGTCTCGGGTCCTGCACTTCCCGGTCCTGATGCTAGAGGAGAAAAGAAATCGGCATCACCATAGCTCGGCTCCCATAGACAAGACTCGAGGGTAGCATCCGATCCTCCGCCAATCCGAGGCTCCTCCGAAACCCAAGTGCTCCAGACCTGGCTCCGTGTCACAAGAAGGGTATACTCAAGCCGCGGCCCTTGCGGTGGACCTTATCTTCAAATGTAGTGGGTGGAGGTCATCACTAACTCGAGGGATCGAACCAGAACCTCCAGATCCCGAGACGGTAGCCTCGCATCACTCTCCCCACGCCGCACGAGGGCCGTACGGAAGAGGGTTGGTCCTGGAGCATGATCGGCCAAGAAAGCATCTGGAAGGAGCTGCCACTCGAAGAGTATCGTCTCGCAAAGAGTGTTCTACGGTGACAACGGAATTTACCCTCTCTCAGTCGTCGAGGCCGGGCCTCGATAACCTCCAGACCGTTCCTCAGACCGCCCGCGCCCAATGCCGCCGAATGTTCCGCAACTCTGAGCACCGTGCCGACATCAATACTAAATCAGAGCTCCAGCGGACTCGGCGCTCCCCGGGAGGTCATAGAATGGTAGAACTGAAGCACCACCCGGGGATAGTAGAACCGCCGCGGCGCTATAAACGCGTAAGAGAGTACGCTCAACCGGGCCGTGATAATCCCTCAACCGGGACGTTAGCCAAGGTCGGACGTCGTACTTTACTCCATGGAAATTCGCGTGAGCCCACGTTTCGAATCGTTCCCAGAAAGAGGTCGCTCGATCTCGCTGTGCGATAATCGGGCGATGAGGAGGCTCCCCGCCGGGCCGGCCGTGGGACGGTGGATGCTCGGGCCTGGAGGCCAAGCACTTCGATTGATGCACGCCCGCTGAGGGCCGGGCCCTCCCGGACTTCCCCCGAGGTACCGCGAAGGGGCCCGGGTCCCATCCGGCTCGACATTTCCCACCCCGAGGCTCTCGCACGCCTTAGTGGACCGCTCGAGCGGGGCGCCCGGCTTCCGCCGCTTCGAGCGCTCGAACCCGACGGCCTCATGGACACAATACCCCTCTCGGGTATCGTACCATAATCAGAGCTGGAGAGAAACAGGCAGTGGAAGCGGTGCTCACCACAGTCGGTCCAGTAAGGCAAGGCGTGACGCCGAACCAGGCTCACGGCCGGCTAAAAGGGCACCGCAAGAAGCAGACCGACCGGGGGTATGGTGTACGCCGCGACAGGGGATGCTGGCTGTGGCACGCACAGGTGGAAAGCCGATCCAGGCACGAGACCGGGACGACGCTGTCGGGCCTAAGGGATGACCATGGACCTGACGGGGCGCTAGAATGGTGAATGGAACGCGCGGCGGTCAAGTTCGGGTGGTGGCCTGGCCTCCGTGACTCCGCATGAACAGTGGTGAGGGCACTCGCCGGCTCGAGCTCGAAGAGGGGGCGCGACCACTGAGCCAGTGGGGCCGGCTCGCGGGGTTGCGGTGGCTCGTGGGAGGAGAGGAAAGAATGATTGTGAAGTTGAATGGTCCCTCCTCTCCTTTTATAAAGCCGGGTTGGCGCCGAAGAGCCTTCCTCGGGGCACCCCCCCACATTATAGCTAAACCTCGTACTCCACCCGCAAACTGAAATTTTCAAAGATTAAAATATAAATAAACTAAAAATAAAAATTATTATATTAAAATATATCTAAAAAATCAAAATTAAATAATATTAATATAAAATTACTTAAAAAGAAAAAGTTACTAAAAATAGTAACTATTAAAATTGACCAATTTAAAACAAAAAGTAAAAATTTTTGAGCTCCAATTTGGTTTTAGAGAACACCAAACCAGCCCAATTTTATTGATTTACTCATGGAGAGTCAAGGAGGAGGAGCTCCTCAACCCCGGCAGTGGCCTGGGCTAATGCCTTAATGCTTGATTTCTCTGTATTGATCTTCTCATCACTGGGTGATTTTGGGCTGACCAATTGCTCGCAGTTGATGACCTGATGACAACTTCCAACCTCGTCAGCCACCTCGTAAGTCATCGACATTTTGCTTCCTCGCATCCTCGACCAATTGAGCGCACTTCATCGCCTCTTCCTTATCACCTTCCACTCGGTTTGTGCTTGTGATTCATGCAAATATGTTACTCTGACGTCATGTTGCCAAATGTGAGTTGCATGACTCCATTTCGGCAATTGATAATCGGTGATCGGGCAAGCGGGCCAAAAATGAATCTTCCTGTGATAACTGGGCACATGATTAGGCCCACTTGCAATTGGCTCGATGTCAAGCACTACAAAGTCTACTGGGTAGTAGAATTTGTCTACCTTTACCAACACATCCTCAACTATTCCCTTAGGAATCTTCACTCCATCTATCACCACTTTAACACAAAGTGACATTTCAGAGGTTTTTAGTTTCCCAAACCTAATCGCTTATACACCAGTATGGCAAAGAAGTTTACACCGCCCCCAAATCGAAAGCAGTTTGCCTTATCTTATGCAAGTCCCTCCAATGACTGAAATTGTGGGATCCTCGATCCTTGTATTTGATCAAATCTTGCTTTTTGGATTATGGCACTAACTTGCTCCTGTTAGGAAGGCTTTCTCAATGCCCAATCCTTTGATCAGACAGATCCTTCAAAAACTTTCAGATAGGTTGTGACTTGTTTGATGATGTCCAAAGGTAAGTGTTGATCCTCACCTGCCTTAGGGACTCCAGATGCCTCGTCATTGGATGCCTCTTCTACTTCTTAGTGCCTCGGGAATGGGTGGCACGCAAGGTTTCATCGAGTCTCACCATGATCACCCTCTCAAAGCCCACCTTTCCTTGCATGCTTCTTCAACAGCCTTGGGCACTGGTTGCTCTACTTATCTTCCACTCCTCAGAGTGATTATGGCCTTCACTTCATCCATCCCTGAATTGCTGGATGAACCTACCTCATGTACCCCTTTCGGATTTGGCAATGTTTGGGAAGGGAACCTTCCTCTCTCCTGCACCTCCCGAATATTGTTGATCTTTGTGATTGAATACTGCAGGTTGTCTATTTTCTAATTAAGATTGCTCTCAAGCCCATCTATTCTCTTGTTCAGTGTACTTTCTACAATATCAATCCTTTGTGCCAATTGTGCATTGATCCCTTTTTGTTCTTCCACAAAATTGCCTACCACCTTGCTCAAATTCAGTATCGCTTGTTCAACTGGTGAAGAGGATGATGACAGCTGTGGTTGAGATGAGGAACCAAACTGTTGTTTGGCACCAGGGGGCACATAGGCATGGGGATTAGGTTTCTAGGAGAGGTTAGGGTGATTTTTCCAATTGGAATTGTAGGTATTACCTATACGGGGTATTTGGTCGTGGCTTGTATCGACCTACATCATTCGCAGATACTCGACATCAAATCCTTCACTGGCTGGCCATCGGATAATGTTCTCTCCGGGTGGCGTGGATTGGAAATTGGTGCATGGTTTGGCATGTGCGTTGTTTCGCCACCACCCGCACTTCACGGAGCCTCTTTCCTTCTAGCTCCTCCACCTTCCTAGCTAGGGTTGAGATTTTTGCTTTCATTTCCATGTCCTCTGAAAGTGCAAAAATTCCTCCCCTTTGGTGTGCTGAGGGCCTCATTTTCTCCACCTCTCTCGGGTTTGGCTCATCCCATCCCTTGGAAGTTTCAGCCACATAACTCAAGAAATCCATAGCTTCATCTGGATTTTTACTTAAAAAATCACCTCCACATGGTTTCTTTAAAGTAATTGCTTCATGGAAGGGGACATACCATTATAGAAATGGGATTCACTAACATCCAGTGTCAAACCATGATGTGGACAAGCACCGATGGTATCCATGAATCTTTCCCCAACATCGGGAGCAAAATTTCTCATTGTCAAAGGCTGAGTAGGTGTAGATCCTGTCTCTTCAAAACCGTTAGTCTGTTAATCAAGAATTTCTTCAAAATTCAGCTTGAAGATCGCCCAATTTCTAATCATTCTCGGCCTCGCAGAATTGAGCCATATTTTGTTTCTCATTCTTCGTCAAGGGAAATGCTTTCATCTTGAGAAAATCCATATCAGTTATACCCTCCTTAAAAGTTGTGCATACCTCCTCAAAATCCCGTATGTGTGAATATGGATTTCATTCTCCATACCATGAAATGTGGGAAGCAGGGGCACTAGGTAGTCCCACCGCTAAGCATCCTCAACAGGAGGTATGATGTGAGGGGGCACTAACTTGGGAGGGTGTATGTGTTCCCTCACTCATCTATGCCGCTTGATTCATGGAGGCGTTTGTTGACTTTGTTGTTCTCAGGGTAAGGAGGATCCATTTGGTCACTGCACATTGATTTCACAGCCTGTTCACTGGTACCACTCTTGCCCACTGATGTCCCTCTCGTCCCAAAGGCCGCATAAACACCCGCGGCACAAAATGAGACACAACAAAGAACACAAACAAACTTGTTAAAAGGTCGCGTTAGTTAAAACAAAAACTGATTGCAAGAAACAAAAACAAGGCAAGAATCGCCATGAGTGAAACCTTCAGTTAAGCAACAACCTGAATTCAAAAGGGTTTAAAAGGTAACCTACACTTGTAATGTGGATTACAAGTACACATCAACCTTACTCAAGCACGTAGTTTGGCACCATCCACTTCGCAGAACGGCGCCCATTTGATTCGCGCACGTAGGTGATGCGAATCAATAAAATTTATATTCCTGTTCCTCCCACGTCAAAAATGTTACTACAGTATAGCTGGGCCTAGGTCGAATGGGATGGGCTTCATCCTACCGAATGATTAGCATCATGTTTGAAAATGGTGAGGTTTTAGTTTGATTTTGATTTTGTTAAAACAGGGAGGTCAAGGTTTGATCGGTCGTGATCGTAATGGCTTAAATGAAAGTGTGGAATGGTAACCTCAAGGCTCGGGTCACTAGCTTGACAACATGGGGGTATTACAGTTGTCCTCGGTTCTTCCTCAGATTAGGGCAAATGACATATAGTCAAAGCCAAAACCGGTTCTTTGTTTAGCTATAAAACATAACCCTAAAAACCACTCCTATTTGAGTCAACCCAAGTACTAAACATTTAAAGTCCCATTTAGTTTGAAACCCTAGCATTTAACCTCATTCCATTGGCTCGTAAATGACATCTAAAGAATGTCAGTGCATCTACCATTAAGAATGCACTGAACCCTAAAGCATGGCAAGTATTGACCAAGGGAGACATTAAAATGGCATTAACCCTAGTTTGGAAACAGAACCAGTTAAATGCAAAATTGGTAATATCCAAAGCATGAGGACAACCTGCAGTAACCCCAAAACCAAAGCTAGCAACCTCCTCTTCATAAGCAGGAGGCTTAGCCAAGCATCCCTTGAGTTGTCATCCTCAAAGGGGGTGTTTGGCAGCCGAGAAAATGAAAGAAAGAAGAGAGAGAAGAGAGCAAAATGAAACCCTAAAATGAAAGCTGCGGGAAACTTTATAAAAATGAAAAGTTGCTTAGGGTTACAAAGTTTGAGGTGCTTATATAGTCAACCCCAAAGTGTGAAAATACAAAAATGCCTAAAATATGAAATTGCATAAGGGTCAAAATGGTAATACATCAAAACGTGGTCGTTTAGAACCAAAATACCAAAAAACACAGGGGCAAAGAATTTCGCTATGCAGAATTTCGCTAGCATAGTTTAGTGGTTTCATAGCCTAGCCGAAATTTCGCTAGCCTAGCGAAATTTCGCACTAGCGAATTTCGCTTAGCCTAGCGAAGTTCTACTGGTAGATAGCTTAAAATCATTTCGCTATCAACAAAGGGACTTCACTTAGCTAGCTTAGTTCTTCGCTAGCCAGCGAAATTTCGCTAGCTCCAGTGAAATCTCTCGCACCTGCGGTGAGATAGCGAAATTAGAATTTTCGTCAGGCACAGTAAATTCGCTAATAGCTTAAATTTCGCTAGCCTAGCGAATTTCACCTCGCTAAGATCATGGGGGCGCTATGATCGCTGGGCCGCATCCTAGCTAAATTTTCGCAATCATAGCTTAAAATTCCCGCTTTGCTTCCATCGGCCCGCCTCGGCTGCCGCATCCCCACGCATCCTCCTCCTTCAAAATCCACTTCACATTCCTCATTTTTTAATGGATGAAGACATCGTGAATCTCAAGATCTACTATCACGTATCTTAACATCAAATTTGAACTAAATGGTCGAGGTACGCAAAGGTGACCTCGCGAAATTACCAAAAACAAACTCAAATGGCATCGCGGGTACTATGACCACACACGTCAATTGGCTTAATTGATATGATTAGTGCGCAAAAAGCACCCAAACCTATCTGAATAGGTTCAAATAGCACTTTGGCACTAATCAGCCCAAGGGCCATATTACCTGAAGTGTGATTGGATATATCGATTATACGGCACCGCTTGGGGGACAGATATGCGTGATTGTATTCGCAGAGCCCCGCACAAAGCGAGACTCGCCTCGATTTTCTGAAGTGGCTGCCGCACCTCGACATCCACTTGTACCATGCGTTGATCGGTAGCCAACGGACCCCTGGTTTTGGGGGCGCGCGCCAGGTATCGAGCTTAGGTATACGAATACCTGTGGAGCTCTGGGTTTGGGTATCCACCACCACTAGGTGTGGTTCCGAAGGATAAGTGTAGGGTATGAGATTATCTAGGAAAATCACGGAGAAACTAGGACACTACATGCACGTGTTTTGGGGTGTTTTCAGGTGATTTGGTGAATTATTGTGTGAATGGTATGCTTACCATGTTGAGTGTTGAGATTTTCATGTGTGTCATGATTAGCACACGGATGAGTTAGGCAATAGTTTTAGAAAATATTCGGGAGGTTTACAAGTGGTACAAAACCTGAAAAGAAATGAAAATAAATAAATTTTAATAAATTTATTGGATGAGAATTGAAGGAAATAATTTTCTAAGGTTTTACAAGCTGTAAACTTGAAGAAAATGGAAGAAAAATAAAATTTTATAAATTTATTTCAATGTGGAAAATGAAAAAAAAAAATGCAAACATGTATTTTTTCAAAATTTTCAAGTAGTTGGAACTAAGGGAAATGAATAATGAAAAAAAAATGTAGTGCAAACCGTTTTTGGGCTACTGCCCAAACAATATTGTGAGAATTGTATTGCAAGGTTCAAATTGTATTGCAACTTAAAGGGCTTGAAGGGTCAGTCAAGTTTAAGGGGTTTTTATGTTGCAATACAAATCAGGACATGGCTGGTTTCGAGGGTTTTCATATTGCAATACACTGATTGTATCACAGAAAATCAGTGTAATAAGAATAGGCGGAGGTTGGTTAGGTATCGCAATACACCACCGGAAGGTGAAGTGTGTAATGGTAAATAGATATTTATTGCGTAGCGGATTGTATTGCGAGTACCGTGGTTGCAATACAAATGATAGTTCCGGTTGTAATAAGTGATCGGGTTGGGAGCGCCGGGTCACAATACAAAATTTCAGATTGTGATGGCCGCAATACGCCATGCAGGTTAATGATACACGATCGACCTCGGCCACGATATCGATCGTCCGCCATCGATACGGTCGGCCGGTGTCGACCACGACATCGCCACCGGTGCACCTGGCTACTGCGCCCGCACCGCAGCTGCGCTCGTGCACCTGGCTTGGTTTTTCGACCTAGTTTTCGACTCGGTATTGTTTCTGAGTCACCGTTTGGACCTGGTTCATGAACACTGTTCATCACAAAATTTTTCGAAATTTTTTTAAAATTAAATTAATTAAAAATAAGCAAAAAAAAAAATCAAACAAAAATTGACAAAATTTTCAAAAAATAAAATTTTCAAAAATAAAATTTTTGTGGATCAAAATGATTTGAATTGTGGAAAAATGGTCCTGCATTGCTTCATAAATGCAGGGACTTGATATATATACATTGGTTTTGTGTATGATTAGTGTCTCAAGGCTGTGTTTATGCCCCTGAGATATCAGATATATATTGACTGCCATGTTGATTGTGTAGATGGCTAGTATAGGACGAGGACGCCGAGGTCGTCCACGAGGCGCTGATCAGGCACCACCGACATTTGACCAGCCAATCCAGATTCGATCAAGAGGCTTTGAGGCTGTGGTGGTGGTCATACCGTCGCTATCGCACAGCCAGCATAAAGGGTGTAGTTTGTGAGGTCCCTAGTAACCTCCCGAGATTTGAGCGCATCATCCTCCGACGTCATGCAGGAGGAGACCATGGCAGCAGACCATCGGTTTGTCTGGTCGGCAGAAACATATCGAGCTATGGAGATCACCTCCATGGCGACCTCGGATCAAGAGCCGCATTCGGCCTAGAGGGCGAGGCCTGTATGGTGGGGAGATGGGCGAGCCTCTTGAGACTTAGAGGTTATGACATGGGGCGTAGTTTCCTGAGATGTTCATGGCGCACTTTCCAGAGATCGCGACATGCCAAGGCTCGGGAGTTCCTGTGAGCCAAGCAGAGTGATGACAATGATGGACTACGCTAGATTCGCCGCAGTTAGCCCGACTGCCGATGACTAATGCGCACAATGTGACTTGGCTGGGCGTTAGGTGATTCGAGAATGGACTAAAGTTGTCCATTCGGTGCTGGGATCAGAGACTACGCCTACATGATAATGGATTCTATGGTCAGACGGCCCCGGACCATGCAGAGACGGAGCATGTTCTGAGCACCTCGGTGATGCGAGTGTTAGTGGCAAGAGGAAGGACAAGCCAACTCTCCTCCGCTCAGGAGAGCCCAGTCCGCGAGGATCTCAGAGTCACGCTTTATCCGGGCCAAAGATAGATTGAAGTTGCCGGTCGCTGATACGACGAGAGTTGCCTGGCCAAACGGGACAAGATGGTGTGCTGGCCATTGTCAAGAACACACATGCGGAGGGATTGCCCCTGCGCAGACAGGATCCTGTGGTTCCGGGACATCACAGCCCTGGGCCAAGAGCGTGGACAGAGAGGATACAAGACGCTCCTCCACAAAGATGGTACAAAGCCCGAGAGGCCGTAGTATGTGTAGAGGCAGAGGATCGCGAGGCCCACAGCAGGGATGGACTGGGTCCAGGCGTGTCTACGCTGCCGAAGAATCAGAGCCGAGTTAGCAGACTGTAGCCGCTATATTGCATGTTTTTACTATCTCTCCTATGGGCTAGAGTGTTATTTGATTCCTGTGCGTCGCATTCATTCATCAGCTGCATCAGCTTGTGATCGAGTCAGCTTGGGAGGCTGAGACCTTGGGGAGGAGCCGTTAAACGTGAGTTCCCCTAGGGACAAGGGCGAGACTAGGGATGATATAGCCTAGGTTGTGAGTTGGAGATCTCGGGACTCTACCACAAAGGGACCTCGAGGATTATGGACATGTCGAGTTTGATGTCATCCTCGGGATGGATTGCCAATGTTCATGGTGGTCGTTATCGATTGCAGGGAGAGCATGAGGCTACCATGCAAGACCCGCACTCGGTATTTCAGGGGGACAAGCATGACATTTTGCCCCATATAGTATATGAGTCCAAGAGTCAGGGACAGTTAGCGGGTTAGCTAGCGAGCCTTACCCTAGAGGACGAGGAGAGACTAGACTTGGATCTACCTCGAGTAGTGTGTGATTATGTGGATGTTTTTTTTCGTATGAGCTACCCGACTACTCCACAGGGTCAGACTGCATCGAAGCGCACCCCCGGGTACTTCACCCATTTGTGTTGACTCCGCATAGGATGGCGCCAGATGAGTTGCGTGAACTCGAGCCCAGCCAGAGCTATTGACAGGCTCCATTAGACCGAGCACTTCACCATAAGGCGCTCCGCTCGATTCAAGGGAAGAAGAAGCGGACAAGACCTTCGACCGTGCATTGATTACCGATGCCAAATAACTGGTTACGATCAAGAATCGGCACCCATTACCGAGGATTGACGATTTGTTTGATCGCTTGAGAGGAGCGAGTCTACCTAAGATAGACCTTCTCACACCGGGGTTACCATCACCATTACCAAGCCCGCATAGCGCTAGTTCATTACCGAGGTGAGATTTCGACACGCGGTGTCAACATCAGAGTGTCACGACCTAGAGAAGGTCCAGGCGTTGATGAGTCGGGAGGTCAAGTCGCCGAGATACGTAGTTTCTTGGGATTGGCCGTGGTATACAGAGATTCATTGAGGATTTCCAGATAGCAGCACCTATGACTAGGTCGAATTCTGAATGAGGTCAAGTTTGATTCGGGATGACGATGCGTAGGAGGCATTCTAGGAGTCAAGAGAGACTTACTTCACTCTCCCATCTGATAGTCTTGATGTACGTGGGTACACAAAGGTATTTCTCGTGATTTCGAGGGCCGGATTGGATGTTTGATGCAGTCCCCGAGGGTAGTAGCTTAAGGTTCCCCACTACCAAGAATCACGAATTTACCCCACACACACGGAGTCGGGCGGCCAGCCTTCACCAAGATTCAGCGCCACTCA
The DNA here is from genome assembly GCA_016808115.1 of Tetrastigma voinierianum. Classification (NCBI taxonomy): domain Eukaryota; kingdom Viridiplantae; phylum Streptophyta; class Magnoliopsida; order Vitales; family Vitaceae; genus Tetrastigma; species Tetrastigma voinierianum. The sequence goes on along the minus strand of JAEQBH010007120.1, from coordinate 13,869 downwards.
CTATATATTAGAGTTCGAGGTGTACCTTAATTCATAAATTTGAAGTATATTTTCACGCAGCAGGACCTTAATATCAAGCAACGCAGATGGATGGAGTTCCTAGAGGATTATGATCACTTACTACCATCCCAGGCAAATGTAGTACTGATGACCGAAATCTAAGTCACGAGGAGCGCCATAGTATAGCTTCTGGGAGGGCGATGCTCGAGACTGTGGGACAGTTTGGGCTATAGCACAAATGAAAGCGTGACTCAGGCATCTTGGGGAGTTTAGTGGCTACACCGGCTCTATTGCAGAGGATTGAGTCCCAATGGCAGACGCAGATAGTGTCCACTGTGGACCGAGTACAACACAAAATGGTAATTTATCGGGACCCTTTCACGAAGATGGTAGTCTTCGATATAGGGGACAGGTAGTGGTTCCCTAGTTGACCGATTTGAGAGAGGAGATTCTCAGGGAGTTTCACTGCTCTCGATTTTTCGTGCATCTAGGTGGCACGAAGATGTACCAGATTCGCGCCGCGATTCATCGAGTGGAAATGAAGAGACATATAGGACTTTCAGGCGACGATGTCTCACAAGTCGCGAGCAGGTCGAGCATCGTAAAAGACGCAGGGCTACTTCAGCCATTGGAGGTGGCTGAGTGGAAGTGGGAGCACGTCATGATGGATTTTGTGACCCACTTGCCATGGACGCCGCAGAGGCATGACGCGGTATGGGTGATAGTGGACCGGCTCATGAAGTCGCTACATTTAGCCACGCACGACCTTCACACGGTAGATTCGCCGAACAGATATCTCGAGAGATAGTCCCGCTACATGGAGTACCAGTATCCATAGTGCGTCGGATAGGACCCGAGGTTTACTTTCGCGGCACTTTTTGGAAGAGTTTCCAAAAGGTTATGGGCACACGGTTGACCATGAGTACAATGAGCCCACCCTCACAGATGGTGGTCACCGAGAGACTCATATGGGGAGTGCCAGAGGACATGTCGCGAGCATGCCTTGGATAATAAGGGTAGCTGGGAGGAGCATTTGCCCCCTTAGTGGAATTCACTTACAACAATGGGGCTATCGACGAGTGCAAACGGCACCGGGGTATTTTTGCGGCACTGTATGGGAGGCCATGTAGACGTCAAGTATGTTGGACCCCAGGTGGGAGAGGAGAGTTCCATCGATTGGTCTTGATTTTGATTAGAGACACCGAGAAGGTGACCTTGGATACATGTCGTTCTCCCGCCCCGAGCCGCAAGAGCCATGCGCATGTGCGACGCCACCCTAGAGTTCGAGGCTGGGGATCATGCGTCTTCAAGATGATGCCTAAGAGAGTGGCCGGTTCGTAAGCGGAAAGCTATCGCCAAGATTCATCAGATTCCCCAAGATACTTCAGAGGATGTAATAATCGCCAAGGCATCGCTGGCTTTACCGCTCAGCGCATGTCGTGTCCACAGGTGTTTCACGCCTCCATGTCTGAAGTACACTCCAGATCCACCATGTGGGTGGATCGTGGGGGCGTATAGAGGTCGACACGGGACACCTTCGAGAGTGACAAAGGTGTGGCCTAGAGGTCGTGATCGTGTTTCATGCACGCGAAGACCCTGAGGTTAGTGTCGGCGCGCGGCCATTATGGAGCGAGGAGTCTACGTGGAGCGCTGAAGACACGATGTGGGCCACCTGGTCCTTCTTGTTTAGGGGATGAAGGCATGCGGGTTTAGTCGCTTACATTTAAAATGATCGCTACATGCATGGTAGAGTGCACGCTTGCATATGCACGGAGTGATTGTATTGTCTTGAAATTCTCGACCAAATTCTTTAAGGAGGGAGAATATAAAGACCGAGAAATTCCAATTTCGAAAAGGGCAAAATCATACTCGACACAAAATGTTATTTCGGGTTAAAAAAATCCTGAATTTATTCTCTGAGATCTCGGATGATGAAACAGATTTCATCGTTGAATCGCCTCAAATCGGCTAGCACCAATTTCATAGAATTCGAGATAGTCGGAGTTGGCACGCCGGCGGCATCGCGGCCTCGGATGCCTGAACTATTTTTGATGCAACGTAAAGTCACATATAAGACGCATCACAAAATTGATAAGTGGCATGAGTAGAGAAATGATGAAAATGGATGTCTAGATAGTGCCTAATGTCAAAACTGAAAGAGACATAAATATTAATGGAATTGTTTAAGTCATAAAGATTTAAATAGCTAATGTGATCATTCTCTCCAACGAACCAAGAGCAAAAACGTGATTGGGGAAATCGAGTAGTAGCAGTAGCCGAAAATGGAGGTTTTTGGAGAGAGAACCTCAAGCTTCTCTCTAGAAATACGCGCGATCCGACTGTCGGCAGTCTTCGGGACAAGAAGGAAAGCTGCTCTACGCGGAGAGGGCTTCGTGGAGTGCAGTTTAGGAGTTTCCTCAGGCTCCTTGAGGTAAGGGGTTTCTCCTACTTGGGTTTTATTCCCTCTTTAAGTACTTTCACGAATGTTTGGTCGAATGAGGCCATGAGGGACTGGGTTGATCGATCCCAATTGGATAGAGATTGATATAAGAATTTGAAATCTCATTGTTGCGTAGTGACCGGACCACGGCTGGTTTGAGGTCGATATCAAATTGTGTTTTCCGATAAGATCATGTGTGGTTGGACAGGGATGAAATAAAGGGAAATGCGGGTTCACAAGGTGAGCCCAGATGATTTGTGATTTTCGGAATGACCTTCAGAGGGTTTCACTGATGCCGGCTTGAGTGTTCTCAAAAATATATTTTTGTGTGAAAACGTGTTTGGTCGAGTGATTCAAATTGAATTGCTCGTGTTTGATCATTAGCCCAAGTGAGCTAATTTTGATGTGATGAAATGTATAATTACATGACATGATTGTGTAATTTGAATTATGCGAGTATATTCATGTTTATATATTTGCATGTGATTTAGACTGTATTGGAGTTGGCATTCATGCATTCCATATGCACTGGAGCACCCTAGGATGATAGGAGTGAGTGCATGAGATGAGTCTAGAGAAAACGGTTTGGAGGGTTGTCTAAAACTATTAATGATCGGAGGGTAGTCCATACTAAAAATATCAATCGTCGGAGACGACCAGTTAATATACATGGTAGTCCACATAATATCAATCGTCGGAGGCAGCCCAATTATTATACATCGGAGTAGTCCACTAAATATAACATCGGACGGTCCACTATTTATGCATGCGGGGGTAGTCGAAATAAAACATAATATTCTCATCTGAGGCTTAGGCGAGTGTGGAAGGGTCGGTGAGGACTCGGGGTGAGGTGATCGGTTAGACATTAGTAGGATCATGCGTTTACTTGGATGTGTGTTTTCGATGAACATTGCACTACACTTAGGTGGAGAGTAGCCCACTTAGGCGATTCCACTCTCTTTTGAGCCATTAGCTCACTCTGTCGAGGATGTTTCACGGTACGGGAGCGTGCGAGGGACGGCTCGATCTGAGGCCAGAGAGTTAGAAGAGAAAGCCCAGGGTTGTGGCTTTGGTTTATGATGTATACATGTGGTAAACTCTTTAAGTTTAATATATGTATGGTATAAAGTAAAAACATATTAACTCTTGTAACTATTGGGTATATAGTTGGATTCATAGTTGAGCATGTATATTGAGTATCGTTTATGAGCCCCAGTGAGGTGCGTATTACTCATGTGATTGGATATATTGGATTATATTGCTTGTTGGGACGGGATATGTAAGTGTTGTATTTGGGTAGAACTCCACAGTACAAAGGGAGACTACTTGGAAGTATTAAAGTGGCGTCGGGTAACCCGACATCCACTTGTATTCCACGGGTTGACGGGTAGTCAACGGACCCCCGGGTTTTGGGGCGTCACATATCAACTCTTGAAATATGGTAATATAGTGGATGTATTTTTAGTGAGTATGGATGTATGGGCCAATGTGGCCAATTTACTCATGTATGGGTCTCATGATATGAGACACAGGTATTCCGCAGGTTGACGGTGGTTAACGAGACACCCCGGGATTTGGGGCGTCGTAATATCCTTTATGGTTTTTTGTGATTTTGATTCTATGTTTATATTATAGTATTGTTAGTGTGAATCAATGAAGTTATTTTTCTCTTAAACAAAAAAATAATAATATTTTTTCAAAAAACTAAAAAATAATAATACCCTAATATACTTTTAATATAATTGATTTTTCATTCTTTATTGTAGTTTTTCTTATAATTTTTTATTTTATTTTTTTAAGATAGACGTTGATGATGCAACTGCTTGGGCGGGCTGGAGCGTGTGGGGGTGTTAAATTTGGACTCGGATTGTTTGTGAAATTTGAGATCACGAGCATACGGATCTCGTCTGAAATTTGAGGCGGGAGCCTTCTAGCGTTGATCTGCGAGGCTCTGGAATGTGTACTCATTTGCAAAAACAAGGAAGAAGGGGTAGGCTAGGGCATTGCCGAGGCCCAGCTCAGTGCCTAAGTCGGTTCTTTACGAGAGAAAAGGGGGCGCAGAGGGCGAATGTGTTGCATGTGAGTATGCGTCTAAGAATGCATTAGTGCTTGCGTACCTTTCACCGTTGGGGTGGCTTTGTATTTATAGTGGATGTTCAACCAGTTATACTGTAACTAGGATTTGCTCCCATTGGATGGGTTCTTCTTATCAGTATCGGATTTGGTAATGGATTTAGAAAGAGCTGTTTATTTGGAATAATCTTCCTTCCTTATTGGGAGGAGATCCAACTAGTGATGACCTGTTATTATTTTCCTTTCCTTATTGATAAGATTTGGTTGGATTGGCAGGATGATATCTTGTTAGGGGTTATTCTATTTTCTGTATTGGCGAAATACAATCTGATCTGCAGGGTATGGACCTTCTAATTCATCCAAGATCGTCCTTCGGGCCTAGAGGGTCAGGCCTTCTTTTTGGGCTAGTACTGAGGGACCAAAGGGGTTTGGGCATTGCGTGGGGCGCGCCTCTTCTTTGGGCTTGGTGAGTGGGCCTGCGAGCCCAGTTTTCAAACCCTATCAGTTGCCCCCCAGCCCTTGGGTACGGTGTACGTGGGCAAGGGCTGTATCGTTTCTTGCATCGGATGCAATTTCCACGTGTCTGTTTGAGGTTGGGTTAGTTAAGGCTTAGTCGTCGTCATATGTCTTGTGATAATGATGACTCTTGGGTTACAGCTCGTTCCTACCTCTTCTAGTTTCTTTCAATTTCTTTTGCAGACCTTCTTTGTCTGTGTTTCTACGGTCCTCAACCTTCCCATAATCCTCGTGCTATTTGCTCGAGTTCCTTGTCTGACCCTTTTGTGTGGAGTCTTTTTCTGGCATTTTTGTAGCTTCTTCCATCTTGTTCCTTTGGACCTTAGTCTCTACCTCTTTGGTTTCTCTTGATTAGTACGATGGCGTTAGGGTTAAGCTTGATTGGATTAATTGCTTTTATTATAAAGATTAAGTCGCTCTTCTTTACGTATTGGAAATGACTCTTCGGTTGTTGCGGTTTTGGGCGGGTTAAGGGATGCTTAGGCAGTTATGGTAGGTGGTTGAACTTGAGCGTTCTTGGGCGCCTCCCCTCCCTTGGATAAGGATAAAGGAAAACCATTACTGATTGAAATCTGGGGGTCGGATTACCTTAAATCGCCGTCCGACATGCTATGATTGTGGGACCCTATGGAGTCGTTTCAGCCGTATGGAGCTGCAGCTGCTGAGCGTTATCGACCTCCTGGTGTCAGTATGGACCCCCGACGTCTTGACTTTTTATGTAGCTTCCGTGCCTGGGATGGTATGTTTCTTTGAGGTCGCCTTTGATAATGGTCTTCGTTTTCCACTGCACCCCTTCATGAAAGGGGTTCTGCAACATTTCAATGTTTGTCCTTCCCAACTCGCTCCCAACGGTTGGGGTATTTTGGTGGGCCTATTGGCCTTTTTTAGGGACAGAGGGCTCGGCGTCCCTAGTGTGGCTTTGCTTCTCTATCTTTTTAGACGAGAGACCGCAGAGGCCTTTACTTCTCCCGGGCGTCCTGGCTCCTGCGGTGATCTACGTCTTCCTTCCTCCCATAGGTCATGGAAGGGACGTTATTTCTTTGTGAGCGGTCGCAACTGGGAGTATGATCCCTCCGACAAGGACGACACTCTAGGCGTTCCGGTGGCTTAGACCACCCCTGATAATCTTTGTGAGTGTTCGCTCTGTTTTTGATGTAACTCGTGTGAAGGTTGTTGAATATTTCTGACTTTGCATTATTCTCATGCTTCCCAAGTGCTCGACTTGACCTTAGTGCTGAAGATAATGTCGTAGTTCTAGCGTTGGCGGAATGTCCTGCTCGTCCTTACGCGGAGCTGATAAAATTGGACATTCACCAGTCCGTCCAGTTTGAGTCCTACGCATTCCTCTCAGGGTGCTTGCCTCCTTCTGCCGTGGAATCTCTCCCATTAGGCTTCTGACCCTCTTACTAGGGGAGGTTGGTCCAATTGGGGGCCTTTGTCTCGAAAGCCGGTGTGAACGGAAAAAATCAAGCTCCGGCGAGGAAGATCGTAGGTTCAGTCAGGTTCGAGAATTGGGGTGTCTTCGTCTTCTCTTGCCGAGGCAGGAGGGGCGCGGTCACTGGCCAGGAGCTCCTGTGTTGTGAGGCTCTCCGCCTTACTAAACTCTTTAATGAGGTAAATCTCTTGGGTGGAGCACGTCGAGGGCGTGGATTGAGGCGGTTATGCCTATTACCGTATGGAATCCCAGCCTTCGGAGGGTGAGCCACACCTCCTCGAAGGGTGGAAGAGTTGAAGAGAAAAGTCCCGGAATCAAAAAGTTGGAAGATGAGGACTCTTTGCATAACTTCAATCACTAGTCAGCGGCAGATTGCAATCTTATCCGTCCTTAAGGATTACGACCTTGGGAGGTAGCGCAGTTGATGGGAAACTAGCTACATCCCTTGAGGGGTTGCCTCGGTAAGTCCGTATCTAATAGTGTGCATTTTTCAACTTGATCGAGTGTTGGATGTTGACTTCATGAGTGATGTGCGAGGCAGCCACTGCATTTGAAAGTCGGCCGATAAGGCCAAATTAAATGAAAGCATGTAAAATCGGTTATAAGGCGGCCTCTCTTACGAGGCGGTGAGCTACGCGAACGGGTGCGGCGTATGGCTGAAGAGGTGGAGATACTTAAATCTGATCTAAAGCATACCTCGTCGGCTCGTGCCCGGGCGGAAAGTAGAAAAGATGAAGTTCAAAGTAGCTTGGCGGCGGTTGAAGGCGAACTTCGGAAGGTCCGGGGTGAGCTCCGTGTCTCGTTGAGTGATCTGATCGAGACTCGGGATGGTACCGATCCTGATCTGAGCTTGACGGTTAGGGAGGAGCTCGTCACATCCCGGGGCGATCTGCGGGAATCTCAAGAGGAGCTGCGTGCGGTCAACGGCGATCTGTGTGATAAAGTAAGCCTTAATTTAGCCATTGGCTCGTAGCGAGGCCTCGGGCAGCGGTATTTAGACCGCAGATACGTCAGTAGGGCCTCATTGTAAGAGATTCGGCGGACGTTGAATGAGGGAGTGTCGTAGTTACGGGGATCTTTACCAGCAAATATCCTTGGTTGCTGATTAGTGTCCAAAAAGTGCTATTTTTAACCCTATTTATTATAGGTTTTGAGTGCTTTTTGTATACTAATCATTCTAATTAACCCGATTTACACATTACGGTCCCTACTATTTAATGATCACATTTGTGGCAAATTTTGCGATTTTGCGAGCTAATTATGCGAAATTGTTGAGTCGATCCAAAAGCGAAGAATTCGAGTCAAACTCAACATTGCGAATCAAAGATCCGAGAGGAAGAAGGCAAAATGTGAAGAAAATTGGACCACTGCGAGGAGTGCTTTTGCCACGACCCTTTGTGCATCCTGCGAAACAACGTTCCCTCTGGCGATTGTTCCCTTTGCTTTTCACGCCTCAGTTTTGCTACAATTTTGGTTTTTTCTCCTTTCTACCCTTGTTGTAATCACTTAAGTTTGGATTTTATGGTATTTCACTTGGTTTGTAGGCTATATAAGACATTTTTGTATGCTGGGAGATTTTCTTTGTAAATAAAGTTAGGGTTCCAGTTCTCCCGTTTTTGGCATTTCTCTCATTTTCTCTCCCTTTCTTGGTTGCCAAACACCCTCCAAGGATGACAACGGAGGATGAGTGGCTAAAACCACTCCTTCTTGATAAAAGGCTGCGGGAAGGATCTGCGAATTTGTTGGTGGTTCCCCTTTGTTTCTCACGCGGCCGGGTTTGTCATTTGGTTCCCCAAAAATTTTCATTTCTAGGTTTAAATCTCTTTGATGTGGGCAAGTTTTTGTATTAGTGTATTCTTAGCTTTAGATACACTAATATCCATTAGTTGCCATTACTTGAGCCATTGAGGTAGGTTAAGGGGCCAGGTTTTCAATGAAGCGCATCCACTTTGATCATACTTGCAATCTTTTGTGTGGTTCACGATTCTTATTTTGTGATCCATCGAGACTCATTAGTTACCCTCTACTTAATCATCAGAGATGAGTCAAGATAGATTTCACCGTAGGGAACCATAAATGTTAAATAAATGCTTTCTATCAAAAGGAAAATTATTAGGTTTAGGTTTTAATGCCAAATGAAGATCCTACTTCTGGAGATGACTATATGTCATCCTCTCAACGCGAGGAAATAACTTGGGACCTCTCGCTTAGCCTAGGATCTTAAACCGAGTGGCCCAATGCTTCAAGGAGTTATATTTACATTTTATTTATTTCTTCAGTCGGTAAACTGATCAATCTAATCGCTTTTATCACCACCTTAAAATCCAAAACCAAATTCACTCATTTTTGGATTTCACTTAAATCATTTGTAATAAGAAAACCCATCCCCGTGTTCGAATTCTAGACCGCTATACTCGCAAAGAGCTCGACCACGGCAAGAGAGGAACTTAGGATATAAAATTTTGTTGATTCCGCATCACCAAACTGTGCACGAATCAAATGGCGCTGCTGTCGGATGGTGCCCTAGTGCAAGTGAGAAGTCGGTGGAAACACTTGTGATCCTCATCAAGGCAGTACCGTGAATTGCTTTTATTTTAATTGTCATTTTCTTTTAGTTTCTTTAAAAAATAAATAAAAAAAAATTCTCGTAGGACTGTTGTGTTGTCTTTTGTGCCTTATTTCTACTGCAGGATTGAATATTCAGTGGGTTAAAAATTCTGAAGGCAAGCAGTTCAGTACAGGTTCAGTGGGAAAATTGAGAGAAAATGGAACCCCCACATGAAGAGCAATACAGTCAGGAGGGTAACCCTAGAGCTTACATGACAATGAGGATTACATGAACCTTTCCATGGCAAGGCAACAACCCTGTAGAGAAATCCAAACCCTAGGTCTATGAGGAGAATATAGAGACTCAATGGATAGGTACACCCCTACGTTGTTACCTCAACTTATGCACCTCCTTCACATCCACAATATGCTCGTTCGAAATTTCAACCACACCACAGCCAATCTCCCCAATTGAGCGAGCAATTCTAGACCTTACCAAAATGGTGGGTGATGCTATGGTAGAACAAAAGGAATTCAATGCCCAATTGAGTGAAAAAATCCATACTGAGGAGAATTCCCTGGACCAAAGATTAGATGGGCTGAACAATGATTTTGAGCATGAACGGGACAACCCGCAAGATTCCATCAAGACCTAATCGGGACAAGAATGTCCACCGTAGAGGAGTGTCAAAGTGGCACCATGGTAGAGGAGCCGTGTCGCTACAGCAGCCACAAGAAAGCCTGGTGGAAAATTTTGAACCCGCTGGTGCCGCTTATCCGCCATTGAGAAGAAGGAAGCCAACCTTTCCCATCGGGGATCGAGAAGAGCAAAGTGGACATGAAACAGGAAGATTCAAGAACCTATCCTTCAACCAATCCCCATGAAGTTGAATCCTAGTACCACGCCTGTTACCTATAACCCACCGCTGTACATATCGCCACACTGGCAGTTGAAACCAACATTCGAAACACCCGCTCCCAAAGGTAAGTCCAACTCGACACGCTCTGGCGCCGAAAACTTAAAGAGATTAGTGGCCATTGTACGCATCGCCACTACTCAAAGAAGATTAACAGCCGTCTCATATCGCATGGCACAAAGGTTCAGTGTTTGCTCGATTTGGAGCATCCGAACCTCGACATTTCTAAGCTCCCCCCACTTTTTGTTTTAATTTTTCTTGCTTTGTTTTATTTTATCGTATTTTATTTTGATTAAGTAATTTTCTTTCTTAGGTTTTATCTAATTTTTAGTTAATTTATGTTTTTAAATTAATTTTGCTTTTGTAATTTTTCCTAATTTTTCAGGTTAATTTTTGCATTTGTGCAAATTTTGAAGCTCGATTGAATCACAAAGTTGTATCATGGAAGTTTTCGCAACTATAGTGAAAATTCAAATTTTAGTTTAATAAAATTCTCGCTTTATAGTTGAAATTTTCGCTTAGGTTAGCTTAAATTTCGCTAGCTTAGCTTAAATTTTTGTTAGACAATGAAAATAGAAAATTTCGCTTAGAACAAAGGTTTGGGCGAAATTCCATGTTTTGTATTTAAATGTCTCCAAACAAAACTCGCAATACTCTTTTAAAATGTTTTTTTATTTTTTTATACTTTATAAAAAAAAAAAAAAAAGGTTTGCTTTTTCTTTTATATATTATTTTATTTCTAAAAATATATATATATATATATATATATATATATATATATTTTTTTATTTTTTTATTTTTTTATTATATATTAAAAAATCGTTTATATATATATACTTGAAAAAAACGCTTTTTTTTAATATATAAAAAAAAATTTTGCAAAAAAAAAAAAAAATCAAAATTTTTCGCTATTAGATTATAGCGAAATTTTCGTGAACATAGCGAAATGTTGATTTTCGCTAATAATAAATTTCGCTAGCTGATAAAATTCTCTAGTTAGCTAAAATTTTTCTGTTATGTCCTACGCTTTTGATCTCCCAATTTTGTTTCTGCCATAACTTTTTTCTATCCGAACTCATGAAGTGCCTGGTACCGTTGAAATCTTAGAGAGTGTAGAACTAACATGGCCAGAAAGAACATTTTTATAGACACATGAAAGTGTATCTAAAATGGTCCAACCGGTCACTTTTTTTCCTTCTTTCTTCCAACTTGTTTATTTGAAGCCCAAACGGAGGAATAAGGTGTCGATGGAAAGCTTATGTCACCATCCAGTAAAGATCACAGATCCAAACAGTGTGATAACACTTCCTTCCTCTAATTTTTTCCAATCCACCCATTTCTGACACCGAGATGTTCGGGTCAGTGGGGAGAGTTAGCTAAGGAAGGGCTTTTGTATTTATTCTTGTATTATTTCAGGAAAGCCTATCAGATGTTTTAGTATTGCTGGTCCCCTTTCTATAAAGTTGTTACTATAAATTACTTTTTTTCAAAATTCAAATCTGCTTTTTGCAATCAAAATTTTTTGTGGTTTTGTCAACTGTGTTTGAAAATTGAAGCTTTGTCCAAATTTATTGATGTTAGATTGGTTCCATGCTTAGTTGAGTGAATGATTAGTTGAATTCTTATGATTTCGACCTTTTTCTTCCACCTTATTAACCACACACAGAGCACATTAGATTTCAATGATAGTCAAAATCACAAGAACCTCCCTTTACTTGAGATAACCTACCCAGGTTTCTCATTGACCACCTTAATAGGTTGCTGACCCCTGTGGAAAAAGAAAAAGAAAAACGAAAAAATAGAAGAAAAGAAAGAAAAGAAAAAGAAGAAAAAGAAAAGAAAAGAATAAAAATTGCAACGCTTGCCTTGAACCCGAGCACCTGGCCCGAGGGGTATATGGCAGCGTTTTAAAGCCCTGGGTGTCTCTAAACTCAATTGGCTGGGTCACCCACTTAGTGTCTGCTAGCATGTGGGTGGATGGGTGGAGTTTAAAGCCAGGTGTTGAGTCTCGAAATCATTCGAAGTCCTGGGTGAAACCTCAAGAGCTAGGCCTAAAGATCCTATGACTCGGGTGCCCTAAGTCAATCGGGTTGGGAGCTACCGGTGGCATCCTGTTACATGGACTTTGGTGAGGTTTCCATTCCTTAGCATTGCACCCTACAACACAAAAGAATTGTGGAATAAGAGGTGGGTCCTGATCTATTTAGGTTGGTTAGCATGCTAGGTCGGTAGTAGCTATAGTCAGAGAGCAAGGGCTGCGCTTTATTGTTGAGAGCCGATAAAATAAACACTTAGATTTTTTGGTGAAGTTTTTAACATTTCGTACCAAGAAGGAGGCTCTTGATACCAATTTTGTGGCGCTTTCGCCCTTCATGATAGTTACTGACATGGTACGATGATTCTTACTTTCAGGTTGTATACCATTCACAACCTTTTGAAATATAATTTTGTGAAGAACATTATTTTGTTAACATTTCAGATGCTCTTTCTTTCTTTCTTTCTTTCATTGCAGGATCAGCAATGTGTAGGTCAGTGATTAGTGTCCAAAAAGTGCTATTTTTAACCCTATTTATTATAGGTTTTGAGTGCTTTTTGTATACTAATCATTCTAATTAACCCGATTTACACATTACGGTCCCTACTATTTTAATGATCACATTTTGTAGCAATTCTTGGTGTGCTTTTTTTGCAGCCAATTACGCCTTAAATTGTTGAGTCGATCCAAGAACGAAGAATTCAAGTCAAACTCAACATTGCAAATCAAAGATCCGAAGGAAAGAAGAGCAAAATGTGAAGAAATCGACCCCGCAGAGTGCTACACGCCCACTGCATCCCGCGAAAGCACCGGCTCCTCCCGTCGATTGTTCCCCCGCTTCACGCCCAGTTTTTGCTGTTCTTGCCTCCTTTACCCCTTGTTGTAATCACTTAAGCTCGATTTTGTTGGTATTTCACTTGGCTCAGAAGGCCATATGCTTCATTTTTGTATACACCGGAGAGGACAGATTTTGGCCGTAAATAAAGTTAGGTTCCGCTTCTCCCGCTTTTTGGCTTTTCTCATTTTCCCTTTCGTTATAAACACCCTCCAAGGATGACAACTGGAGGATGAGGCTAAACCACTTCCTTCAAGTAAAGGCTACCTGGGAAGGATCACAGGCCGTTGGTGGTTCCCCCGTTTCACGCAGTTTTGTCATTTTGGCTCCTAAATTTCTATTTCAGGTTTAAAGCTCTTGATGTGCTTTCGCCAATACTTGGCAAGCTTTGGTGGTTTAGTGTATTTTTAGCTTTATTACACTAATATCCATTAGCTGCCATTTACGAGCCACCGAGGTAGGTTAAGGGGGCTAGGGTTTTCACCGGGAAGTGCATCCACTTTGACTTCAATACTTGCAATCTTTTGTGGTTCATTGACTTTGCTTTAGATCCATTGAGACTCATTAGTTACCCTTTACGAATCATCAGAGGATGAGTCAAGATAGATTTTCACCGTAGGGAACCATAAATGTTAAATAAATGCTTTCTATCAAAAGGAAATATTAGGTTTAGGCTCTTAATGCCAAATGAAGATCCGGCCCTGAGATGACTATATGTCATCCTCCCCAACACGAGGAAATTCAACCCGGACCTCTCAAGCAAATTTAGGATCTTAAACCGAGTGGCCCAATGTTTCAAGGAGTTGATTTGCATTTTATTTTATTTCTTTTCGGGGCCTTGCAAACCACCAACCTGATCGCTTTTATCACCACCTTAAAAATCCAAACCACCCACCATTTTGATTTCACTTAAATCATTTCAGACAAGAAACCCATCCTCGTGTTCGACCTTAGACCGCTATAATATCAGCAGATTTGACTACAGTATGAGGAACTTAGATATAAATTTTGTTGATTCCGGATCACCCCATCGTGAATTAATCATGCTCGTGAGGGATGATGTTATTAGCA